>VXAC01004207.1:133353-470049 GCA_013399225.1 Rhipidura dahli
TTCTTTTTTCTCCTAGTTGCCAGACCAGTTGATGGGAAGCTTTGCCAGGGCCCTGCCCCTGCCACCTCCCAGCTGTGTCACCTGCCCTGCCCAGCCGAGTGCGCCGTGTCCTCGTGGTCGCCTTGGGGTCCCTGCCTGCCCGAGAGCTGCCAGCACCGCCACGGAGGGAGAGGTGAGCAGGGAGTGGAATGTTGCACAAAGGCTGCAAAAGCACTGGTGTCACATTCAACACTGGGAGCTTAATGTGTTCTTTAAAAGAATTAATCTAACTCAGGATGAAGCTCTTGGATGTGTGTAGTGGAATCTGACCTTTAAAAGCTTTTTGCCGTTCTTCGCGTGAGAAGAAAAAAATTTTTCAAGCTGATTCAGGTCCTTTTATCCTTCACTGAGCTTGTGCAGGAGGATTGCTTGGGCTAGCAGCTGCCAGGCTGCCCCTCTGCTATCCCCCTTGGAAGTCCTGCTGCATGCCTGGATTCCAGGGCGAGGTGTCAGGATGGAGGTGCATCCCACAGCCCTGAAATCTGGACTCAGGGGGACCCAATGTTCTCATTGTTCTGGGCTTGGTTTAAATTCTTGGAAGAAGGATGTACAAGTGTAATTTAGCCTCCTCTGGATTTTAAATGGCTGCCCTACATGTTTATTGCTGCAACATGTTGAGGTTCCTTGCAGAGCCTTTCCTAAGGCTCTAAGTTGCAAAGATGTCTCTTGGAGTGCAGGTCAGGGAAAGGATATTATTGTTTGGAAATTACACATTTCTGAAAACTTCCTAAGTTTGTGAAATGATTTGAACTGGTCAAAAATTTTCATGCAAAAAGAGAAATAATAAAAACCTTAAATATTTGCAAAAGCATTTCATGTTTAAATTGTTTTGAATCATTTATTTTTGCTCATTTCAGAACTGAGGAAATTTGATCTGTTGTATTCTCTGGGATGTTTTATTTTTTATTTTCTTTTCTGTTTCATGACCAAAGCATTTCCATGTGGCCTCTACTGATGCTGTGTTTTTGCCCCTGCTCCAAGACTGTCGGAGGGAAAGACCCCCATGTATTTTTTTCTGCTTTTTTCTTAGAATTCTGTGTCATTTGCATGACAGAACACACTGAAAGATACTTGTGTATTAGTTCTGCATTGTATGTAGCAACATGACTTTTGGTTTTATTCAGAAGGAGGTAGATTATGTAATCAATTCCATGATTATTTCTGTAACCTTTTTCTTCCACTTTACATTTGAGTCTTCCAGTTTAATAGGATGTCATTTCAAAGAGGTCTGGTATGCATTATGTATCAGAAAACCTTACACCTTTATAAAGCAGAATACTAATTTCTTAGTAAACTGCTCTGCTGTGTCTCAAAACAAATCCTTTCGTTAGTGGATTCCCAGGCAGAATATAGATGTCATTTATATCTTCAGTTCTTTAACTGTTCCTCTCTTTTTATCTTAATGCTGATATTACATTAATGTGTGCATCCCTGGTAAATTTTGATATTCTGACAGGTATTTCTGTCTAATGTTGATGGAAGGGAAAAAGAAAGGTGAGAAATGTGAGCTGCTGGAATTCTTTGCACACTCTTAGATTTTGCCTGCCTGGGCTGTGGGCACCTACAGCCGAGTGCTGTCCCAATCAATCCAGTTTGTAAATATTGTTCTCTAGTTTATCCTTAAATCCCCAGATGCCCCACGTAGTCCTCTCGCCACTCGATTATTGTACGAACGTTTTTTCTGTTGCCCAGTTAACTCAGCTCTGCTTTTTCCAGGCTTTAGGATGAGACAGAGGCAAGTGATCGTGGATCCTGTGGGCACCCTGGCGGGCTGTCCCCACCTGGTGGAGTCCATTCCCTGTGAGGACCCACGGTGTCACGAGTGGGTGGTGTCAGAGGGAGCGTGTGTGCCCAGCCGCGGGAGATGCGGGCCCGGACACCGCGTGCTGCAGGCTGTCTGCAGGAGCAGCAAAGGTGAGCTGGGCTCTGCTCCTGAAAGCCCCGTGGTTTCTTGTGCCTCCTAAAATGATGTTTTGTTGCAGAGTAATTGAGATTATGTACAGTGGCTCCTTACTGAGTTTTTTTAAGGAACTTTCAGATTTTTGAGTTGACTGTGTTGCTCTTGAAAGCCTGGGGCTGACAGAACCCAGGATTTTGCCTGGAGATTTCTATTTTATCCAAAGGGGGATGGCTCATCAGTGCAGGTTGTGTGTTGTCATTGCTGGCCTTATTACCACAAAAATGGGATATTTGTGCCTAAAGTAGGGTTCTCGCTGAGGTCAGCAGCTCTATTGGTATTCAGAATATCAATCCAGCCCCCAGAACTACTTCTATCCTCGGTTTTTAGCCTGTGGTCCGAATATTTCTCTAATTGGGATAACACTGTTACTGTCACAAGCAGGGATGCTCGGTTGTGCTGCCAAAATTAATACAAGACTAAGATGTAAATGAAATGATTGCACTGAGTAATCCTTCCCTTGGCAGCAGTTTGAGACCTGCAGAGTGTTCCGTGTACAAGTTGCTAATAATGAATAAGTACATTTTTATGTGACGTTTACAAACAGCCAGCAAGATGTTATTTCTTGTGTATGGTTTGAACCTCGGCCAAAAGTTTCATTTCTGGATAAGGTCACTGTTGTCAGATCTTTAGATTCAATTACATGGAACACAATTTTGCAGTCCTTAGTCACAGCAAAACTGTGCTATCATCTCAAAACTGGCAAAATTGTGCAACTTCAGAGCCTGATATTGTATCTGAAACTGAGAATTCCTCTTTTACGTGGTGCTGAGACCGATCACAGGAAACAATATCAAGGTGGTAACAAGAGTGGTTAATTGGTATGTGGTTAAAATAGCAGGTTGTTTATGAGGCATTAGAACCTGGCAGAAAGAAACAATGGCTGCTTTGTCTGAAGAGCGTGGATTCTCCTGAAATATATCTAAACCTTTGTGGTTTTCTTGTTAGTTTGTGAGAATGAGGGGGAAACAGAAACCTTCAACTGTTACAAAATGACACAGCCAGAGCATAGAGAGCAAAGAGCTCCCTCTGAGTTTTGTGTGAGTGGTCTCTGCTGGTGTGTGGTGATTGCTGTGGGTCCAGGCCAGCAGGATGTGTGCAGATGGAGTACAGTACTGCTGAGGAGCACCACGTACTTCACACTGTTAAAATTGTGCCAGCATCCATCTCTGTGCCCCAACTTGTGCTGGGGACAGAAAGTGTGTTCCATGGCAGCTGCTCACTGATCTCTGATCAAACTGCTTTCTGTGGCTATGATCTTTCAGAAGCCAGGCCTTTGAAGTGTCTCTTCTTCACTCAGTTGTTCAGCAAAGTGTTGGAAGTCTCACAATACCCTTTTCATCTCAATTATTCTGTGCATGTTTTAGTCGCAAAAAAAATGTGTTGGGACACACATTCTTCCCACCCTGCCAGCCTGAGACAAACATTGTCACTGGCTGTGATCAGTGTCCACTTAAAACTGAGAACGTTTCACCAGGAAATATCCAGGTTACCCGGCAGGTTAGAATCACTGCTTAATGCTTCTTTCAAGCCTTTCTGAAGTCTTGGTTGAATATGAGAGGTCTGGAAGAGTCCTTAAACTTGAAGTTGGAAGAAGAGTCAAATTCTTTTTTCTTCTTCTCTCAATTCACTAACACAGTTGTTTTGCTCATAACCTTATTTATTTTTTTCTGTAATGCTCTCTTACCTAGATTTCCTTTGCAAATAATAGTCTGCTTTTTTTTTTTTTTTTAGGTAAAAGTTGGAGTAAGTGTCAGCTTTGCTTAATGTGTTTCACCTGGAATAGCTGGTTAGTTGGCAGTAGGAGGTCAGGAGGGAGTTGTGATAATCTGAGATGTGTCATTCACAGGTGATGTAGCATAAGGCCTGTGTCCATGCCAGGCATTGTACACGTGTTCAGTATTCTGTGCAAGCAATGACCCTGCTGAAAGCTGTGTTGTGTGCTGCTACTTTCATTTACTTAAGGACCTTTTGTTGAATTCAGCTCTGTCTCCTAAAATCCAGTGATTTCTCCAGTCATTCTGTCATCCATGTCTGGCATTATTGCTCAGTATTCCAACTAAATGCCTGAAGGGATGAAAAAAAATTTTTTTGGATCCTGTTAAATGCCAAAATCCAGTGTATCATCATCTTAACAATTCATTTGGGCCTGGAGTTGTGTTGAATAGGGTACTTTGGGTTGTCTCGGTATCCCTGCTGGCAAGATGCCTTCATTTTCAAGTAAATGCCAGACTTTGTGACTCCTCATGTTGCTGCAGTGTGCTCACTTCTCTTCACAAGCAGCTTCTCTGTCAGCGCTGTTGGTGTCAGCTGTACTGCACAAGAGTTTTTCATCGGGCTTCTTGTGCTCTCCTGCCTTCTCCCCCCATGCTCAGGGGCCAGCCCCGTGTCCTTTGCCGCCTGTGCTTGGCTGTGGAACGCTGGGCTCTCCGTGGCTCAGCCTCAGAAAGCCTTTTCCATCTGGGGTCTGTTTGTTCACTCACCAAAAAGGAGCTTCTGCTCAGCACATTTTCCTTCTGCTGTGTTCTGTCCGTGGTGCCAGCCCAGGCCATGAGAGGTGAGTTGGCAGCAGGGGCTGATGAACCTCTGTCTCCAGCTGAAGCCTCACCTTTGAGTCCCCTGTAGTGCCCTTTCTTTGCATGTTAAAGAGCCATCCTTTCTGCTGAGACCAGAGGCACTGACCCGGGTAACAAACTGCTGCTGGCTGGAGCTGGGGCTTGGACAATTTGGGGGTGAGTCAGAGATGGGTCAAGCTCTGATTTGCAGGGTTTCTCTCAAGACTTTCCTGTGAAAACAACATTTCTGTGTAAGGGCTTGCATGAACTTCGGGGATGTAACACTTGTGCTCAGCCTAGAGGTACAGAAATGGCTTTTTGTTTCTTAAATAGGTTAATTTGTAATAATGAAGTGGTTCTGCAGAGCACATACTCTGGACAGCAGGGTTTTATGTAGTAGCTGGAGTCTGTAATTTGTGATTTGCAGTACTTTAACATAGATGAGGAGTAATGAGAAGACAATAGTAATCTCATTACTTTGTCATTATTAGGTGTCTGCTCCCACCAAGAAGTGTCTCTAATCTTTGTTAATAAGTTACTGAACACGTGCAGGATACTCTTAGTGTCTGGTCCATATCCCTTGAGTGCTTCTCTTCTGTATCAACAAAAGGCAGTAGTGTAAGAAGTCAAATGAAATTAAATAATGTGAAGTAATGCACAGAATGGGGAAAGATTTCTTTTGTATGCTTCTAAACAAAATTTTTCCGGATGGTGTTTTTTATTTAGCTAGTGAAGGTCAATGGATATGTTTGGGAAAGTCTGTGAAGCCAAAAGAACAGTATAGGAAAATTGATGATTGTACTAAAAATTGGATTGTGTATGTCATTGGCTACATTGATCTATAATTCAGATAAAATAATTTATTTGAAAACTCTTTTTTTTTCATATTTACAAACACCACAGGAATTAGTGGTGATTTTTCTCAGAGTGGTTGTTTTTGGTTGCCCAACAAGGATTTGAATAATTGCCTGTTAGTGATGGATTCTTGGGCAGATAGCTGCAAGTGTCTGACATTTGGTTTTGGACAGCCTTGATTAGAACAGACATTACAGCCAAAGCGTATTGTGTTTCATTTTTTGAAGACACTGACCAAAATAATCTTTCGTGTGCTTTGCTTCTTTTGTCTTTTTAAGTGGTACAAGCACTTTGAGTGTGGTGAGTCAGGGGACATTCAGGCAGCAGGGCTGGGCTCAGGGTCAGCAGGTAGAACTTCAGACAGGAGTAGTTGTGCCTTCAGGGGTAATTTCACAGTTGTTTGATTTAGGTGCTAAGAAATATATAAACATGTTGGGTTCAGTCTGATGAAGGAATTTGGGCACCCTTTCTGTTGTCATTTTCCATATCTATTTTAGGCTGCATTAATAATAGAAAATGAGATTGAAACAAGACAAATGTGGAACCAGACCTTGTTTTTAGAAATGCCCATTATGCAGCTCATGCAGAGTAGTCATTATGGTGAGGAATACAGCCTGGGAACATACGTGAAAGCAACTATAACAATAAACTCATGAAATAACAAGTATGACTCATAAAAGTAACAATTCATTTTCCAAGCATTTTAAAAATGTTTCTGACAACGCCATAAACGAATTCTCGCCTATTAGCAGTGCTCCTGAGTAGATTGTAAAGTGTTATTATTCAGAATCATACCCAAAAGTCATCAATCTACTTTGCTGGAATTCCCATGTCATCATTTATTAATTTTCTTCTGCTTGTTCAGATTCCTACCAGAAGAACTATTAGTAGCAAAGAGAATTTCTCTGTGACAGTGAACAGCATGGTGTCTTAAGTAATCAGATATATGAAATAAGCCATACCCAAAGGCTTAATTGTTTTAATCAGAAATTATTAGATCAACAACAGGGATTAATGCAAAGGTCATGTGATTTTGCTGGATTCAGGCTCTTCTACTCTACTCCTGGTTAACAAACATAAGCACAGCTAAAAGCTGCTGAGTATTTGGCTTTCTGTACCGTCAGCTTGGGTGTCAGGGTTTCTTTGGTTTGTGGGAGTTGAAATTCATAGAATCAGAGAATGGTTTGAGTTGGAAGGGACTTTAAAGATCACCTCATTCCAATCCCCTCTGCCATGGGCAGGGGTGCCACGAGGTTGTTCGGAGCCCCACCCAACCTGGCAGTCCAAACTCATTAGAGATATATATGCTGCCTTTATTTAAGGGCACTATTTGTACCAGGGCTGAATAATCTCTGTGTTCCTTGTTCCTGCAGTGCCAGGGATGTGCAGGTGCTGAGCCAGAGCAGCAGAGTCCAGAGGGGCCCAGGATGCTGCTCTCTCTCTCTCTCCCCCTGTAGCACCCAAAGGACTGGTGCTGGCTCCTGTCACAAAACCACCATCCTCAGCATCTTCTGCCTCACCTGGTGCTCTGAGGCACCCTGGGGGCATCTGTGCACCCCTCCCAGCCTCACCTGATAAATGAGAACACCTGGCAGGTCTCAGGGCTGCCAGCTGTGCAGGGTGACCCTCCCTGCTATGGACCATCTGCCAAGGGGGCAGCTTGGGAATAAAACCCTGCTGCCAGAGGGGGTCTGGCTGTAGTGCTGGGAGGAACTTCAGCACAGCAGTTTTGTTTTATTTCCCTGTGCCATCTCTTTGGTTCTCAGCACTTGGAATCTAGAACCTGGTGCTTGCCAAGAAGATAAGTGGGTTTTTGTTTTTAAGTGTTAATAAGTTCACTGGAAAAGTACATGTTTGGGTTGAAATACATCTATTTCCAAGTTCCTGTTCCATGTGGCAGTTTTATTTGTAAAACTGGAGAACAGTATTTCAGAGACAAAATATTTTCTTTCAGTAATTTTAGATTAAATGATTAATTTTTTTTTTGTAAATGAGCTAGTGTTAAACAAAATGAAAAATTTGAAATATTTCTAAAAAAGGTTGTTAACAGAATTTAAACATTTTACCTTACCTTGAAATTACTTTTTTCCTAAATCCTCCCCCAGTCACTTTTCAATTCTACTTTAAACATTAGTTTCTTCTTCCTTTTTTCCTTTTCCCTCTCCTCCTTTTTTTTTTTTTTTTTTTTTTTTTGGTTCAGTGCCCAAACAGAAATCCATTATTCACACAACTCAATTGCCAGAGCAGACACTGAAGTCCTGTTGGAATTGAAGCGAGGAGTAAAGGGAAGTCAGGTAATCAAAGCAGTGTTATTTTAAGGTCCAATATTACATTCTGCCAGGGGTTGACAGTGAAGCTCTGCACTTGGAGAAGCTGATGACTCTTTGGGGGTAGAATATTAACAGGGGTGTGCTCAGCTGCCTGCCTGTGCTTCAAGGGCAGTCCCAGTGTGTCCCGTTGTCCCCAAGGGTGTCTGTGATCCCTGCTCTGCTCCGTGCAGAGGGGCAGGAGCATCCCCAGTGGCTGATCCCGAATCCTGCAGGAGGAAGGGGCTGCAGGGGCACAGGACAGCTGCTTTTCTTCCTCCTTCAGGGCATGAGGGTAGCAGCCACCTGAACAGTCCTGTTTTAACATAAGTCACAGTATCACTTAGGTAGGAGAAGAGTCCAATCTCAGCAAAGCCAAGTTCTTACCTGGGTAGAATTCGTGATTTTTCATTTTCCAGTGGATTAATGATATTGAATTAATTTGCAGATTCTGATTACTTTCTCAGAGAAAAGATTTACCATGTTCAGTTTACTGAAAATAAGTTTGAAATAAGTTCTTTCCTCTTAGTTCCTGGAGTGTATCCCACCACACCCCATCACTGGAGCTGCTGATCCCAAACCAGTGTGTTTTCCTGACTTTTAGAAACACAGATTCTAAAAGGCAATGTGCAAAGCTTTCTAGCAATTAGGTAAGATCCATATTTCTCATTTAGCAGCCCTGGTGGAAGGAGGATGTTGCAGTGCAGTAGCAGGGCTGAGTATTACGAGTGTTTGAGGAATGCTGAAGTATGGTGTGTGAGTTGTTCCGTAGATTTGGGACCAGTGTTTCTTGTAGTCATAAAGATTGATGTTCTCTTTGAGCAGGCTGCTTGTTAACGAGCCAGGTGGAGTGGATTTAGTTACCTCCATCAAGCCTTACCTCCCAGCAGCTGGTACCATGCCAAATATTTGATGTTTCCTGCTGGAAACATTTAAAAATTTGAAATGCAGATTGTGCCCTGCTCTAGGACTGGTTCCCAGACAATCTGAGGACAGACTTCCATGTTCAGGAGAATTTACTGTCTCTGAATCCTCTACTGAAATTGATGTCTGCCAAAGAAGCAGAAGATCAGCTTCAGGTTAATTTTAAGGTAAGCTGTGGGGAAGTTAGAGCTTTCTCTGCTTAGTCACACTTTAACAGTTTTACTTCATTCAAGATTATAGCAAACATGTGGCCCACCAGCCAAGGAGGACAGAAATGGAAAAGTCTATAACTGATTGTTGTAGTAGCTATGTGTGTGTAAATAACTGTCCAGCAGTCAGGAATATTCCACTAAAGCCTGAAATATCGAATGCTGGACAGGTGGAAGGTTGTGGGCTTGAATTGAGAGGTTAAACTCAAGCATGCTCTGATTCATTTTCTTTATCTCTGAATGCAAATATGTTGCATCATTTCCAGCTAAGCTGTGCTGTTTCAAATGCTGGTGGCATGTCTTGTGTCAGTCATCCAAAAGGCAGCTACAGTTGGTATCCAGTGGTAATTTTAGCTCTTCATATTTGGCTGATGGAGATACAGTGGAGTTTATTAGGAATAAAGCCAGCTTTCATCCTTCCTGTGCTGTCAGTGTAAGGTATTACAGCCACCTGTGAACTCATTTTTTTTTCTGTGCTGAGTGCAAGCTTGTGGTCAGTGCAGAAAGCCCTCAAATCAATTGCCATGCAAAACCAGGATTCTTTTCAGTATCTAGTGCTCCTTTTTGATACCCTCTGTCTCCAAAAGGTGTTTTACAAGACTTCAGAGCAGTGCTAAAATGGTGAGGGCAAAGGCTGTTTCTTCCCTGTGGCTGTTTCAGCAGAGAAGAGATGGATTTTCAAACACCCAGCTCCCACTTGCCCTGGTGAGAGGGAGCAACAGGTCCTGATGTTTTTTAAAAATTAACCTGAGCTTCAAACACTTGTAGGTTAGGAACAAAGGGTCGAGGTAGCCCTTTCAGAAATGGGAGATACAGTATTAAGAAAAATATAAACATCAGTAAATATATCAAGCTCTGTATTGGCCTTTCTGTTTTAAATGTTAAGGAATAAGTTTGACCTACGTTGATCTGAGCTTGTGGTAAAGGTTACCTAAAGAGCAGGGGGTGTGTGTGACCTGTAGGTCTGTTGCTTTGGTGCAAGTGCTCTGAAGAAACTGCACAGAAGGATTAGCATTTATATACCAGGCTAGTGCATATGTATAATTTCAAACTATCTTTTTATGAACTGCTTTTAATGTCAAGGAAGTCTTTATTGAGTTCAATGCTTTCTAATCTTTTGATTGTGGGACTGAAAGAAGGTTCTTGTATGGTGTTTTGTAACTGCAGAAGTATTTACAGCTAATTTTTTAAGTCTGGAAATGAAATTGTATAATGGTTTTATTTGGTGTTGCCCCTATTGTAGACAAAAATCCCAAGCTGTTTCAGTAAGAAACTAGAAAGATACCTGTAAGTACCAACAGCAATTTCTGTTTTCTCACTGAAATGAAGCATAAAATACCTGCTTGGGTTTTTTCTTTAAACTAAGCAGAACTTCACATACATGTAGTTCATATTCTTTTTAGAGAGTTACTCTATTTCTTACGGATCTCTGATTCAGAAAGAAGTGTGAGCAAAATAGGATTGCTCTAGAATTGTGTTAAAAAGGTTGATGGCAATTTCTAAAAATAACTATGTGGATGAAAGGGGAAGGGGGGGCAGAAGGATCTGTTTGAAAAATATTACTAATGACAAAATTCTGCATCTGTGACTCAAATTTGGCTGAAGTTACTAGGAGGAACAGGTGGAAGATGAGACAGTGGGGGTTCATCTCATTCATAAGATTTCTGTTTTTTTAAGTGGGTTCCAAAAGAGATGAAGGATTTCATGGCTTTTCTGCTGAAGGAAGTGTTTATCATATGTAGATATTATAAATGGCATACCTCACTCCTTCGTCATGATTTGGTAACATTTATGTAAAGACTTTAAAACTCACAGCTTCTTGGGGAATATAAGAAAAGGGGATGCTTTATGTTGTCCCTTTATCTTCCTCATTTCAAGTGGAGTTTCTAAGGCATTTTGCTTACATTAATAAAAGGTTTCAAAATTTTCTGGTGCTCAGCTGATGGATAAACTGTACAATTGCAAATTCTGATTTTCTTAGGTCACCAGGCTGAAACAAGGCAGAAAATGGTATTTGGCACGTTTGATTATTTTTCAAATTCTTAATAGAGAGAAAACTGCCCAATTCACAGTTCAAAATTATTTTAGCCAAGACTTTTTTTCCTAAGAGAAATAGTCAGAACAGTATAGAAGGCTTAAATTAAACAAGAGATCATTAGGGTAAAGAGGTGACTGGCTGTGTTTTATTGCATTCTCTGTGTGAAGTTTAGTGGGATGCAGTGCAAGTCATGTGATATGACTCATGGAAGAAAAAAAATGTTTCAAAATAAGCCAGTTAAGTTCTGTAGGAGATGGAAATAAACTAAACCCTATTCTGCAGACAGGAGGCTGAGACCTGGTAGTGAATATCTGTAGGAAGTGGGGTGTGGGGCTGGGGGCTGCCCTGCAGCTTGGTCTGCAGGAGGGATTGGGGTGAGGGAGAGGATGGAAGTGGAGGAACCAGGTAGGAGGAAAGGCTGGGAGCAGCCTGCAGCCAGGAGGTCTCAGTGCTCCCTGCTCCTCAGGCAGGAGCTGCACCTGGGGTCTGGCTCTGTGCTGTGCTCTGGGTGTCAGCAGCAACCTTCTCCCGAGGCTTAAATAAGGGAATAATTCCAGTGACTTCAATAGACAGCTTCTCACATTGATCTCTGACCACAGCCCTTTAGTGGAGGGAAAAAAGCAGGGCTTTTTTGGTGTAATTTAATCCTTTCCTGCTGGGTGGCCCTACAGAAAGCTTTTTCTGCAGCTGGAATTCCTTTGGTGCTGGACAGGAGTGATTGCGAGAGCTGCCTTTGTACAGTAGTTTTGAAGGCTGTTGAGTGGAAATGAAAGATAAGTCCTGTACTTTCTTTGAGTTTCTTTTTATCAAGCTGTTTATGAAGTAGAGCTGATTTAAAAACAATTTAGTCTCTTGTTTTGAGGTTAATGGATGCTGGAGGGGAAGGCTCCCCCCCCTGTAAAATAAGAAGTTTTGACAAACTTTTAATTAAGAATTTGGAACATGGAAATTTTGGGGTATTTCTGCACTACTGAGATTGGCTCTGGGGCATAGTGGTCGGTCAGGTTTTTAAAGTAAATCTTCCTCTTAATTCTAATTAAGTATTGTAATGCCAGCTCTCTTCATTAGGCAAAAATTTGTGATTAGTCAGGTGGTAGTAATGGAAAGAGAAAAACATGTGATGAAGTAGTAGAGAAATTGGAGAGCAGGGAAAACAGCTGTAATATGTGGCTCCTAAATGCTCTTCAGCACCCCCCTTTTGGCAGATTTCCCATGGAATTCAGTGAGTTCTGTGGGACAGGATTCAATCCTCACATAGATCCTGCCTCATGTGGAAACACAAGTTCAGAGGACCTTGATTACAGGACTTGAGCTCTGAAGCTGTGACAAGAAATGATGCTAAGAACTGCTGTAATGAGGGAAAACTCCTAATTCCCCCAAACTTTGAAGCCAAGCTATTATTTTAAGTGTAGATTACATTATTGAATTGTTTATCTGTGAATTGAATCTCGTATTTAATAAATGGGAGCTTTTGTGAAGTGCTGGAGTGAATGTGAATTAGTGAGTTGAGAAAGATTAGCTCTGTGAGGAGATTGAGAACAATTTAGAATTCCATTGTACGGTGTTTTTCTTTCTGTCTGTGTGAAGTACTGCTGTAATTGCCTCAAATTAGGTACTCCTTTGTTTAGGAGAGTTAAACAAGTAACAGGATAAGATATTTCATGGTCCCTTTCTAAATAAACAGCGTGTTCAGTTTGTATCTTTAGGCAGCTTGCAAATGTCAGAGCCAAATTTGTGGAGAGAACATATATATCTGAGGTGGAGTTTCCTTTGAAACTGAATCATCCTGGATTGTTGGGGTGCATTTTACAATTTGAAGCCTGGTCTTGCCCTGCTGTGTAATTTTAGTGTCACCTTTTGTCATGGTTCTTAAAACAGATCCATTATTGAAAGTTCCCATGGAGATGTGGACTGTAAGCATGAATTTGCCCAGCTCCTTTCTGACAGCTGTGGTTTGTATTTTGCCACCAGTTGCCTGCTGGTGTTGCTACCAATGAACCCTCTCATTGACCTGGTAATTATCAAAACCAGAAAGAGAAAAAACTGCTAAGAATGAGCCAACACACCCACGTGGACAGGGGCAGTAGCACACAGACAATGCTGCTTTTCCTTTCATGCTCCTGAGAAGGAAAAAATCCCACAGAATTCTTGGATTGGTCTTGTGGCCAGTGTTGTCCATGGGGATTCAGGCACTGCATCTGGAGTGAGATGGTTGTAGCTTGAAAAGTGACTTTTCTGGAGGGAGGGAGTATCCTTATCTGCCATTAGCAAGTGAGCAGGGAATTTGCTGGGTCTGGGTGAGCCCAGGGGCTTGGCTGGAGGCCCAGAGTCACTTGCAGATGGTGTGAGGTCCACTTGGCCCCTTTCCACATCTCCTCTGGTACTGCAGGTCTGTCCCCAGTCTGGGGGTTGTTTCCATTCATTACTGGCAAATGTGGTTGTGACATAAACGACCACATCATTTTTGTGGTGAAAATGCAGCAGAACTGATAAGTCCTCGTGAACTGAATCAGAGTGTTGGGCAGTTCTGTAGAAAAGGCTCCATAAATGCTTGAAGCAGGGGGCAGGTGGGTCTTGGCTGCCCATAGCATATTGTAGAAACCAAGATGATCCTGTAAGTTCAAATTCCATTTTTTGCTGCCAGATGCAAAATTCCCACCCACCCCCCTGCCCTGGTTTCTGTGGATTTCCCAAGTTTAACCTCAAGTCAGCACTGCTTGTTGTACACTTAGTGCTGTGTCAAAGGGGACTCGAGCCAAGAGGGTGTTTTGTTCTATTTCCTGGTGTTTGCAAATAAAGCTGAGTGATTTGGTAACTCTTGGAAACTCTGAGGCTCTAAGCTGGGCAGAGTGCTCCCTGGGCATGCATAGATCTAAGGGTAGCACTTTCTTGCCTATCAATAAGTATCTTAAGGCCTTTCCTTTTAATGCTATATATGACTGAAGTCCCAGGGAAATAATTCCACTGCTGCTGCTCATTTATACCATTGGAGACTGAATTAATTCAGCCTAGGCTAGGTTTTCTAATACATTATTTATTTAGGTCTTCAAAATGTCTGTGGTGCTGCATGTGGTTGACAGAGCATGTTCTTGTTTGTTAATATTATATGGCATCCCGTTTTCCCAAGGCACTTCAATAAATGCATGTCTTCAAATAAAGCTGGGATTTTAACAGGCTTTTCCTCCCCCCCACATGTTGTAACTGTAGCATCCCAGATTCTTAGCTCTGATTTCTCTTCTCTACAACCACTTATTTTAAATAGTTCTGGAAAGATCTTCCCATCTTTAATGGTTGTTATTGGGTATTTTTTTCTTCCTTTTTGTTTTTAATGCTTATTTAGGTCTTGATTATAAATATCTAGCCCAGCTTCTCCTGCTGACCCCAGGCACTAGAAGGATAGAAATAGCCTTAAATTTAATTTAAAAAACCCTGACATGCAGGGTGGAGCACTGAGCTCATATTTTCTGACAGCCCACAAAACTTACAAATCAAAAGACACGAGTGCCGTGTAAGTGAGGGTGAAACAAATGGAATACAATACTTGGAAATGAATGAGTCCTGTGAATGAACGTTGGCATGTACCTCCCCAGCCCCATATGAAGATTAAAATGACTTGTCTGCTCTAAAATTGCATAATTGCTTCTGTGACTGATTTGGTGCTGCTCCATAATAAGTTGTGAACACTGTATGCTGACCTGGTTAATGGGATGTTTACTAAATGAATATATTTGTATAGTTTAATAGGAGGATGCTTAGAAAAATTAGCAGGATGAGAAAGAATGGCTGGAGAGAGTCATTTTTCAGCAAGTGCTGGGGTTGTGAAGAGGAAGGCAGAGGCTGCTTGCCACTGGCACCTGGGGGCTTGGAGGGGGAGGTTGGATGGGGCTGGATCCTTCCTGTGCAGGGACATGGAGTATCCCTGTCCTGAATTCCTGGGGGAGGGGCTGCCCCAGCCCTGCCCCTCATGGAAGGTGCTGCCAGGTGGGGATGTGTGTGCCCCACCAGCAGCCTCATCCTGCAGCCCTAACAACTTCATTTGCTGAACTACCTTTCTTGAATTTAGCTATTTTAAGTACTATAGACTAAGATAATTATTTCATGAAGTAATATTATCTGCAAATTAACCTTGGATCTCTGCAGAGCTTCAGAAGGAGGGAGATAAGGAGTTTTATCACAGATTGCAGACTTACTGGGTTTAACGTAAAGGCCGTGGCAAGTAATACATTTAAACTGCATTTAAGTAGTAAAGACCAGAATATCAAAGTCTAAAAGCAATAAACATTAAATTATTCAGAAAGTTTTTATATTTTCTTTCTAGTTTATATGTTCTTTTCGCACACTGTCATTTAATGAGGGTATATTCTGATTAAAGTAGAAAAATAAAAAAGTAAAATGTTTTATTTCAGTAGATAAAAATGTAGCTTTTAAAATATATCAGCTTGCCCTGTGTAGTCTGAGCTGACTGTACAATTTCCCCTTCGTTCAGCATGGCTGCTAACTAACAGATTTTGGGGGGAAATGTCCCCCTTACACAGAGTTTCAGTTGAAATCCATATTTTAATTTTAAGTGACAACTAATACATTTATTGTAATCCCTTTCAAATATTCTCTGGCAGTGTTCCCAGACATACATTTTTGAAGGTTAAATGGCTTAGGATTTATGTACTGTACTATGTATGTGTATTGGCTTTGAGTGGCAAGGTTTTGGTAGCAACTGAACTACAGGGGTGGCTTCTGGAAGAGAAAATTGGGATTAAAGTGATGCCTGGAGAGGGGTGAAGGGAAGGTGTTTTAAGATTTGGTTTTATTTCTCATTATCCTGGTAATTAAAATGGTCTCCCTGAGTGGAGTCTGTTTTGCCTATGATGGTAACTGGTGTGTGATCCCTCCCTGCCCTATCTCAGCTCATGAACCTTCCATGAGAATCTCCTCCTGCCCAGCTGAGGAGGGCAGTGACAGAGTGGCTTTGGTGGGCACCTGCTGCCCAGCCAGGATCAGCCCACCACAGCAAGACAGCTTGAATAAGGGTTTGAGTTTATGGGGCCCCTTCATTGCCAGGCACCAGTTTGTAGCTCAGGAGCACCCCAGCTGCAGCAGCAAAAGTTCTGCTGGTCGATGACCTGTGTTTCTGAGGAGCCCAGGGTGAGGTGCTGGGCTGAAAAACTGCTTTTTGCTGGTTGCAGAGCTCACTTGGGTATCATTACAGAGGGCTGATTCATGTAGTGTGGATGTACTTCTCTGGCAGCTCAGTTTTGAGTGTCCAGAAACATTTTTTTTTCTTTTTAATAGGCTAAAATTGGCATGAATAAGCAGCAGTAATTAAAATAATATTCCACAAGGTTTGCATTTTAGTGTGACAGTGTGATTAAAACTGGGCCTGCCTTTTCCTCTCCCTGGGGAACCATTGTGTGCTCCTTGGCTAATGAAGTGGAATGAGCACTGTGATCAATATTTATGGTGTCGCTCTGGGCACCTGCAGTTCTTTCAACCCTTCTTGCACTGTAAAGCTGGAATGGAGGTTCTTGACTCGAGCTGAACTTGATGAGAAGGCTGCAGAGACTGTTGCTGGTGCTGTTTCTTGTGAGGGTCATGTGCCACCTGCACACATTTGCTAGTTCTCATTATTGACTGACAGAAGTAGGAGCTTGATTTTCTTAGTGATGTGCCTCCAGGTCTTCCAGTCATCCTTTGGTGTTTGGGCTCTGGCTGTGTTGGAAGCAACCACCCTTGGGGTGCCATATCTTGCCACTGAACACACAAAAAAGATGACATGTATGGATTGTTTCTGCAGAGTTTATGGACTTGTGCCCTATGGCTTTTCTTCTTTTTACGCTGCAGTCTGCACTACAGCTTCTGTAACTGCTGGGGACAGTGTGTGTTTAATTCCAACATGATGCTGTGGAGTATTTAGTCTGCACTTTTGCCGCTTGCCAGTTTGGGAGCTGCTCCCAGCTGTGCCAAAATATTTTTCTGCAGCTGCTTATGAAGTCCACAGACTATTTGCTGTCCAAATCAGCCTTGCACTACTTTATTCTCTTGTTTCTTGACCCCTTCAAGGCTTTCCCAAAATAATATTGTCTCTAGGCTCTTGGTGGGTTGGTTTGTTGCAAAGTTTGCCCATTCCCTGGCAGTGACAGTGGCTGGAGGCTGTCCAGTGTAATTAGTAAGTATTTGGGAGACTGTGCTTTGGCAGCCCTGTTAAATATGTGCAGTGAAAGCAGGATTAGTATGTGGCCTCATCTTTTTCCTTTCTTTTTTTTTTTTTTTCCCCCTCGTTAGGACATCTCTATGATCTGTAAGCTTATTTAATTGGAAATTAGCCATTCTTATTAACAGAGGAGATACCCTTTGGTCAAAATCCTGACATTGGAGAAATGTATATAGTTTCCACTAAGGAGAAGGAAAATACATCCGTATACTCCAGGGTGGAAATTTGCCCTTTTGTGTCCAGTGCAGTTCTCCTGGAAGAGAATTTCATTTTCTAGTAAAGGCAATAAATTCTCACTGCTCAGATAAGTGACTACAGAGGTTCATCATCAGGATTTGAAGAAATAAGCCTCCTAAGAAGATGGATGATGACAAGGGGAGTAAGAGTTGTTATCCAATCATTTGTCATGGTCCAGAACATTAAGATGTATTGGTAAGACCCCAAAGGTGTGTAGAAGTTCCTTTTTTCCAGCGTGTGATAACTTGCCCTGTGCAGTCAGCCAGTACTGCACTGTCTCTGAAAACTCATTCTGTTTGCATCTCTTTGTATACACAGCACATAAGTGTTAAACTCTTACATATTGCTGAGAAGTATTCTACACATCATCCAAATGTAGCCCCACAGCTGCTGAAGAGAGAGGCTGACTTCCCAGGTCCTCACATTCCTGCCTTTCTCTCCCTCCTCCATCCCACTCCAGTTGTTCACATTTCTGCCTTGCCTCTTTTGCTGTGAGCATTCTGCTCCGGGCTTTCTCCAGAGACTTTTCCCTCTGACTGATTTTCTCTGGTTCCCTGCTCTACAGCTTTTTCCTTCTAGTTCTTCCCTTGTCTCAAAGCTTCAAACCCACAGAGCAGCCATGGGGGACTGTGTCAGCTAGTGAAAAACTGGATTAAACATTCATGGCTGTAGGAGTGCTTGTTAGCATATATGTATTAATTCAACATTTCCTGCTGGTTTTCAATATGTTGGGAGGTTGTGTTGCCAGTGAGGTGACTTCAAGTCCATAATGGAATTCGTTTCAACTAACTGCTTGAGACCAGGTAAAAATTTTGCTCTGCTTATCTGGTTTCAGAGAAAAGTATTTCTCCTCACCTTTAAAAATGAGTATTCCTCTCTAAACCAGACATGGCTGAGACCCCATTTCTGAGGAGTTTCTTGAATTCTGGCTCTGTAGCTCGGGTAGCTGATATTGAAAGTTCACCTTTATGTAGGAGAGACACACCATCATAGCTTGCTGTGGTGAACTGCTCCCTGCTTTGCTGCTTGGTGCAGGGAATTCATGCAGAGATGAGGTTTGACTTGCCTTGTCTGGGTTTGCTGTGGCACAGAATGGCTCAGTAGCTTAAATTTGATCCAAAATTGACAGCTGGCATAGTCTGCCTCCAAGAGGACTCCATGGGTTTGGGAGCTCTTTGGAAGAGTTTTGGCAGCGTGTCTTCGGGTTCCGTAGGCATTCTGCAAACTGGCTGTGGTGGGGAGATCTCTTCCTGTGGGTTTAGATGTCAAACACGTGGCTGTCTTTCCAGGGAAGCGAAATGCAATTCTGCTGAGTCCCAGCCATGTAATTACAGCAGTAATAATAGCTATCATTTTTGATGCCTCAGTGCCAAACGTAAAGGTTGTTGTTTCTGTTAATGTTTTCAGAGGACTCTGTTCTGCTGCTTTTTTCCTCTTTGTGCCTTATCTGTGACTGAGCAATTACCAGGAATGTGATGAGGACATGGCATGCAGAAAGTCATCCCCTTGTCTCTTTTCCTGATGACTCTGAGGAGTGTGGAGCACTGCTATCTCAGCTGCTAATCAATGGAGCCGGAGCTGATGTGCGCAGTGACCTTTGCGAGGAGAAAGGAGCCCCTGCCAATACTGCACTTGCAGTTTGAGCCAACTTTTACACTTTGTCGTGTACTTGGCTGCAGGAGCTGCTCCCTTGCTCACTTAGATTGCTGGATCTGTTGCTCTTCTATCCACCAAGCTAAGAGATGCCCCAAATTTCTCTTGTGTGTTAGTCCTGATGTTTTCCTTGGCCAGGTATCACTGTGTTGTGGGCGACCCCCAATCCTCCTGATAGAAATTCCTTTTGTGCTTCATTATGTTCAAGGTGATCTTTCATAGCTGTACACTTCCCAGTTTGGGGATGTCAATGCTGGAATTAGACCCAATTTACAGCAGCCCATGGGTGTGCAAAGGTTATTCTCTAACATTTCCCCTCTCTGTATTTTTATTGTGCTTAAGAGTCTGATGGATGGAGCTCTCAATTATTTAGCATCTATCAAGTTTTTGCTTACAACACCTAAACAAACACTAGTATTACATAATTTTTTTCTGAATATATAAAATATAATTCTGCTACATTAATTTACAAATGTATAAAAAACACATACTGTTTCTTAACCATCCCTTTTAATGAAATAGGTTTTGGATTGAAATTTTAAGTATGCATGAAGACAGTAAGATACCATTTGCACTGTTAGGATTTCAATAATGTATGGAATTAGCAGAGCTTTATTATATTTCTGTGGCTGCATGCCCTCCATGGAGTAAAAGTTGTAATAAATATAAGTTCAAAGGTAAAATTTTATTGCTGTGCATGAGGGAGAAAAAATAAATTAGAATAATGTAATCATGCTCATATATGTTATGAATTTTGAACAGTGTCTATTAGAAAGTTTGTCAAAATGTGCTTAGCTTTGAAAATAGAGATTAACGCTGAAGGTTTTAATATTGCTCTTCCTTATATTCCTATTCCTTGCAAATATAAGTGTAAAATATCTCCTGCCGAAAGCAATTGTCATAAAATGACACTTTCCTATTTTAATAGCTGAATAATCAGAACAAAAATATTTTCTAAGTTGCAGAGAGGTTATTGCTTTTTTCACACAAAGAAATTTAGTGGTAGAAAACCAAATTTTAGCCGGATATTCTTTGCTTCTTGTGTTTCTATTCTTATATGTGAAAAGCGTGTCCAAATGTCTCCTGACAGCTTTGGCACTTCGGGGTGTTTAAAAATGGGGTGAGGTGTGTTTGTTTGATTCCATTTACAGATTCTGCGTTTTTCTTTAATCTGGTAGCAAAGTTAAAATAGCAGCTCTCCAACAGGAGCTGGGAAACCTGTTAGGGGACGGCTGGTCGGTATCAACCTGCACCCTTTGGGGTTCATATTTTTGTTTTCTTTTCTACTTTGGAGCAAATAAGGAGCAGGTCAGTGTGGGAGGGCAGCTGCTGGCACAGGGGCTCTGATCTCAGCAAACATCATTTGTCTGAGCTCCCACCTCAGCACGTGGTCCTTCAGCCTTCCTGAGACAGCCCCAGCTTGGAGAACCTTTGGCAACAAAGGCAGCTCCTTCTGGGTTTTGTCCCCTTACCATCCTTCCACACTGTTCTCTGTCACCTCCCTCTCTCCTTGTAGTGGGTGCAGTTCATAAACCAGGCAGAAACACCGATTTCGTGTAGTGGTTTGGTTCAAAATATCCATTTCTTACTTATTTCCCTTCTGTGAGATAAGAATTAGGAGAGAGCAAAGCAGGCACAAAACTTAAAACTTAACAGAATATAAGGAAGTTTATTAACAGAACTAAAAGAAGGGGGGAAAAAAGAATCAGACTAAACCTTTAGAAGAAAGAAAACCTTTAGAAACCTTCACCTCTTTCTGTGAATCCAGTGCACACCATGAGGGGCACTGCCAAAGCATTGGTAATGATCTTTTTATGGACATTTTTTAATACACTTTTTTAGTTTTATCACTCAGTTTGGGAAAAGCCAGCACCTATAGGTGCACATACACTTCATTTTTTTTTAATGTTTTTTAGACCATTTGGTCTCTGAATAATTGGAGAAAACATTGATGCTGTTAATTTTCCTTCCCAAAAACAACTGTCACCTTTTAATCGACAGAAACTTTCTAGGGACAGAAAATATCAGGACACTTTTCTAAATAAACCATTTTAGGTGATGATAAGAAGTTCCTGCCTTTAAATTCTTCTGTTGATGCCGTGGTAGCTGAGATGAAAGCAGGATGAGGCTGCTGCTCCAATATAATCAGTGAACCAGTTCCAGAGGGTGGAGCAGTTTAGAGACCAAATTCAGTTTAAATGGCACTAGAGGAATGATGCACTACCAACTGAAAATGCAGGCATTGTTATTAATGAAGTAATTAAAGTTCCACCTCATAGGCAAAGTGGAAGCACACAGAAAATATTGTTAATATTGTTTCCTACATTTGATTTATCCCCATTTTAAGTACTAAATGATCTATGCAAAATACAGTGGGAATTAAACACTCTGTCTAAAATTCACAGCTTTATTATGTAAAAATGGTTCAAGCAGAGGTCAGGGTACATTAGCCAGAAGTAACTGAACCCAGCCGAAAAATGTCTAATGCACTTTACAGGCACAGTTGGTACTTGGCTAAGCCTGTGTTTACAGTGGGAAGTTCTCCTCAAGAACCAAAGGTCATGGCTTGCAGTTTGTTTTCTTTTGGTCAAGAACAGATCTCAGACATTCATCTAGACCCTTGACTGATCATCATCTGTGGTACTGGGTATATTTTCTTCTTTATTGCAGTTTTTAAAAGCTCAGTTCTGAGATTTGTGGATCAATTAGAGACAAAATTGAAAAAGATAGGAGTAATAATAAAAATAAAAAATAGCCTAGTATTTGGTCCTGCAGATTCTGAACATTTCCTGATGGATAGTGGGATCTCTCAGAATTGCTTTATGGGCTTAAGCCAGACTCTGCAGCTGAACTAGAACACATTTTTGTGTTAACTGCTTCTAAATGAGCTCTTAGTTTTAAGTAGTTGGCATAAATCTAATTTTAATTTACTGTTTTCATTTTCTCTTGCATTGATCCTCTTTTTGTAGAGATTCAATAGCAGACTTGGAGAAGGATGTTTTTTAAAGAGTCCAGATGGTATTTCCAATTATTTATTATCATTAGCATTCCCTGTATCTGCAAACAAGACTTTTGCCAACTTAGATCAACCTCATCTGCTGCACTATTGTTTATGAATTTTCAGTGTCCTGTGTTAATGCCAACTCACTTTTTGGATGGTTTCTGGGGCTACAAGAGAAGAAGGCTCTGCTATTCCCAATGCATTGCAAATTGCCAGTTTACTTTGGGAACATCTCTTGGATCACAGTCAGTCATGGGTTTCTTGTGCTTATGAGCAAACGAGCAAGGCATGTCGTTATTAAGAGTAGCATAATCTGAGGAAAATTCATGATAATCAAACCAGAAGGTACAAAAGCTTTGCACTTTTCCATGTCTGAACACAAAAAGTTTTCTTTTTGGGGTCAGTGGCTGCGTGAGAGCACAATTAGTTTGCCTTTTGTAATAAGCCCCTTATAACTTTTTTTGAAGTTCTGAGATTGAAGATGGCACCTCAGGTCTTCAAAAATAAAATGTTTGGAAATTTTTGAGTGTGATGCATTGGGAATGAAATTCCACCTTCTTTTTTTCCTGAACTAAAATGCCTGAATACTTCCTTTAAAATTATTCTGCTCCACTGCAAAGATATCAGATGGAGTGGACTCTGTACACTGTTGCAGTAAACAAGTCCACAATACATTTTTCCTCAAAGTTTTGAACATATATATATATATATATATATATATATATACATATATATATAAAATAGTATTTTAATATATTGGACTTATTTGTGTAATTGGTTTCTACAATATTTTGTGTTGTTTAGCATTTGGAACAAAGCAGTACAGAGAAGGAAACAGAGGGACACCTGTTTCAATTATACCATAGCAGCATTTTCAACAATAAATCTTAATTGCAATCAGTTTTGTTCAACTCACCTGTGTAGATTCCCTCATTTACAAGGAAGAGGGATAATGGAGAAAAAAAGGAAAAAAATTTGGAAAGAAAGAGAGGAGAAAAAAAAGGCCCTGCAGAACACTAATATGGATTATGTCCTGTTCTTATACTTTAAGTTTTCAGATTGCTGTGCTATGTTAATTATTAGGAACAGCAGCCTGAATTGCTGTGCTTTTCTCTGGGGATCCAGTGAACCCATGTTTAGTTTCAGCTGCCACCTGAGCAATTTCTCTTTCATTCAGGAGGGATTGTACAAACAGCCACAAGGTACAGCTAATTCTGTTTCCGTGCCCAAGCTCAATAGGTGGAGGTGCAGCAAATTCCTTTGAGTGACAACTTGTCATTCTTGTGTGGGGTGGGAGACAGAGCAGAGCTGATCTCTCTGTGGGAAACCTCCTGCAGGTGTGATGGTTGTTTTAACCTTGAGTGTGGCAGTGCTGCACTGAGCTGTTCTGGGACCCTCTCTGCAGGCTTGGCAGCTGCTCACTGACGTGCCTCTCCTGTGCTGAGCTTCTGTGGAGCTTCCTTGGAGTCACAAATCAGTTTTCTTAAGTGCATTTGCATAAAGAGAGAAAATATTTGTGGGTAAACAGTCCAAATTGCAGTAGAGAATGTATAGGGAAGAAAACCAGATACTGCTTTTTTTTCTGTACTTGTCATCATCTTTTTCTCATGACCTCTGTAAAGATCACTTGGACATAGGTAAGGGACAGGATTGTGGCCAGTGAGGCAGGGATTTGGGTGAGACTTTTGATTTTATGGGGATTTTGTGACATATTTCCAGACATACATTTCTTTTCTATACTCATTATCATTGCCTCTGTTCATTTTTTGTGCTTTTTTGTCTTCCTGTCCTTTTCCCTTATATTCCTACATTGTTATTCCCTTTTTCTTCATTGTTCATTATGTGGTTAAAAATGCTTTTGTAGTTGCATTTTGACCAAAACTTTTGACTCAAAACCTTGAGGACTGTCTCATCTCTTTTGTTTTTTTCCTCCCCCAAAGAATGTCCTGGCTTATTTGTGTTTGTTTCCTCCTGTCTGTCATGACTGGCTAGTTCTGTTTCACAGCTTCACCTTCTTTCACGCTCTCGACCTCCCTTCCTCCTCATCGCTTTTGCATCCCCTTCCCCTCTGTGGGGTTCTGATAATAGTGATGGACCAGTGCAATTAAATTTATTCCATACACCGCTGCTTTCCCTGACAAACTGACACCTCTCTTCTCCCGTGTTTTACCTGTTGACTGGCATTAAAAAAGTCAACCAGGAGCCAGGATTTCAGTGGAGTGTGACATTCATCTGCTGGAGATGACTGAGCACGGCAAGCCCTGGATGCTTTCTTCTCTAGAGCTGGTTGTGCAACACAGGGAGAGAAATAAATCTGCAATGTTGTGATGAGATGAAGACGTCCAGAATGGTTATAAGAAGTTTCTCCTATTGTAATTTGCTTTTTATTGCGTTCAAATGTAACATTCTCCTTAGTTGATGAGATGCCCAGGTCAGGATCCTGCCAGCACACAGTTTCTCTGCATGCAGTTGCTCTGAGCAAACTGGCATGCAGTCAGTAGGAATCCCTCCAAATTTACTGCTGCCTGTTGACATCTTACTCTGTTACAGACAAGTATTTAATCAAAGTTTATTGTCATTCTTTTCTGAGATTTAAGTGGGACGTAAAATTTTACGATACGTATCGTATTTTAGATGACAGCTTCATTATTTCCACTGAATAATTTGAAAATGCTACAAGGAGAAATATTGATGGCAAACTGGTAATTGTCATTAAATATGCAGCATTTTTGCAGCAGTCATTTGTGCAAAAAAATTTTTTTCTGAACTTCTATGTAGCAGTGCAGAACATTCTAAAATATAATTCCTTCTCCTTGGGCCTTTTCCCATCATGGAGGTCACTTGAGGCTCCCTACATGTTCAAACCTGAAAACTTCAAAGTGACTTTGCAACTTTTCTTTCTAAAAAATGAGCATGGTATTATATTATTGAATGTCAAAAGGAGAACACTTGGTTTGTTACTGAGTTGATCTTTTGATTCCTGCTGCCTGATGGGATTTTTGTTTTTGCCTTAGCTGTCTCCTGTGCAGTGGACATTCCCTTTTTCCTGAGCCAGGAGGGATGTCTTTGGCAGGAGTAATTAAAAACTGTGTCACGGGAGATGGGCACAACAGGTCACCGGGAAGAATGAGACAATGCACCCGAGCTGCAAGGCAGGGTGTGAAATAGGCAGGTGCAGTTTGATACTGGACTGATTCCAAACAAAACATTCCTGTTGGTTCAGTGCCTCACCACGGAGTGCATTACTCAGGGCTGTGGGAGTGGCATTCTCCTTCTGGAATGCAAAAGACAATGAAAAATAAAATTAAGTTTCTGGAAAAAACCCAAGCTCTTTAGTTCAAGGAGGGTTTTAGGTCATTGGTTGTTTTGTTTCCCTTGCTGGGAAGAATTCAGTTTGCTTTTGGGTGAATGAAGAATTCCACTCAGAATGGTGCTTCTCTGTTACCTTGTTAAAGAATTCAAGTGAGGGACCAGTACATTAGGTTATGAACTACTTTGTTAGCAAATATATTTACAAAAATGCCATGCTTATCTTCTCTTTTGTAATTATTACACTCTGACATGGAAGAAAATGGATTAAATCATTCCTATAAAATGCTATCTGGTGGGTATATCTTGAGTCTTTAGCCTTATAATCACTAAGCTATTCAAGTACAAGGCAATCAGTTTAAAAAATGCCATTAGAGTTGGCCAGGGTGCTTGCAATAAAACATTTTGAATAGAAAACTGTAACGTTTTTGTTAAGTACTGCTTCTTTTAGGAAAGCAAGCATTCAGCGAGGCTGAGAACAATCAGTGCTTGAGGCATGAAATAAAGTGTGTGAGGGGGATCAGCTGGGCTCCAGGGATGCTGAGGGTGCTGTTTCAGTCCGTGCCTCAGGCAGATCAGAAGGTGGATCCTGTGAGTTGTGCTCTCAGGTGATGGTGTCTGGTTGAGCTCTTGGTCTCAGCAGATGCTGAGCAGCACCCCCAGGTGCTTTTCCACTGGGCACCCTCCAGCCTGGAGAGATGCCTGGGGGTTTTGTGATCCAGCTGCAGGACCTGGCTCTTGGTCTTGCTGAACCTCGCCCAGCTGGCCTCAGCCCTTTGATCCAGCCTCTCCAGATCCCTCTGCAGACCCTTCCTGCCCTCCAGCAGACCCACACTCCTGCCCAGCTCGATGTTGTCTGTGAGCTTGCTGAGGGTGCCCTCGATCCCCTTGTGCAGATCATCCATAAAGATGTGGCACAGCTGCTCTGGGAAGCACCACTGGGGACAGCCCCTGCTGGATGGAACTCATTCCCCACCACTCTCTGGGCATGGACATCCAGCCAGGATTTTACCCAGTGAACAGAGCACCCATCACTGCCATGAGCAGCCAGTCTCTCCAGGAAAATGCTGTGGGAAGTGGTGTCAAAGGCTGTGATGAAGTCTGGGAAGGCACATCCCCAGCCTTTCCCTCATCCACTCAGTGGGTCACCTTGTCATAGAAGGAGATAAGTTTGGTTAAGCAGGAGCTGCTTTTCCTGAATGCTTGGTGGCTGGGAATGATCCCCTGGTTGTCCTGTACATGCTGTGTGATGGCATTCAAGATGACCCACTCCATGACCTTCCCTGGTACCGAGGTCAAGCTGCAGGCCTGAGGTTCCCTGGATCCTCCTTCCAGCCCTTCTTCAAGCTGGGTGCCACATATGTCAACCTCCAGTTGCCTCTGGGGCTTTCCTGGACAGCCAAGACATCTGGTGAAAGATGGAGAGTGGCTTGGTGAGCCCTTCTGCCAGCTCCCTCAGTACCTTTGGGTGGATCTCCCATCTGGCCCCACAGAACACGCTTGTGCATGTAAAGATTATGGAAAGATCTAGAAAGCTTATTCTGCAGATGTGAGATAAGAATTGCATCTTCAAGGTACTGAGTGGACAGTTTGGAAGCTCTTGAGAGTTTAATATTCCCTTTAAATCTGCAAGAATGCATAAAGCACACTTCAGCTATAGTGTGTTCTAGTATTTTTCATGGAAAATGAAAGATTACCTCCCTTTGTAGTATACGGTAGTTTTCTGAGAATTCTCTGCCAGGCAGCTGGTACAGAAGAAATTCCCCTTCTGCAGTAATAGAAGGCAGTAATTAAACTTGAGCACAGTGAATGGAGCTATAAAGTAAATCAAAGTTGAATTGTACCTTCATGCACCCAGTGGTAAACTCTTTCTAACAAAGCACAAAGCTTCCTTTCTTTGTCCAGGAACTGTGAGTTGCAGCCTCCGTTTGCAGTGGTGCTGTTGCTGTCACTTGCTGTAAATCCAGTGTGAAAAGAAGTCATGGAAGGAAGAAGTTGAAAGTGTATTTTCCTCCTTTGCCTTCCTCTTCCCCCACACTATGTGGCACGTGAATCTATGCCACCCCAAAGGGGCACTCATCTTCTGAGAAGAGTGGCTTGGGTTTTTTAACGTCGGATTAAATCAGTGGAAAGGCTCTCTTGGCTTTCAACAAGTGGCTCTTCTCTGATGCTTAGATCTGTAGCACAGTCTGATTGATGGAAAAAATTGGGCTAAATTCAGAATTTGGTGAACAGCATGAGTCTTTCTGGCCCTAAAGTCCTGGTGTAACAGATAATCTGTGCTGTGGATGGAGGGGTGGGGGTTGCTCTTTCAGGGCTGGTGTCCCATTTCATCCCATCTGCTTCTGACGCCTGTCTCTGGCTGTCCCCGTGCTTCCCTGTGGGTGATGGGAGAGGAGGACAGGTGCTGCACCCTGCTTCACCAAAGCATGTAATCTCTTGCTGCTGCTGTACCACTGACTCCTAAATCAGCCAGCCTCCATTACCTGCTGCCGTACAGACAAGCTGTCAAAACCTTAGCAGGGATTCTGATGCTTAAGTGACTTGGGAAGACAGCTGGAATAAGGCTTACAGGTTTATTTGCTGTTTTCACATTGGGTTTTTTTTTTCTGAAGGTAGTTCTCAGCATTAGGTGAGCATCCAAAGCAGCAGTGGTGATACAGGGGCTGGTCAAAGCAGATGCAGCTCGGTTTTCCTGGGATGCCAATTGCAGCACCGATGGATGGGGGCTGTGTCTAGGGGGGTGTTGCAAAAACTGGGCACATCAAGCCTTTCCAGGTGAGCACGAAGGAAAAAGAGTATAAAAGTACATTATTTTTAACCATATCTTGCAGTCTGATTGCCTGCTGGATCCGCTGTTCCTTCTCATAATACGCTTGAAAAGTTTTATCTGTGCCTCGAGGGCGATGAGCCTGTCTTCATTTAGGGATGCAACTGCAGATAATAGCGCCGTGCTGTTGACAGCTTTATGTGCTCTCAGCCTTCCTCTCTTATTTACTCACTCGTAGATGTGGGCTCTTGTAAAAGCAGCACAGTTTTCTGCCCTCCCAGTTATAATTGCTTCCTGGGCTGCCTTGTTACGGAGCCTGTTCCTGGAGCGTGAGGTGAAAGAGCCACTTTCTGCCATTATAAATTTTAATTTTTTTTTTTCTTGTGTATAATTAAGCCTGGATAGTCATTATGGTTTTTTCCTTGGTTCATAATCAAAGAAGCCTTGAAGGAGAGCTTTGTAACTATTATAAGGGCAGAAGAGGCAGTAGCATGTGGTGTGACCCTTTTGTTTATAAACAGTTGAGTTTCTAGAAATTTCAGCTACATAGCTGAAATTTCATGAGTAACCAGAAATACGAAGTAATAGAATAGTGTAACAAAGTCACTCATGACTGTTCATTGCTTAAAATACATTTTTAAGACATTAGGTGTAATTCAGTACTAGAAGAGGTACATTTTATGAATTTTTATGAATTATGATGTCCTTGCAAATTCTATGTAATTACTAAAATTTCTGGATTTTTCCTTTATTTTTAAAGAAAAAGGTTTATTTTCCTTTCTAAAAACAATAGTTCCCTGTTTTGTATTCCTCATGACATCCCTCATGTGCTTTCTTTTGCTGCTCCTTCTGGCAGGGGTTCTTTTGGTTGGTGGGTTTTTCCTCACCCGTCCCCACTGTCCTACCTTGTTGTTGAAAGGGCTTTTGAAAAGGTGCTTCTCAGGATGTAGGCTTTGGTCCAGGTCCCTTGGTTCATCTGCAGCAGAAAGTATTTCTCCCTTGGATGGGAGTGGCCCAACAGAGTGATAATTTTGCATCTCCTAGCTTTTGGGTGAGAAGCAAGAGTCAGAAATAGGAGTGGCTCATTCTAGTGAGGCTGAAGGGGAAGGACCAAAACATCTGCCAGATACTTCTCTGGCTTGCAGAAAAAAGAAATCCGACTTCTTTGGTGACCCGTGCAATTTGTACTGTGGAAAATATGTTCTGTGGGTAGAGATTGCTTGAAAATATGGGGTAATGATCATTAGTTCTGTTGATATATTTGATATATTACAGCTTTCTATTGATTAAATTATCTCATTCCTTTTGCTTACCTCCTTCAGAGAGTGGACTGCAGCCAAGATGTCACACACTGAGCTTGAAACATGGTTTTTTCTTCTTTGCTTTCCTGAATAAATTTTTAAGTTAGTTGTTGAAGTATTACACTTTCCAGCCTGCAGCCTCGCCACATGCTGTTCTGTAGCACCTTCCTCCACGGGCAGGTGAACGTTTGACACAAAGTCAGTCTGTTTGATGCAGGCTGTGGCTTTTGAAGCAAGCTGTGCCTCCCTCCATGGCTGTCTTGTTTCATTTGCTCCAGGTGAAGAAGTACCACATCACCTCTGCTTGGAGCTTCCCCGTCCCGAGGGGGTGCCTTGTGAAGTCCCCTGTGCGAGGGACTGCGTCGTCAGCGAGTGGTCCCCGTGGTCCCCCTGCTCTCAGTCCTGCTCCAGCAAAAACGCCGAGGGCACTCAGAGCAGGAGCAGGTCCATCCTGGCCCTTCCAGCCGAGGGTGAGTGCTGAACCTTTCTGGAATAATCACTGCTTGTTCCTTTAGTGCACGGACTGGCATTCCTGAGCAAAGCTGTGTTGAGATCAGAGCTCATCCCAGTTCCACGGGAATCAGGGATAATAGGGAATGCTGGTCTCTGCCTAGAGACCAAGAGATCCTGATGGGCTGGAATTCATCTGTCACTTGGACAAATTCTGTCACAGTTCACAACTATTTACTTCAGCCTCTGAATTGCTGCTGCTGACTGAGGGTCTGGCTGGGTGTGAATTTGGTTCTGGAGAGCTTCATCCTCTTCCAGTAAAATTGCTGTGTGGCAGACTCACCATGCAAGTGTCTTCATATGGGAGCATATTAGTAATGATTTATGACCAGTGGGCTGTGAAAAATGAGGAAATGGAAAAGGACCTGATTTTTTTTTTTTTGTTGTTTTTTTTTTTATGTAGACCTGGAATGTCTTGACCTGCTTGTTTTGCTGTTTTAGTCAGTAAATACCTCTCGATTAATATATGTCATATCTTCTGGATCTTCATGGATACATCATGTATCTGTTTTTTTACATATTAACATCAGTGATACAGCTGTTTAAACAAACCATTTTGTACTAGAAGTGTAGTCTTTATTACAGTTACACATATGGTAATTAATTTATGTGTTAGTTTATCACACAGGATTTGAAAGGTCTTGGATCAAGTGCATAAAAATTCATACAATGTGAAGAGGTCCAACAGACTAAAGCCTTGTTGACACAAAATACCTGTTAGTGCCAAAATAGGTGCAGCTAATGCAGCAGCAAAACACTTTTAGATGCAAATCTAGTTCAGGACAAGCTCTGTTAAGTGCTGTTTTGTAAATTATCATTAAAGCCACCCACTGTTTCTGGGCTAATGTAAGGACTTGATCTTGCAAACCCCTACTCATGTGAAAGGTCTGTATTCACATAAACATCCTCCTAAGCACTTGGGAAGAAAATTGGGACCCTTCAGGATGGAAATAATTGTTGATTGAACGATAATAACTACTACTAAAAAAAGTCTATGAGCTAGAGAATAATTAAAATGGAAATACAGTTGGCTTCATATTTTCCATGGAAGTAATGAAATCCAAATAACAAGATAGAACATGGAATTATGAGAGTGAAATTGGGAAGGAGGAAAATTCTGGAAGTATAGAAGCACTGTCATGTCAACTTTAAAGGAGCTAACCTAAAAATGGTGTACTCTGAACTAAATACTTGGAGTGTCTCAGGAAGGAATAATTAACTACTGACATCAAACTCCCTGACATTTTCTGTGCATCTTTAGCAAGGGTGTAACAGTTTGCTGTGCAGAGTCACACATCTGTATACAGACAGTGATTGAAATGCAGGAGGGTGGAAGTGGAGTTAGTGCCACTATCACTGCAGTATTGAGGCAATGTTAAATTGCCTGCTTTCTCTACCTTTTCCATATCCAGCTCACAGCTGAGCACCTGACTCCTACAGAGCTCTGTTACCTCTGCAAGGGCCATTTTGTGTGGCCTCTGTCAATGGAGGAAGTGTCAGCTGTGACTCTGCTCTTGGAGGAATTATGGAAATTTTGGGTCATTTTCTCCAAGCTCTTCACCTGCTCCCAGAATGAGATGACCAGGAAGCTGTTGATGAAACTTGGGGGACCTGATTTAAATCAGGTTTTGAGAGATAATTCCTTATGCAGCAAACTTCTGAAGCTTGGTGCAAGAGGAGACTGGGGAGCAGGCATTCTCAGCAGGTGTAAAATGAATTATAGGAACTGCTGAACATCATAAAAAAGAATCTGTAAATGGCTACTGGAGTGGCCAGGCAGAGGCATGTTGTCCTGCTTTCTTTGTACAAAAGTTGTCAATGAGCTGCAGAAAGTGGGCAGGCCCTTGTGTTCTTTACAAACAGCATGTCCTGCTTGCAGTGCTGCAGGCAAGTTTGGATGAGCCATTTCTTACTATGTTAAGTTAAAACTGCCTTGTCACTACTCTCTTGTGTTTGGGAAAGCTTCCTTAACATATTGTAACTAACATATTATTGAGAAAAAGCCACCCTAATTTTTCCCTGGGAAGTTCAGAAATTGAGTTGGATATTTTCTTTAAATTTTTTTTTTCCTTCCAAATGGGTCAGGCATTTTGCCATTTGCTTGTTACAATTATTTATTTTTAAGATGTGTCTCAAACACACAAGAAAAATAATTGGTTTGCATTTTTCCTGCCAAGTCAAATTCTTCAGGAAGTAAAAAATCTGGGGCATTTTCTACTCCATCATCATACTAAACATTTCTGAGACTGAGCACTGTGTGAAACAGTCCATTTTCATGAAAGGATGAATGGTAATGTGACATGATTATCTAGTGGGTTAGGTAATTTCTCTCTCTCTTTTTCTTTTCTCACTGCTATTCACTGTGGCCATTTGGGGCCTTACCTTATTTCAGGAGGGTCAGTCCTGCAAGGCAATGCATCCCTTCAACATCCCTTCATCTGAGGTTGATTTTGGTAGGGTGTGAAGGTGCTCTGCACCTTGTGGCATCTGGCCCCAACACTTCAGCTCTTTCAAAACCTGCAGCACTTTGGCTGTGTCCCAAGTTGTCTGGGTTCTTTCTCCTGGAGGACAATAGTTTTGATTTTAGTAATTTTTGCTTCTTTCTCCCTAAAATGGCAAGGCCTGCTGTTAAATGTCACTGCATTACTCCATAGCTTTTGAGCTACAATGATCTGCTTTTATGGATAAATTCAGGCTGCTGGCTGCAGTGTTAGAGCTTCTGGGGAGGCTCTTCAAACTCTTGTTCTTTGGGGCTTTGTCACCAGTTGCTGACAAAGTGCAGCCATTTAGCAAAGTCTTTGGACATGAGTTTGAAGGATGGTGCTTCAGAGAAGTGAAGGTTTCAAACTCCAAAGGTGTCTTTCAAGTTTCTCCCCTCCTTGATTTGCAGATGTGAGTGTCATTTGATGCATCCTGCTGTCATTACAGTTCAGCATCCTCTCCTGCTCAAATCTTTAAGGCAACGTGTGAAAAGAGTCCAAATATGAGAGAGAGATGTTCCTCCTTGGGAGATTAGCAAGGAGAATGAACATAAAAATAAGGCTTAATTCGTCTTTAAACCCGATTGCATGTTTGCTGGGTGATACTGGCATTTAAACGGAATTAACTTGGCTGCTTGTAGGAGTTATCAATAAAGTAACTCAGAAATATACTTTGCCTATTTCTGTTTCCATTATGCATTGGAACACAATTTTATGCAAGGCTAGTTTAATGAGGAAACAATATTTTAGAAGGTTGTTATTGCAGCCATAAAGGTCAACAGCTTTATTTAAGCTTTATTTATTTATTTTTTTATGGGGGGTGGGGAAGAGAAGGTATTGTGCAAAAAAAAAAAAAAAAAAAAAAAAAAAAATTCCATGTATTCCTTTTGCCACGAGATGAGGAGATGGTGTTCTCCTTACCCCTCCCAGGTGGAAAAGCCTGTCCCCCCGAGCGAGCCCTGCAGGAGCAGCGTGCCTGCAGCGAGCACCCGTGTGTGCATTTCTTCTGGGAGGCGTCTCCCTGGAGCTCCTGCTCCGAGGACGTGCTGGGGACCGCGCTCAACGCCACCGTCAGCCGGGGTGGGGAGGCCACCTGTGGGGTGGGAATACAGACAAGGAAAGTCTTCTGCATGAAGAGCAGCTCTGGCCAGGTCACTCCCAAAAGGTATTTAAAGAGAGCTTGTTATTGTTTGTTTATAAAATACGTGACGTGTAAAGGCATTTTCTGCGGGTGTATGGACTCCGCAGCATTGAAATAATTTTGTTTCCGTGAGCTAATTTTCCAGGTACTACTCCATCACTACTGTGTTGTAGTAGGTAAAAAAACCCCAAATATCCAGCCCTTCTTAACCTTCCATGTAAATCCAGACGAAAGGCACATTTTCAGTGGTGGTGATTTTTTGCTGTAGCTCCTTTGCTACTTTAATTTACAGTTTTCTGCAAATATTTTCCCTGAAGGACAGGTGTGAGGAAAATATAAACTACATTTGAATACAATGTTCAGCAACTCATTATTAGCAGGACTCTAATAAAATAGAAAAAGTAAATAGATTTTGCATTATATTTACACTCCAATAAGGCAGTGCCATATGTGGGATCTGTATTGTTCAGCTGGTTTATATAACTTCCATAATGTGATAGCAACACAACAAAATTACGTATTCTGCAGTAGAAATACCCCAAATTTTGCTTTGCTTTACTAAATGAGGAAAATAAGTAGCACAGATGTTTTCCTTAATATCGAAAAATCAAGATGTTGCTAATTATTTTCGCAGCACTAATGAGTCTAGAGACTTAGAACCGAGTTTCCTTTCTTATTGTAGCTCTCAAAACAATCCTGTTTGTATAAGCAGACTGTGCTGATTTCAGTAAAGTTAATTAAGATTCTTGAGGTTAATGGGGTTAATTAAATAAAAGGAAAGAAATCTAGTATTCATGTATGTCTCAAATGCCTTGATATGCTTGAACTTTACCTAATTAAACATACTGTTTATAGAGCTATAGAATGCCTAAAATAGTTGTTTGGCCCCTCCACTTTTGAGGTGATGTAAGAGGAAATGGAACTGAAAGGGGTAAGTAAACACTTAAGGAGCTGAATCATGGTTTCAGTATTTGGTTTTTTTTTCTTGTAGGAATTAATGGCATATTCCTCCTTCAAATGGGTTCATTTTGGGTTGCATGCATTAACTAAGCATTGTTGAGTGATCTTTTTAATAGAAATTAATAAGGAGTGAGAAAGAGTAACTCCCTTCCTGTTCACTCACTTGATATTCAAGATCTGCCTGATCCCATAAAATTGTCCCTTTTCTGTTCTTCGAGTCCTTATATATTAACTGTGTCTTAAACTTTTATTAGAATATGTATGACATGTTTTCCATGTAGGAGTCAAAAATGAATGAAGAAAACCACAGAGCTCTTCTTACTGTATTCACTTGAAACTATTTTTGTGTTCCTTGGGGGTTGAAAGTTGAGGAATCCTTCATCAGCCCTTACAGACAGGTGGTTTGAAGGCTGTTGCATATTGTGCTAAAACAGGCCTACTTTATAAACATAACTGCTCAGTTTCTTTGGTAATAAATATATCTGGTTTATTCCCATGAGCTTTGTGGTTTTGATGTCGCAGACAGAGCTGCATTTAGCCTGTAGTCATCAAGCTGAGCTCCCCATTAAAAAAAAAAAATGATTATTCTTTTCTTAATCCTTGAAATGTACTAAATTCAGCTGGGTTGCATGAGTGTGAAGGAGAAGAAAAATTAGGCTTCCTCTGGCCAGGAGCAGTGTCTTTGGTATGGCAGTATGCTCACAGCCCTGTGAAAGTCTTGGGAATAAAATCTTTCTCCATAGTTGTAAGTTTTTATTTTGTTTTACCCCTGTTTGGATCCGCAGGTGTCCGGAGTCCCTCCGGCCGGAGGCGGTGCGGCCGTGTCTCCTCCCCTGCAGGAAGGACTGTGTTGTGACACTGTTCAGTGAGTGGACGCCCTGTCCCACAGCCTGTCAGCCTGGTAAGCCTTTAAGAAGTCAAAATTTGGGGGGAAAATAAGGGAATTTTAAGCCTAGAAACGTATGGGAGATGAAGTTCACACCAGTGTAATAATTTTTGTGGCTTTCATCTGTGTGAGTTTTGGACGTGAGGACTCTGGACCTTGACTTTTGAGCTGATGTTCTTGGGCAGGCAGGATCCTCATGGGCAGCTTGGGAGGTGTAAATTCTCTGTGCCTGGAAGAAACTCCTTCAGGGTTTCTGCCTTCAGAGTCAGAGCTCCAAGGCCCCTGAGCTGTGTGGCTGCACGTGGAATTGCTGACATATGAAATGTAATTATTTTGAGCAACCTGGCCGTATGTACAGGGTTGTGCAAGTACCTCCTGTGCTTTGTGGTTTTTCAAGGGCCAAACGTCTCTTTAATCTCGTTGGTTAACTTTGAGGCACCAAGTGTACAACCAAGTTTCTTTATGATCATCCAGTGTTGGGTTTTCTGACAAATTTGTGTGTTTCATTAATGGTTCAGATGAAAGTCTGCTCAGCTATCAGAATATTTCATTATTGTTGGTAGTTTCCTTGCCCTTCAAAGATTCTCAGTGGATGCTTTAGCATAGTCCTTGTTAGATTTTACAGGAAAATTAGTTGCTTTCTAAAACAGTGAATCCTGTTTTAATTAGCAATTTATTTTTGGACTTTAAATGAGCTGCCTATGAAGGAGTAGAATAAATTACCTGGTAAATTACTTTGTTTATTAAATAATAGTCTACAATTAAAATGAGAAGAAATTAATTATTTAACCTCCTTGGCAGTGTTATCATTTTAATATAATTCTAAATTAAAACTTCTTAGATGAGGGAGTTTGTTTTTTGCTAAATCTGTTATTGATATGGCCGCATTGCAAGATTCTTTTTTTTTTTTTTTAATTTGCATTGCACAATTAAAACCTCAGCACGATAATGAAATTTCAAAGCCACTGTACATACATGAGTTGTTTGGAGTGTTGGTTTTTTTTTTATAGAAAAGTTGTATTTAATGAAAGCAATATACAGATGGTGAATTACTAATCAGATCAAGCAGGAACAGGTATTGCTTGGCAGATTTAAAATTAATTGTGTACCAGCATAAGATCAGAACTTAGACAAACATGGAATCACTAAATCAGCTTTACACACAACTTCACCAGTTGAGCTGTCTGTGGTTTATCTGAGGAAATACATCCGAGTTTACCATCTAACAATAAAAAAGCTGACATTTTCCCTACATTTAAATGTCATCAGACAACTGTCTGTCTTCTGACAGAAGATTATCTCCTGCCTCAGAAGTGCAGACAGCACTGAACCCAGGGCAGTAACAGATGGACGGACAACATAATTCACAAAGGAAGTGCCACTGAATCCAAGCAGCTGTTGGGGAGGCAGGAACAGGGAGGTTGCTGCAAGTTATTGATTCTCTGCCGTTTCAGATGCTTTAAGGTGGCAACTGTCTGCTGCAGTCTCTATAATGTATCTGGTTTACCTGGTCTTTGAGGATGGATTGAAAAAAGAATCAAAAAATCAGTAGGGTGGTTTCAGAATATGAAATGCTCAGAGTGAGCAGTAGGGAGGTTTTCTTCTGCTTTTCTGGGGTGAAGGTGGCCTGAAAAGGAAACTGCTTTCAGCATGGCTGAGGTGCTCCCTAGTCTGTCAGCATAGATTTAAAGCAGGGAGATTAAAAAAAGCAAACAACTAACAATAAATAACATTTTTCATCTCCCTTCTGGAAATAGATGGTACCTGTAAGTACCTCTTCTCTTCTGGGCATTGGTTGTACAGGAGGAAGGTTAGAAATTTCACAGTTACTTAATTCTCTAAACAAGTTTACATGAAATGTTAGATAGTAGCTGTCCTATATTCTCCCCATGCCTTAAATCAGGTTTGAAATGAGATGGGGCAAAAGAGCATAAAATGCATGGTGTTCCACAGCAAGAAATTCCAGCAGCCTCTACCTTGTGGCAGACAGTCCATGATCTGCCACTTCCAATCCTCATAAACACTCAGCCAGAGCTGGGAAAAGTGAAAGTCTTAAGAGCTCTTATCTCTGCAAAGATACTTGACATGGCACTGATTTTGGTGACTAAAATCTCAGAAAATCTTGGAAAATTTGTCTTTGTTTTTTGTATGAGCAGAGTCTTGTGTTAACCAGACTCTGCCTTCCATCTGGTCAGAAGGAGAGTGTGAAGCTGAATGTTTTCTGTGGAAGGTTTAGCACATGTTCCAGGAGTGAAAAGGGATTTTGTCCCTCACCTGAGAATGGTGGTGAAGCTCTCTGAGCCCTGGGCAGGGAAGCCCTGGGAGTGAAAGACAGAGGAAGGAAGGATACAGGATCCAGGGAGGAGTAAGAGTGGGTTGGGAGGGGTTGTATGGCTCTGTAAGGAAGGAGAACAGAGGCTGCTGTAGAAGCAGAGGTTTGGCACCCCTGAAACTCTCAGCAGTATTACCTGAGTTGCAAAGTCAAGGACACGAGTTAAGATGGACCTTAGATCCTAAGGTCTGACTTTTTTTCCAGGAGGGCAAACAGTCACAGCCATGCTTGAAATCAGTTTGGCTTTAAAAGGACGGTCCTACACAGTGCTAGTGCTCTGGAAAAATCAGGCTATAGCAATTTTAACTGAAAATATAAAAATTATGCTCATTAACATTTGTAAGGAATGCTATAGAAAAGCCAGTGAGGAAATTCAATTTTGAAAATGGGGTTTGAGTAAGGTGCAATAAATGTTGAGGATAATTTAGTTTCTTGAGGTGGAGAAAATTACTGTGGGAAGCTCATTTAGATTTGGTCCTGATTAATAGAAAGGAAATGGGTAAGATTCTAATGGTGGTAGATAATTTGAATGAAAATCATCACAAAGTGATAGAGTTCACGATTCTTGGAAGGGAAGGATGGCAATATAAACAAGACATTTGAAAAAGAAAAAGATAGACTTCAGCAAACTGCAGGAATTGCTATCTACACCTCTTGGGAACATGTTCTGTGCAGCCAGGAGTGCAGGAGACCTGGAAGCTCCAAAAAACCTGTCCTTTTTGCCCTACTGGACTGTAATTTCTATCCTGACACTGTGCTGATGGCAAGCCAGTAGCACTAGGGAGCAAGGCATGTGTAGGTCTGTATGTGATTTGCAAGCTCAGAGTTCAAACCATGAGAACATCACAACACAGCTAAAGAAGCCCTTTTTTATCTTACTGTCAGAGTTGTTCAGGGTCTTGTTTCCTTTTGCATTGTCATATTGTTTCACAAGGACTAGAAACAAGAAATCAAGAATGCAAACTAAGCTACAAGATATAAGGTAGTTGAAGTTGCATAAATGGGTAAAAAGTAAGGGGAAGCTGAATGAAATGTGCTTTCTGAGAAATGGGAGAAGCACAATGTAGGGAATGTGCAGTTGCTGCCATTGTTTCTTGTCTGCAGCCAGAAGAATGGACTAAGGAGTGTTTCCATTGAGTAGCTATTCCCATGTCAGTGAGGCTGTGTGAATAAAAAGGAGGTAGTAAAGTAATGCCAGAGCATCATGTGACTGTCTTATGGGTGAGAAATTAAGTCTTAAATGACTAAAACTCGGTAATACCGAGGCAAACCAAACCAAAGCTCTCCCTTCACGAACTCCACTCTCCCAGAAAGAAAGGTCAAGAAAACTGTAGATTACTCATCCTAACTTCATTATGTAGAAAGCCACAAGAACAAGTTATTACTCAAGATATAAACGTTTCAAAAATCAGGTTGTAATAAACTGGCCAGTAAGGATTTATTGCGAACAAATTGTGCCCAATAAATTTCATCTCCTCTTTTTTTGACAGTGTAGCCGTTCTAATTATGGGAAGTGGTAGATTTTTGACACATTAAACTTTTATCAGGAAGCTGAGGAACAGTGGCTTAAATTAAATCATTCTTAAATGAGTACTCAGCTGCTTGAGAAATCTCACAGTGGGTATCCCAGTGAAAGCAGTCTGTCTGTGTCTCCTTTACTGCCTGTTACAGTGTGTTGATACACATTGATAAGATCCTGGGAGCCTTCCCTCCAAGCAGAGGAGTCACAGCTTTCCTGGGCTTTTCTGTGTGTCAGATGCTTTGCTCCCTAACTAGTCTTTGTGGCCTCTGGCACCTCTGGAGATACAATGGACCACAAAATGAATGAAAGTCAGCAGTTAGAAATGTTAAAACTCATCCTGAGCTTGTCAAATTCCTGGGCTTGTTGTATGTAAGACCCCCGAGGGGTCACTGTGCTGTGCCCTGGGGAGGCTGCAGACCCTTGGGTGCAGTGCGGGGAGAAAGTGAGCAATGAGAGGGAATTGAAATGGACCTACAAAGGACTGGGATTGCTTAATTTAGAGAGGGGAAGACTTAGAGTGGATGCAAGGCCTTGCAATTTTGTAAAGGTTATGCATTAGGTGACGGGGTAAAGTTTTTTCTTCATGTAGTGAACAGAAGATAAAGTTTGATTTACAGGAGTGATGATGTGGGCTAGATTTTAAGAAGAGGCTCTTTGTGGGGCTTTACAGGCACCAAATCAGGCATGTGAAAGGAGACTGTGGGAAGCTGTATGGCTGCCTCAGGTAGTGGCTGTGAAAGAAGCAGGAGTGGGATCTCTCTGGATGTGCTTTTCCTGCCCCAGGGCAGCAGCCATGGTGAGCAGCCTCCTGCCAGGCCCAGGGTCCCTTTGCAGTGATCTCACAGTGCTGGCACATCTGCCAGTGAAGGCTTGTATGACTTGGTATTTTTAAAGCCAACATTTTTCTTGGCCCTGTGCTTGTACTTTGTGTTCATGGTGTGACTTCTAAGTTTTCCTTCTACTCTACTACATTGTAATTTTGCTGCTGCAGCTTTGCCCATATTCTGAGCTGGAAATGTAATACTCATAGTGGGCTTGCTGACACACTGCTTTCCTCTTTCAGACCAATTTGATAAAGTCCACTATTTAAAGATGTTTACGTGGTCTGTAATCCTTTAAGGAGTTCTCCTGAGATCCCTTTTTACTTTTCTAGCACCTGTTTTTGAAGTGTGAATCAGTACCCAGAGAGGTACAAATGCCATGCCCAGTGGCTAAGCCAGCTCTCAGTTTGCACTTGCCACTTACACAGCCAAGGATTGTTTTTGCTTTAGCTGTAGGGATAAATAGATAGCTCTTGTTCTTGTCTTTCCTGCTGCATTCTGTGCCATGGATTTTGTGAACTGTGTTTCTAGATGGATTGATCTTGCATCAACTCAGGTTAAGTAGAGAGTTAGCCTCTGTTGGTTTCCTGGTTTTCAGGAAGTTATCATCTCTAATTTCCAGAGCCATAAAGTTGGATTACTGGTAGCAGCCTGAGACCACCTGAATGTGCTCTCAGAAACAAAACCTTCTATTATGACAGCTTATTTCTTTGGTTTTATTCTTTTCCCTGCTTAAGGTGTTTATTTTCTTGTTTATTTATTTTTTTTACTTGATTTGGTGTTCTGTTAAGTAGACATTTTTTGATGCATCTGTTAGGCTGTTGATTTATCAACCTTCCAGCAGCTGTCCTGCTGAACTGCTGGTAATTTTAGAGGAAGAAATGTTACAGAGTGCTCACAGTTTCAAAATATAAATGAAGCACAGAGCATGTTTCTAACCAAGGTAGCTAAATCACTAGCTTGGGATGCCAGCTGTGTCTGAAAGAGAACTTATTTCTTTGCTTTTCAGGCAATGCCACTGCAGTCAAGCAGTCCAGGTACAGGATTATCCTCCAGGATTCTGCTGGTGGGGGACAGGCGTGTCCAGACACCTTGTATGAGGAGAGAGAATGTGAAGATGTTCCCATCTGTCCAGTGTATAGGTAAAAAACTGCTAGCTTGGAATAAGTCTCTAAGGGGTGTCCACTTCTCCAGAAAGGACTCTTGTCCTGCACAGTTTTCACCAGAAAACAGCATAATGCTGGGAAATGCAGAGTTTGAAACAAATTATGTACCTTGCAAAATGTGTAGAAGTGGAGTTCAAACTGGAGATCTCAGTAGGTCTGGCATCATCAGAGCAAGCAGCAACAGCTCCTAGGAATGGTAACCTCAGGGTCTGATGTGCAGAAGGAAGCTGTTAACTGGGAACTCCCCCCTCACTGTATCTAAAAATCAATGTAAGCTATTTTGGGACCACAAGCCCTAGAGTGCCTTAATCATAATTGCATTCTTATTGCAGAAACTCTTGTCTTTTCCCCTGGAACTCTCACTCCAGTGAATAGTACGCACTTACAAAGTTCTGATTAGACAAATAATACAATAGAGCAGTTACTCACTGCTCTTCATTAAGATTCTGTGGCCCATCTGTTGTGCAATATTAGTAAATAGAAGAGCATCCTATCCTTGCATATGAATCTCCAGCCTGCTCATCCCACCCCAGGAGGTGGTCCTGGAGCAGAGTGTGGAGCTGAAGGCGGTGCCAGGCAGGGGACACAGCACTCTGCTCTGCCTGGAGCCATGGAAAGCTGCTTCCCAGTGTTCCTGGCTGGCACACCTGTGAGCATGGAAAGCAGGCTGGGGACAGCATCAGTTGTATGAGAGCAGGAGGAGAGCCTGGCGACAAAGCCCACTGGAGCTATTTCCTTGGTATCTTACGTCACTTTGAACCATGCCCTGCAAAAGTGAAAAAGGGGAACGTTGTTGGAGGAGGATGTGTCTCCCTAGAGCTGAACCTGGCATCTGAATTTCAATTCCCAGTGCTTATTTCAGGAGTAATTACAGCTTTGCAACTCCAAAGTCCCCACGGCTTGTTATGATTCCTAACTAGAGTTTGTGCCTGGGTTTGTGTTCCCTGTGTTCCAGCTCTAACCCCTTCCCTGTCTGCTGTTCCCCTGCAGGTGGAAGAGCCACCGCTGGAGCCCCTGTGTGCTGGTGCCAGAGTCGGTGAGGCAGGGCCTGCCAGGGCACAGCGAGGCGTGTGGGCACGGGCTGCAGGCCAGGGGTAAGATCCCTCCATCCATTTGAGGCTTTGGATGGGGCATTTAAGCAGGGTCTTTGCTCTGCTGCAGCAGATAATCTAGAAACTAACTGAAGTACTTCATAGAATAAAGTGTTCTGGGATCTGCATCCCTTATGCAGTTGTTCTGCTGTGCTGGGCATTAAAGTACCACTAACACAATATTTTAGAGTATAGGAGGAGGTCTGTGCTTGATGTTCAAATATCTTAACTTGCTCTTCTGCCTAAAGCTGAAGCGTGTGAGCTTTAAATGAATTATCTATAGGCCTTTATGAAGTAATCCATTCTTTGTGCTAAAAATGGAAAGGATAATTTCCTCATGATTTTGAATTTTAGTAATGATTTGCCTGAGGCCTGATTTTCATTAAGACTGTTGAAGAAGTTCAGCATGGGTAAAGGGTTTGAGCTTCTGCCCTTGGCATAATTAAGCATTTAGAAATTAGGCGTCCCATTGTCTGATCAGGAGTGTTGAGAAGAATGTCACTGCTCAGAGTATGCATCAGAGTCTATAGTGGTGCCTGCAGATGGCTGGAGATGTGGCTGTTATCACTTTCCTGGGAAATACAATGAAACCTTTTACAAAAGGTTATTTTTATTGAAAAAAAAATTGCTATACAGGTATGCTAACTGAGGAAACTTGACATAATAATTTACTCCTTCACAAAGCTAGAAGCTATTCTTTAAAGATGAAATGAATTTCTTATATAATCTGGAAACAAAGGAAAAGAAAGAAAAGCCCTGACAGTATGTGGGATGTATCTGAAAGAAGAAATGTGTTTTAAATGGAAACTCAAAGGAGTAAATATCTTTACCTAGGTTTTGACCACAAACCTTTCCACAAGGTTTTCAAATCTGTAAACTGTATTGTTCAGTCTCTGTGTGAAGGGATGGCAATCTTTATGTTCTAGTAGGTGCATGAACTTTGTGTTAATCTTACTCTGACAGAATTAGAAGTATAATAGAAGAGTATCACACCTGCTTTTACTCTGTGGAGGGCCCTCCAATAATTACCTGGGCTATGTGCTGTTCTAGGGTAATTGTGAAAAACACACCTTGGTGGGTTTAAGCAAAAATCGTTTCAGTGCCGCGTTCACTTTTTGTAATTAACTGTGGCTTTTGTAACAGCTTCGGTTTTCATAGTTACTTGTAGTGATAGAACCACTCTGCTGGGTGTTATTGAAGATGAGTGGGGTCTCAGGAAAATGAGTTCTCAGATGAAACCCGTGGAAGAAGATTTTTAAAGGTATTTTGTATGAAGAAGGGGAGTGACCCTCCACGGAGATCAAACCAAGCTGCTAACTCTGACCACACTGTGCCTGGAAAAGAATCTGCTGGGTTTCAGCAATTCTGTATCTTACATGTAGAAGTGTTTAGTAAGGGAAGCTTTCACAAAAGGTTTTGTTGATACCTCTCCTTGCTGCTGCTTGAACTCCTCAGGAGAGTGCAGAGGTGCTCTGTGTTGTCAGGGTGCTCCAAGGGAGGTGTTTGCTTACATGCCTTGCAGGGGCTCTTCAGCTTATAAACCTTAACACTGGGGTATTTCTGATCCTGTCATTCTTCACTGGGAAGGGGATTTTGGATTTATTTTTGAACTACCATGTGAGATGGGGCTGGGGATTTGGGCTTGTTCAGTCTGGAGGAGTGTCTAGTGTGGAGTTCACAGATGAGATGGAGCCTCACTTCCCAGAGGTGCAGAGTGAATTAAGAGAAGGTAAATCATAGGCTGGAGTGAGAGAAACTCCCAGGTTGCCTGGAGAGACTGTAGATTCCTTGGAGATACTGAACAGCCAACAAAAAAAGGTCTTGGGCAGCCTTTTCTAACTTTGAGGTCAATCCTGCTTAGAGCAGGGATTGGATCTTCAGAGATCCCTTCCATCCCAAATTACCTGAGCCTGTGGGTGTTTTCAGGGGAATCTGTGCCATCAGTAGAAGAATCCCAGGTGTGAGAGAGATGATGCCTTCCTGCAATATTCAGGCATCTGTGAATGAGCTTGCATTCGAGGCATCACCACCACTCCACACAGTAATTGCCTTACATAATGAGCAGCCTCTTTAACCAGTAAGGGCTTCTTCTCCAAAGAGTATTCATATGAATTTGCCTGGTTCCTTTTTTACCATGTGACAGCAATTACCCTTTTACCTCTGAAGATAATCAGTCTCTCTGTTCCTTGGAACATCCATATTTTAGATTTTATTTTTTCTCTCTGTACCCTGACTGTCATGTAAAAAAGAGGATTTTAGTTTGCACTGACTGTCATATCTATCCAATTATATAAGAACATTGAACTCATATAAATTATTTCTAAAGAAAACCAGTATGTGTTTATGTGTAGCTATTTAGGACAATGACTGTGCTGAGGGAAAATGAGGTCTGAAATGACTTTCAGGCTCCATTCTTACTCTCAGCTAGATTCTGAGATAGATACTTAGAGATCTTGTTCCATGATGTTTTCACTGAGATTGCATGTAAAAGTACTGTGTAATATGCAGAAGATATCAGAGTTTGTCTGTGAATAATAAGCAGCATAGCCAGATGACAACTGTCTGAAGCTGCAGTTTTTATGGTTTTATCTTGGAAAGATATTACACTAATTACAGTAGTCTTTCATTTTTTACATCAGCTTCAGTGGACTAACTTACTCAGCAAGCAGTCCTATAGGCAGGGGAAAGGCAGCCTTTAGAACCAATAAATATGGTTGTTATTTAAACTTAATTGAGGCATGATTGGCAAAAGGTCTCCAAGACACGGCACTCAAGTAAAACAGGGTGGGGATGTTGCTGTTGCCTGACAGTTACACAAGACAACATTTCTAACAGTAAATGAGGAGCTTTGCAAACTTTTGTGTTGCTGTACAGCTGTCATTTGCCTCCACCAGGGACTAATTTACTGGAAGGTGTCAAGACTGTGAGAAAAGATCCTGCACAGGGATGAGGGCAATCCCAAGGACAAATCCCGGCTGGGTGAAGAGTGGATTGAGAGCAGCCCTGGGAAGAAGGATGTGGGAATGTTGGTTGATGAGAAGCTCAGCATGAGCTGAAGCCCAGACACCCAGCCTTGTCCTGGGCTGCATCCAAAGCAGTGTGGGCAGCAGGTGAAGGGGGGGATCCTGCCCCTCTGCCCTGCTCTGGTGAGACCCCACCTGTAGCTCTGCATCCAGCTCTGGGGTCCTTAATGTAAGAAGGATGTGGACCTGTTGGAGCAGGTCCAGGGGAAATCACAGAGATGCTCAGAAGGCTGAAGCATCTCTACTGTGGAGGTAGGCTGAGAGAGTTGGGGTTATTCAGCCTGGAGCAGAGAAGGCTCCAGGGAGATGCTGGAGTCCCTTGCAGTGCCCTGAAGGGGCTCTGAGAGGGCTGGAGAGGGTATGGAGTGATAGGGCAAGGAGGATTGGCTTTAAATTAATAAAAAGTAGAGTTGGAAGAAAGTCTTAACTGTGAGGGTGGGGAGGTCCTGGCGGAAGTTTCTCAGAGAAGTTGTGCATGCTCTCATCCCTGGAAGTGTTCAGGGCCAGGCTGGATGGGGCTTGGAGCAACCTGGGACAGTGGAAGGTGTCCCTGCCCATGGCAGGGAGATCAGAACGAGATGAGCTGGATGGTTTCCAATTCAAACCATCCCATGATTTCATGAGAATCACTTCTTCTGCAGGGGCACTTTGGTGACTTTCCAGTTCTCAGATGTTTGTGATGGAGGATCCTTCAGGAATGACCTCTCCTTTGAGTGCTGACATGAAGAGCCACCTGGGACATAGGCAGTTTTTGGGAAAAAATGTGTTTCTCATTACAAGGGATTGTTAAGGTTTAATTAGTGGACAGAAAGCCTGTTTTAAGCAAGTGTCTTTGAAGGCTGCTTCAAACACCATTGGCAGTATAAATAGACACATATTAAAGACCAGACGGGCCTAATGAGACTCTGCTTTAAAAACTGGTCCTGGAAATACACTGACAACGTGATTATAAAAAAGCAAGTTACTTTCCAAAAGCAAGGAGAAGCTGCAGCAATGGAAAATGCCATGTCTTATTTCTCCTGCTCCTGGCACTTTGCTTTGATTCATCTGGAGGATTTGGCCATATTTCCCCCTGTTAATGAGACAGTCAGTCCTTCTCAGAGCTGTAGCTCCCCATCACAAGAATACAGAAATGCTATGACACAGAGCAGGAAATATATTTAGAGATAGTTTATTGATTTATGTACAGGAAAACAACAATGTAGACTCACCAATGCAACAATAAGAAGCTACTCCTTTGCTTTGGAGAACAGAACTCTCTCTGTCTCACCAGGGGGCACGGGGTGGATCGATCCTGGACAGCCCCATTGAGCATCTCAGTGCTGTATTTCTCTTGCTTGCTCTGCTGTCAGACCACACAGGATGTATTTCCTCTCCTGCTTTGGCTGGGTTGTAAATTCACACCACATGGACTTTGCTTAGATGGTTAGTGTTAAATATAATCTGTTACAGTTGAAAAGTTGATGTATGAATTGACAGTGAAAACGTGGGATGCAGGCAGCACCAGACTCGAGCAATTCAAGGTTCCTGTCTCCTTCATTGCAGGTTTCTGGCTCTTGCTCTGGAGCTTTCTGAGAGCTGTAGGGACATTGCAGACAAAACTGGTTTTAGACTGATTTAGACCAAGAGTTTATCATCACAAGAAAAGAATGGTAACAATATTCTATCTAAGTTTCCTTAGTGAATCTAAACACAGTGATAGTTCCAGTGAAATCTTATATAAAATATTGGCAGTACTGTGATCACAAGTCCAATAGTGACCAAGTTAATGCACCATATTAGGCATGATGAAAGGATGAGTTTAGATATAGCCTGTTAAGATTGCATCTACACAAATACTTCAAGCAGGTGTCCTTTAGCTGTATTATCTCATGTATTATCCATCAGTAACCCAGTAATGGCCATGTGCACCGTTGTTGTTTCTCCTGCAATTATTTTATGGTAACCTCTTTATAATGAGATGTGCCATCAAAAAAGCATCAGTGTCACCATATTTTTTTTTTGCTCATAAGATAAGTCACCCAACAGTTCTTATTCCCTGTTTGTTTTGTAGGTAGTTAATATAACTGCTGATTAGCTAAATTAACACATCGTTGTGATTTGAGTTGCAGAATGCTTTTTGCACAGAATTACCAATTTCAGGAGGTTCATATTAGAATCCAGTGACAATTTACAGGCTGAAGGCAATGTGATAACCTGACATTTACAAGGAATGCAATTATGATAGCAAACATGGTGGAGGCTCACCTGCTTCAGTTCACTGGTGGTGTTTTCTGAGCAGGGCTCTGTGGTGCAGTCCTTTGTCTGTTTGTCCAGCTGACAGCAGCTTACCTGTCAAAGCACTCCCTCCAGCATTAGGGAGGAGGTAGGACAGGTAGGACAACAGCACCTTGAGCCTTATTCTGAATGATGCTGGGCGTTCATTAGCTGGTCAGTGGTTTTTTCTGGTGGTTCTAGTCCAGGGTGTAGCAGGCAGTTGCAGGGACACAAACGAACACAACGAGCTGAACTTGACTGGTCCTAGCCAGAGTCCTGGTCTGGAAGACACCTGGCAGCTGGTGGCACTGGGAGCAAATAATTGAGGGGAAAAATAATTGCCAGGGTAAATACTGGAGCTGAGTGTTGCCTGTGATCTGTTTGAAAAGGAAGTTTGTGAAGCAGAGTTTGTCTAGGACAGCACTGAGGTTCAGGAAGGAGATTGCCTTTCCAGGATGAAGAGCCTTGGTTTCTTTGTCAGCCATGTCTGCCCAGGGCTCCACCAACTTTACAGATACAATTACTCTACGTCATATTGCAAATTCACAAAGGATGTGTTGTGTTGTTATCCTCTTGTTGCTGATAATGCAATTTTAGCTTATAAACTCATGGAGAGTAGTAAGGTGGTAACAAACAACTGAACCAGAATTGATTTCCTATCACTGTTTTTGATAATCTGATTTCTTTCCTTGACAAGACAGTGGGCTGGAGGTCAGGCAATAAGGTAAGTGGAAAGCAGCACAGATAATATTCTCTTGACTTCAGGAAGACATTGAGTCCAGTCCCACATGACAGTCTCCCATGTGCAGTAAGAGAGTATGATGACCTAGAGAAATGCAGAGCAACCTGTTGAAAAGACCCATTCCAAGCTCTGTTATCAGCCATTTGCTGTCAGCCAGGAGGGCTGTTTCAGATGGCTTCTGATCAGATCCTGACAGCTTCCCACGGGGCACACGCGCCCTGGACTGTCGTCAGTGCTGTCACCAGCAGGCTGGATGATGAACTAGAGAGCGGATCTGTAACACATCTGGGTAACTGCAGATTGTGAGTACTTCGAAGGGCAGACCAAAAATACGTGTTGGATGAATTTGAGCATGTTCTGAAATCAGAAAAGTGGTATTTTCATTAAAGAAAAAAAGTCAAATGCTGCACCTGCACTGTAGCAAGGTGGGCAGCAGTGCTGTAGAGGAAAGGCTGGAGTTCAGTCTTCTATGACTGGCATTATCTGGTTGCAAAAAAGTATCCATCATCAAATCATGTTTTGCTTACTTACATTTTCCTTCTCATCTCCAAGTTCCTGAAATGTATTCTTTTGTTTCACAAAACAGAATAGATTCAACAGGCAATCCTCCCTTTTTTGTTCCATAACAACTTCTGCCACTATAAGTAATGACAAACAATTGAGGTCAGACAAAAACATCAAAACTTTCTCTTGAGTAATTCCAATTCCTGGTTTGCCAATAGATTCAGAATAGATTAGGAGCCTTTTTTTTTCAAAATACCCAAATTTCATTAACTGAAAGAAATTAAGTATTTAGAAATGTACCTCTGGTGAATAGCACTGAACAAATTAAAATCTCCTGAGCTTAATGAAACTTTACCCTTGGTTTTGCATTTAAAACTAATCTTTGTTCTTGGAGAACACAGGAGATGGAGAGAATGATCACTGCAGTATGGATGTGGGATTGCATGAGTCCAGATTGCTTGTGTCAGATTTCTAGCAGTTTACTATTAGCTTTGATCTTTAAATTACATCCCAAAGTCTGAGTTAACTGTAGATTTGATCGTAGGTTTGCTTCATGCAAAAACATGTGTCAGTGTTTCACAAAGCCGGAAACAAGGAAAAATAGAGGAGGAGACAAAAACGCCATACTAATGTCATTCATATATGTATGCATGCATTCTTAGCTTTCCCTGCACCAGTGGTATGAGGAAGATATCCTCTCCCAGAGAGTTTGTCCATGGGATTAATTTCAGTTTTGTAGCATTAGAATTGACTGGGAGCAGGAGGGGAGGGGAGGGTACAGATGAAGCCATGTGAGGTGTGGTGGATCAATCTCTTCTGAGCATTTCGGCTGCCTTTGATATTCCTGCAGTTTAATTTATGAGAAATAAAATCACCTACTTGCACAGAAATCATCCTGGGCCAATTTCTTACAACCTGGTGCTGTGGCAGAGGTATCTCTGCAAATGTGCACGGCTGGAATCTGCAGCTGGGCACTGCAATGGGGCATGGAAATTTGTCCTCATATTGTATTACATCCCACTGATCTTGCAGGTAATGTGTTCCCCTAGACCAATTTTTCTTTCTTTGGGTGTGAGTTGATAGGACGAGGGGAAGAAAGATTGATACTGGTTTGCCAGTGACAGGTTGTTCACAGAAGAGTGATGGTGGACTGCCCTTCTGTTTTTAATGGGGGATGTCAGCAGGCATCAAAGGACACTTAAAACTATATTTCAGCCTGGGTCTGCCCAGCTTCCACCTCAGGTAGAGCTGCTCTAAGAGTATTTCATAGGCAGGAGGAGAATTGGCATGACATTACTTTATAGACGTGAACTAATAGCAGGAGAGACTCCGAGTCATTTCTGTCACTGTAGCCTTATGCCAGCAACATAAAAATTGAGGAGACTCTTAGAGAATTTGTCCTGACAGCAATCTACAGTGCAGCATTTTATCCAAAGGCAACTCAATGATCTGTAGACTTCCTGAAAAATAAAGATGATGAAGACTGCATGAGATAAATTACATGTATTTGATTTCCTTCAAAACCAGAACAGTATATTCCACTCTGTAGAAGGGAATAAGCAGGCTCTCTAGCTTAACTCTGTGCTGTTCTTATCTGATAAACAAAACAAATATCAGCATCTCAGTGCCACACACAGCATTTGTTTTCTGGGGAAAAGGAACAAAAAGCCTTAATCAAGGAGAACAGTCTTTTGAAGCCAGAAGGCTGGGACACTGGGAATGCACGCTAAGGGCATGTACCAATAGAGGGATTGTTAAAAGATCAAAATAATGAGAAGGAAAGCAGAGGGACATCAAAGCTTGCCAGGCTATGTATTCCTGCCTTGATTAGGAGGAAGGAGGGGCGAAGGAAGGGAAAGGGGCTTTAGATCAATAGGAAGTGGCCGGGTCACCTCAGACAGCACCATCCAAATGTGTACAATTTACAGGAATTGCTGGAGCATCTCAATCATAAAAGTCCCACAGGATCTGACAGTGCTCACACCATATTTAACAGGCATAGAGGGAGAGAGTCGAGATCATCTTATCTGAAGGAAATTTCTTTTTTAAATGTAAGGGTAGATAGATTTTCATTTTGTCTTTCATCCCTCTGATTAGGTTCAGCTCTCTTTGGTCCTCCCAAGATTTCTTTTATCTGGTGTGGAGTCTGTATGATCTAAGCAACTATCGTTGGTGAAAGTCGTTTTTGGGGTCCTTTTTTAAATGATGGATTGTCACTAAACAGAGTGTAGTAGATGAAAGAGGTCCAAGGAGAACCGAACTGTGCCGAGACTTACTCAGGAGGATGAAAGGCCTAATGAGAGACATAATAAAGAGCAATCTCTCCCTCAAACTGGAGACAGGCCCTTCCAATTATGACTTGTTTTTGCTACTAGTTTCCAGTGATTTAAAATCCTGATTATGAGCAGTTGATTCAGGCTTTGCACACAAATCTTGAGAAATTTGTATTCTGTGAACTGTAGGTCTGGGTGGTGACACGTCGTGGTTTGTGCAGATGCTACAGACTAGACCAGAAATCTCTTCTGTGGCCACAGGATGGTTGTAAGCAGATCTGCTCACACTGTCCTGTGTGCTCTTTATCCGAAATACAGGAGCCATTTCATCCTAGAACTCTTGTTTTCTTCACTGAGAGCCTGAAACACGAGGGTTTCTAATCCTTAATATTTTAAATGAGCTCACGTAACTGTTGCTGGTTTTTAGCCCCTCTGTGTGTCTGGCATACCTCAGTTCAGTGGGGTAACCCTGCTGTGAGTGAACTATTCTAGTTTCTTGATGATTTCTAATTTAATTGAATCCTCCTTTGTTCCAGAGGCATTTGTGTCCTGGTTGGTCTCCTTTTTTGTTTGCTATTTTATATAACACGTTCACATCCCTCTTGTTCACCTCTCCGTGTGCAGGCAGGCTCATTCAGTACTGATTTAGATCTACTTTTGCTTTCATAAAATTTTAATTTCCTGCATGTCACAGTTGTGCTGTTTACAACTCCAAAGACAATTCATGCCAAAACTGCTGTGGTTCATAGGGAAATTGTTAAAAATTCATCTGGGCTGAGCAGGATAAGATCCAGGTTCTCTTGAAAATGGCCTTAAGGAGGACTTTTCTTCAAATAGACGTTTTAAATAGGAAAGCTTGAAGCATGACCAAAAATAAGCAAGTTTATTAAAAAGCTTTTATACTGTAGCAAGTTTATTAAAACACTTTTATACTATTAGTTGTCAGGAAAACACTGGAGATGTTACTCTTACAGTCTTTACCCAAATAACCTCTTTCTTGTCCATAATGATCTCAGTCAAGTGGATTATCAGCTTGTGAGACTTTCCAGAGCCAGTAAATGGAAGGGTGAAGACCTTTTGTTTACTCTTAAAATATGGTAGTACCAAAGGGGTTTAGTTTGAGAAATAGGCAGTTGTGAGTTGAAATGCTGATCCTGCTTAAATCAATGACACATTCAAGAACTCAGTCAATTGTTTGGATTTCTTCCTCTCACCTCCTGGAAAAAAAAACCCAAAACAACAAACCCAAATGAGCAAACAACCTCTCCTGGCCCAGAAAAAAAAAAAAAAAAAGCTGAACAAAAAATCAAACCAACAAACAGAAAAACTAATCAACAAACAGACTCAGCTGTTGGTGAAAACAAAATGGAAGTGTTGAAAGGAATGCAGAGTTTGATTTATAGTGTATATTGTTCATTGTCAGACTCTTAAGGTTTGACCTGTCTGGGGAATTTCCTTCAGAGAAACTTGATAAAAGTTGCAGTTGGTGTTTTTCCTTTTTCTGTATTACTTAGAAAGCCCTTCTTAATGGAAATTATTGAGTCAAGTTTCCTTCAATAATTAAGAACTAATACTCACCATGAATATTAGCATCCCAAATGGCAGAGCTCATCAGTATGGCTTACTGTAAATCTGCAAGCACAAGTTTTTTTAAGAAATGACGTGCCACAAAAGTGTAAAAGGAATCCTGATGTCATGTTTGTTGACTCAGAATTTGTATATTAATGTTACTCTGACTGCTTTATGTCTGCAGTAGAGGTTTTAGACATGAATTTTCAATTTCAGAATAAATGAATAACCCTGACTCAAGCTGTCTTTCAAAATTCCCAGCATCTTTCTTTCAAACAGGTGCACTAAAGTGTCAGAAGAGTAACTGCAAGTGACAGGGATGCTGATGAAGTGCTCGCACTTGTGAGAATACAGCAGGTGCCTGTGAACTGGTCAATATTGCATTTGCTTTGGGTGTCCAGTGCTGCTCTTTTCTGCTGGTACTGTTTCTAAGTATGTTTAGAAATATCAGAAATGCTGAGTGGTGTGTTTAGCACTTTCTAAACCAAGTCTGATGATTGCAGGAGTAATACTTGCAAACATTTTTCCTGTTGGAAACAACCCTTCTCCACTTCCCTTATCGTCATTGATTTCCTTCTGAAAAGACTCAGGAGAAGATTCCGTCTTCTTTATTTACAATAAATCAAGTGAAACTTCATCCAAAAAATTGGAATTCCCCTGGAATAAAATTACTACACAAGAAAAAGCCATCTCTATACCTTGATGGCAATAGATAGTAATGAAAAATATGTCACCTTCTAACAAAGATTTTTCTAAAGTCAATTTTTTTGCTGGCAGCTGCTGGTTTTGCCAGGTGCGTGCATCATTTATTAAAGGATTGCTGATATTGGCTTTGTGAAATAAGGAAAGTTTTGAATAATATATTCTGGTATTTGACAGAGTTCTCCTGAAGTAGGGTATTTTGTAGTGTTAAATTTGGATCTTGGATGTGAAGCCTTGTAGCAAATGTTACTTTTTACTGCTTTTCTGATCAATTCTGGTCAGTACTATTGTTTCTTTTTGACAGTTCACTGAAGTTTCAGCCCTGCAATCATATATTTGTTTTCTGTGATGCGCCCCAAGGTGATTGAAATTTCTCCGAGTTATCTCTTTTCTACCGTCTTTCAGATACCAAACTTCGCCTATCTCAGTTTTTATCCAGATCTTTGTGTAGGCAGAGGAGCTGCCTGAACTCGAGGCAGGCAGCGTGAGGGGATCTAACCAACCTCTCTCTTCTGTTGAATTTTAACCCCCAGAACACTCGGTGTGGTCACAGATATTCCCTGTTCAGGGCACGGTGGGGAATTGGTGGGACAAATCAGAACTGCCCTGTTTGTGAGAAGTTGATTTGATCAGCAGATGCTTTTTCAGTACCTTTTTGGAGTGTTTGGTTTGTGAACACACCAAAAGCAGAGCAGAGCTCGGTCCTGTGAGATTGGATGGGTTTTGTGCAGGCCATGTTGCTGATGAAGCTGCACGTGAGCAAACCTCCAAACAAATAGGGACAAATTTGTGCTTCAAAATAAATAGATATCTTCAGTGCCTGGTTTCATGGAGTGTAAATTCTCCTGTAATCTAAGAACATCTGCTCATACTAATTAACTTGTGTGGTGTGTGAAAAGAAGAGCTACATCAGCTCTATGGCATGGCGAGATGGATTGCTTCCTCTCTGTTCATCATAATGATTAATTGTAGCCTTTATGGGAAGATGGCTGCTTTTTATTAATTTTTGGGTTTAGATTATGTATCTGGTCCCTTTTTTAGGCTTATTTAAATGTTAATACCCTTCAAATCTGATAAAAAAGCATAAACTTTGTAATTTTAAATGCTTTGATGAGAAACGGGGCAAAGTGTGTCTACTCAAATTGTCTTATCTGAAGCCTTTCAAAGATGCCTGTCTTTCCTAGTGAGATGTATTTCACAGGTGAATGTAAATACTGGAGGCAACCATGAAAGAAATTGAGAAGGATTATGGAGTTTCATTCGACCCTAATTGCTGGTGTTTCCAAGGGGCAGACTTAATAATAATAAAACATATTAGCAATTTGCAGTTGGTTCTGTGCTTTTGCAAGTATTACATTTTTACTATGAATGAAATAATCACCTAATGTGTTTCCAGAAGCTAAATGCACTTAGTTCTTGGGCTGTATTTGAATAAAATTTGATTATATGCTTTGTGGAATGAAAATGTTCAGGCTTGCAGTGGAATAAGTGATGGATACATGAGTAGAGCTGTCAAATAGGTTGATGAGGGGAGCCCAATGATGCTGTTGTACTTTCTCCCACTGCAGTCATCATCATCTTTCGTTAGTTGCAAACAAGTTGATGTGTTCCCATAGATGGAATTCAGCCACAGGTTTTTACTGGTGTTGAGTTTGCACAGTCAGAAGCAAAAGAAATGATGTGTGGAGAGCCTTTATTGAGCAGAAGTCTGAAACTTGGGTAAAGTTGCAGGAGGAGTGAACAGAATTTAGCTTACTATTTACAAATCTTTCTGGGTTTCTCAAATCATTGATTAAATGATAAACAAAGTAGTTTCTTGAAATCTCCGTTACTGGCATAAACACCCTGATTGAATTATGCTGCAGACAGAATACTATAAGGGAAAATGTCTTTACCAGTTACAGTTATATCTTTTTTTCTTTTTTTTTAGGATTTCTTATTAAAAATTTCATCTCAGGGTTTTCTCAGAAGATAAACTAGACTCAACAAAGAAGCTAATGCAAAAATAAGCTATTGCAGTGGCATCAATGAACAGATACAATAAGCAAATAAGCAATTTGCAGATATAGAGTCAACATCCCATGAAATGTTTATAAAGGTAATATTTAAGATCTCATAAAATCAAATTGTATTCAGATACAATAACAAAAGTCAGTAGTAAAGCAGTGGTGAATCAGTCCCAGAGATTATCATAAAGCAAAAGGCTCTATTTCATTTCAGAGGTTTTCTTTAGTGCTAAGCATTCTATATGTTTTTATGTCAACTCCACCCAATCTTTGCTTAGCCAGTTACTCCTGGTTGGAGTGTACACATCCGAATCAAACTGCTGGAGGCGTGTGCTTTTTGATGCAATATAATTTAATTACTAAGGAAGTCGATTAGGATTCACGGTGCTGAGCATTTCTAGGATTTTTATCCTCAAGGAAGCAGACTATTAAAATAAGGCCATTCTTTTTATTTTGTTGTGTCCATCAATCTATCACAGAAAGTTGATGTATTTAACTTTTATCTTTTTTTTTTTTTGGTATAGCTGTCCCTGCCAGATGATTATTGTTCCAGCATTTTTGTGCAAATCAAAAATAAGTCGATGCTTACCTCTTGACACATCAAGATCAGTTTCTCTAAGTTTGCTAGAGCCAGGATTCATTAGAACAGACACTTTGGAAATAGCTGGCTTATCCTTGACAGCCCTTTCCCTGAAAGGAAATCCACTCCCAGGAGTGCAGCTATCCTGCCCCGTGAAGGCTGCTGAGAGCCTGGGCCACCTTCTGAAGAGGTGGGTGGGAGAGTGGAGGGTGTCTCATTTTTGCCAGGACATTTGCAGGAGGGTCCTTTGTTACCTTTAATGCCCTTTGCTGATTCTCATTTTTCATGCTTGTGCTGCAGCCAGATTCTGCTAATCTGCAGGAATTTAGCCTAATTTCCACCTTTGTTGTTGCTGTTGTTCTGAGGGCAGTGAACAGCTTTTGACTGAGCTCAGCTGATCTCTCATACCCCAGATTTTCCCCAGTGTGGTTGTGCCCATTCCCTCACAGGAGATCTTTCACTTTGACTTTTCTTTTTTTTTCTGAGCTGCACCTTTCTTCAGTTTCCTTTGTCCTGCCAGCTTTCCAGGACACCTTACTTAGCTTTAATGCAAATACATGTATAGAAATGTATTTGTCTACCTGTCCATCCCAGCTGTTCCCCATGGATTCCTGCTCATGGCTTACACTCTGTGCTGAGTTGAATTGACTCTGGCTCCACCCTGACACACCAAATTTTACCAGTCCTTCTCTGTTGACCATTCCAAAGATGGAAAACCTGTAAAATTTGTGGATAAAATGCAACACGTCACCATCATTTACATGCCCTTAGAGAAGAGCTGTACCCCTCTATGTTCCTGTTCCAGTCACTTGAATTCACCTGTTAAATATTGACTACAACAAGGTTTCATCCCAAAATATATGTTAATGTGATAAACATTTTCAGTCTGTTTTTAAGTAAATATATTCTTATTGTGACACCTTAGTTATGTAAGCTGAAAGGTGATGTGAAGAGGATGGAGGAGCCATCACAACTTGGGAGAGGGATTAAGGTGTCTCATCAGGCACTGCCTCTGTATTTCACAGAGCATAGGCACACTGGGCAGCCTGTGGGGGACAAAATTCAGGTCCCACTTCTTTATTTCCTCATGTAAGTTACTCTGAAAAGAGTTGTTTAATACTGGTAGCAGGTGACTGTTTTTTTAGTGTAGCAGATATGGGGTTGATAAACAGTAATTTGATTTTGGGAGGTGTTTCCATATACCATGTTTGTTAGAGGTTGTTGCTGAAGACTCCCACTGTAATGGAAAATATATTAAACTGCATTTTAGGCATAGGTGATGGAAAGGTAGATAAGCATTTGAAACTTCAGAGAGTTAAACTTTTCCTTTCTTCTTCACAATCTTTGCTCATCCTTTTTCTATGAGAGAGATGCCAGTATTGTGCTTTTAATTTAGATGTAACCTGTGTCCCTGCTTCCTGTGAACACTTAATGTTTTTTAGAATAATCTCATGCAACAATGTGAAATGAGCTTATATTGGACAATGTAGGATACAAGAATCTGTTCAAAGCAACATATGAATCTCAGGGTGTTTTTGTGTATTTACTGTTTTGGAAAACATGGGAGTCTCATCAAGACTTCTCATTTATTGATAGATACATCAGTGCTGGTAGCTCATCTTTTTTTCTTTTTATTAGAAAAAACTGCATTTACTAAGTTGAGTAGAGAAAAAGGAAGAGATTACATCTTGTTGTTTATATAAGTACACAAGTCTCATCACTCTCAGGAGATAATGTGGTTTGGGGTGGTTTTTTTTTAAACTTCACTGTATTTTTACAGTTGTATGAGTCCTCAGGACTGGTTTAATAGCTAAAATAACCATTTTATGCATTCCTTTATTATTTTAACAACTAGAAAAAAACATTTTTTTCATCTTGATGTAATCAGTAACTCCACCAACACTACTGTTCAACACCTTTTTCTTTACCTCTAGGCAAAGTCCAGATTTGTGTATGTTAACCACGCACCCTCAATATGTGGTATTTATTTTAATTTAGGATTATCCTGTTATTTTGGATCCTTACATGGAAAGCTGTGAAGATGTCTTTGGTTCACACAGCTAATGCTTTATGAAACAAAGTAATTCAAACTCTGTAGTCACTGTGCCACGTAATGACTTAGCCATAATTTTTGAATTGACAGTCAACATATATTAAATCAGATCATCTGTTTGAAACAGTAGTATTTCATAAGCTGCAGCTGACAGTTTATTATCTTATCTGTGAGAACTCCTTTCTGCCTTCATCTTGCCTCAAAACCAATACCCATACAATTGAACTTTTGGTAGAAGTCAAGGTCACAGCTTTGGAATAAAGTTATATATGGGAATTGCCTGTCTTCACATTGAAAAGGTGAGTAAATCAAAAGTGCTGATATGGTAATCTAAATCTGCAGTGTGTTCTCTTGAATTTTATAGAAACACAATGATAAGAAGTTGTCTTGACTTTTAAAAACTGGTCTTGGTGAAACTTTCTTTAGAAAGCATTTTAATAAACCTATTTAGATTTAAACCTGCCCTTAAAAATTAATTTAAAAAATCAAGAATGGCAGAAAATTATAAGATGTGCATATAGATATACATATATATATACATACATATATATATATATATATATATATATCTTGATGCCAGGTCACACAGCTTTTCTGGAGTCAGGAGTCAGGAGCTCAAGTGTGTGATACTCTCTGGATGGAAGAGGAATGACTGGAGTTGAGCAAGGGGCTGCTGGATGCTCCCAGCCTGTCAGGCTACAATTCCCATTCAGATTCTTTATTCTTTTTGTGTGTTTCATCCTTTCCACTGCTGGGATTTTCACTGAAATTTTGAGCTGTGGGCAAAATTATTTTCAAACACTGGCTCTTGTTCAATTCCTTCTTACCCCATATTTTTTTAGTACACATCAGTGAGATTTGCTGATGTGAGGTGAAGAGTCAGTAAAATAAAAATCAAAATTGCCTCCGAGGATCCTCCTCTTCCTTATTTGTTGATTCAAACTTTCAGGTTAATCGATTATTTCTTCTTCTCCTTTATTCCCTGTTGGCACTGACCTTATAGGCCCAAATGAAGGCAGTGGTTTTCATTGCTTCTAGGTTGTTGTTGCTAAATTGTTCCTTAATTTGCAGTGAGGAACTCATACACACACACAATCTCCACAAGTCCCCATCAGTGTTGCCTTGGTCTGTTGAAAGTAGTGTTAAATTTAAGGGGGTTTTTTTTGGGGGGGTGGTGGGGGAAGAAATAAAATCTTAAATTTCAATTTTTTTCCCTGAAATGAATTATGCATTATTCCGAGTAAGTGAAAACCATGGATGAAATATTGGCATTTAATAATGTAATGCCAGAACCTCCTGGCATAAAGTTCAGTAGCTAGACCAATATTTAAACTGTTGAGCAATGTTATTGCTCTGCTAAACCTCATCACTTCGCATTTCTCTCTGCAAGACCTACTATTGCCTCAGGCTATAAATGGAAGATGAGATTTTATTATAAGTCTCCTGGATTAGGTACACAGGAACCACACTGGTTGACATTGGCTTTGATATATATATGAGCAAAAGTTTATGTAGTCATTTTTGCTGTGTTTCCATTCTAAAAGTTAATTAACTGATAAGATATAACCCTGGAGCGTGGGCCTTGAAATAGGACAAGACAAAGGTTTAGAGAGGAATTGAGACAAAGGTCTGATGCCATGAATGATGGAGGAAAGGCAAAATGCCAGTGCAGTAGCTCAGAGAATGTCTCACTTCTGTGTAGCTATACAATCTGAATTTATTTGGCTGTGCCATGTCAAACTTGCTCATAGAAACAAATTACTATGAATTCCTGCTATGCTGTATTTATACTTTCATTATAGCAACAGCAAGAGTTGGTCTCCCAAGTACAGCACATTTGTATGGAAAGTTCCCTTTCCTCTGGGCTTCTGATGAATTAAAAAGCTGCTATTTACTGTTTCTTTGAAATACACACTTAAAATTCCAAATATCAGTTCTCACTTCTGAAAAGGAAATGTGATGTGAATCTTGATGGGTTTTCAAAGTGTTGAGTAGGTTTTGCATTGAATTTTATTTCCTAAATAACTTACTCTAAAGTGGAAGAAGTAATTACCGCTTTGGGAAATTTTGGAAGTCCCTCTGGTTATGTCCCCTTGGTGTTCAGGGTTGTGGTAGGGCTGGGTGTGATTGGAAGGGTCGGATGTTCCTCTGGGCTTCATGTCGCTGAGGTCCGGGTCACTGATGTGCTCCTCAGTGATGCCCTCCCTGTCTGGCTGGGTCCTGCCTCCCCACAGGTGAGCACAGCCCCTGCTGCTGTGTGTGGACAGGGCTGTGAAGGGCATTTCTGCTCTTACAGGAGGTGGAAGTTGATGATAAATCCACGTGGCTCAGCAGCCACTCTCAAATGAGCCAGGAGCGCGTGTGAGGTGAATGGTGGGGCTGCTGTTGTTGCAGTGGCACAGCTTGAACAGCAGCCTCACTGCTACAAAATTTGCTTCCAACTTAATTTCCAGAGATGACCTTCCCCTGCTTTAAGTGCTCCTCATTTTGAACCCCTGATCTTGTAATGACAGTTGGCAGAAACCTCCTGCATCTAGAAAGTCACACAGAGAGCAATTTTATGGGAGAAACTGCTCTGAGCTCCAACAAAGATGAACAAAACTTCACAGGTGAAAAGAGGGTTTAAGCTGAGAATCTAACTGGTGATTTATTATAGCCAAGATTAAAATGATTTGTACTGGAAAGACTGTAATAAAAGAAAAAGCAGTATAGTGCAGTGTCCCAGCCTGTGGTTTCCCAGAATGAAGATTAGCTAAAAATACTAATAATCTTTCAGCAGGGTAGAAACTATTTCTAGGTCTGATGCAATTTATGTCCTATTGTATTAATTTGTTTGTATTGCATTTGATTGCTTTTTTTTCAGCTAAGTAAACCATCAATTATATGATCTGAACCTGTGGTAAAGGAATGACAGAGAACTTTCTGTGTCCAAATGTTGTATCTGCTATACATGAACGATCCTATTGTGATCAGTCAGTGTTTGAATTGTGTAATTGCTTTAGAAACAAATGCTTGCAAACAAATGCTTTATTCTTAGAAGAATCATTAAAAAGAAAGAGTAATAGGATCTGTTGTTTTCCTGTTGCAATAACTGTGAGTTTTCCCATTGTTTCAGCAGGAATACAATCTGCTTTATAACCCCCCCTCAATTATAACAATTTAGTGCAAATTTAAGATAAGCAGCCAAATAAGAAATGTTTCTCTTTTCTTCTGCAAGTAAGAAAGGAAGAGAGGATCACTGGATGAAAACCATAATGTCCTGTAAGATATCTCCCTTTGCAGCTTCTCTGATCTTCTGGCTTGTTTTTAAGAGACTGGAAGGAAAAAAACAAATAGTCCCTTTAGATCTTTTGGCTTCAAAAGAAGAGTAAAACGGAATGTGCTAGCAGTGAGAATGATCTGAACAGCAAACCCATGGAAAGATGTGTGTAATTATTTTTTTTAAGAGTCAAAGCTATCAGATCTGCTATGTTCACACAAAGAAAAAGTTCATTTAGCAAGAGTCAGGGGAAACAGCACTCCTTATACCTGTGGGAATCAGAGTCTTTCGTATGGCCAATTTAGAAATACACCCTTTTTGGACTGTTAGTCTCTTCTGGGGAATTTGAGTGTCTTTTTTGGTTTTATTTGGTCTTCTTTTATTTCTTTTTTTTTTTCTCCTGCCAAAGCATGGATGCCCTGACATGGGGTTTCTGAAAAACACTTTTCCCCTGCACAGTGGGAATGTTTAGGAGGAAGTATGAAAAGCCCTTCTGGATGTATAATTTTTATAGATATGCACATATGTATGGAACTCCCACACATCAGAGTGGGACTTTGCTTTTACTGGGATTCCAATCTGCATACTTAGCTTTCCCACTGGGTAAATCTCCTGAAAAATCTCAAACATTTCATTTTTCAGGGCTGTGGGTGGGAAATTTTTTGCCATCTCTTTCTGCCTCTCTTACCTTTAATGTAAGTACAGTGTCTTTACTGTACTTAGATTGTGCTGACCCTTGAATCTCAAGTCCAGTATCTTTATTTTTCTCTCATGAAGTGGACAGTATTGTATGATGGCTGAAAGATACTTAATTTAGATAACATGAATTATTTGAGTATGCGTTTTTATTAGCTTCAGTCAAAGTAATTTCAGTTGTATTATCAGTTTTAGGCAGGAGATGAGTAGCCAGACTTCAGACCTCAAAGCATTTAGTATTCTTATCTGTTTTTTTATGGTAGAAAAGTGATAGTTAAAGTGGAAAGTTTTACGCAGGACCATATATACAAAATCCATTGGTACTTTAGAAAACTTTAAGAGCAGTTTCCATGAGGGGAATACAGATTAGGATGGGCTGAAAAGTTGCTGAAGGGCCTGTGTATGTCCCAGGAGCTTTTAGCTGCTGGTCTCCGAGCGAGGGGCCAAGAGCAGTGGGAGTTTTGAATACCAAAATGAGAGGAGCCAGAGCTGGGGGTGGGAATGGGGAGATGAGGAAGAAGGGTGGATTCAAGTCTGGAGGTGTTACTTGGACTACATATTTTTAATATAATGTTGAGGCAGTTGTGAATATGTGGGTGTGTTGTGTTCTGGATTTAGTGTCTGTGCTTCACTGCAAAGAAAGTCAGGGCTCGCTTAATCAGCAGAGTAATTTTCCAACTTGAGTTACTAGAAACACTGTAAATGTTGTGTTTATTTTCCATTTTCTCTCTTTCGTGTTATTTGGCATGTTTGATTCTCTGTATTTACTGTCATCTCAGTGTGTGTATTTATAGCAGGATGGCTTAGTCTTATTTTCAAGTTGTGCAATAAATAATTCATCTTAAATATAACTTGATGATAGGCGCTACAAAGAAATTGAACTCGAGTAATTTTGGTAATTGTGGGCCACAGAAAAAGGAAAAAAAATTAACATGTTTTTGTATTTTATGTTCTCTGAAAGGAGCATAATTTCTATCATTAATCATGTAATGCACTTCCATTGATTTTCTTTTTAATAGAAAATGAAAGTAAAAGCAATTCAAAACCTATAATAATGTTAGGGGGAAAAGGGAAAAATTGTGAAAGATTCTTTAGACTGATTGCATAATGTACAAGCACTCAGATTGCAGTTATTCTCTGGACAAAGTAAATTTGAAACATTAAAAACTCATATTATTTTGCCTTTCTGGCCAGGCAGAGAGTGATCCACTTAAAATAAGAAAACACTTGCATGAAAATAATGCTCGACTTTAATATATCAGTCCTGTGTTCTGCATTCAGTGTGTGGGTGGGAGGAGGAATGGGCTTTACAGGGATGTACTTCTCTCCTGCTTCTCCTCAAACAGTGGGCAGGTTTGGTTCACAGATGAGGAAGAATAAAAGCTCAAGTCACATGGCTTGCCAAAATTGACATGTGCAGCTCAGCTCTTACAGCATTTCCAGTCCTGCATTCCAAACCAAGTAATTGATCACCTCATCCATGAGTATCAAAGAGAAATTGCACTCTGAGGAGTTATTTTAGATGGAACAGAGGTGAGTCCAGTAGAAGGCATTAAATGGTACTGGAGATGCCCTCCCACCTTGCTGGCCCTCAGAAAACTGCAGCTGGGAATCCTTCTGAGGCCCCCGTGCCTATGAACCCCATGCACCTGTCTGACTGTGGAAAGGCTGCAGAGAGAAACCAACCCAATGAGCAGCTACAACATGGACCTTTAGCTTGAGAAGGATGTTCACAGTTTTGCATGCTTTTTTCCCCTCCCTTCTAATTCTATCCCAAACTTCTCCCCTTCCCCATTACAACCTCTTCTCCATCCTAATGCTCTGCACCCAACTTTTCTGCCCATTTCTTCCCTCACCCCTCTTTTCATGCAAATGATTTCAGTTGCTTTCCTTTATCTTTTCAGTTGGTATTTACCATCTTTATTGCATCCCAAGCTCATCTTGGGCTCCCCTTGTTTGTTTGTAGAGCCTGTTGGTTGGGATCTGTGTTTATTCAGTGCTCTGTTTGCTCAGTGGCATTTGTCAGCCCTTTAGCACTTCTGTCAATATCATTAATAATTACAAAATGGGGAACTGGTGACCTCAGAGACAGTTTTCCGGCTGAATAACTAGTCATCCCAGCTCTTCCTCAGTTATTTGTATGAGATTTGTGCCTGTGATGTCCTTCCTGGCATCATTTGTTCTTTTCTTCAGACTTTTAATGGTTATCTTACGGTTTTTCTCCAAGTCCAGAACTTTGGCCACACTTCCTTGCAGGGAGTGCTGCTGCATCCAAGGGGGATGAAATTCAGTGTCCATTTATGTCCTTGGAGAATCAGGACTTTAAGCTCCAAGCTGAGTCTCAGCAGAGCCTTATCCTGTGTCATCTATTATGTCTGCTTCTGGCCTGCTGTAATTAGGGGTTGCATTAACATACCAAGAACAGTGTAAATGTTCCACCTGGGATTCTGAAAAACTTGTTGGAAGTATGAAGGAGCATCAATATAGAAAACAGATGAAGGCATCATGAGTTATGGGACAGTACTTACAGTGAGCAAGTCCAGACCCTTAAAGTTATTTTATTCTTTATTTTTTTAAATATATTATCCCATAACTTTTTCACTTATCACTAATGATAGGTGTAAGAAATGATGTTATTTCATTACACTGAGGGATACCAAGAATAATTATGCTACAGAAATGAGGATTTTTCTGAACAAGAGGGTAAACAGCTATACTAAAACCATATCTTTGACTTTGCATGCTGGCTTTGATTTTTCAAATATTCTTGGGATTTGAAGACAGTGAAGATTATTACCTTGTTTTGCCTACACCTCTTGGCATTAAAGCTCTTGTGTAGCCTCATAGCTCGTCCTATTGTTCATATACTAATTCCAGTAAATTGATTTGCACTACTGCATAGCTTTAGTTTTAGTGTTTGGCCTGAGTGTACCTTCCTGAAATGATCAGTCATTGTTTTCAGATGTTCTAATGACACTTAATTCCGGAGTTTTGAAAACACTAATTTACTTTTCTCAAATTGAAAGTGCCATGGTACAATATAATTTTATTGGTTCATACTTGATACTCTCAGTCTTTAGCTTTTTACCCTTTGGAACCTGTTGGAATGCATTTTTAAAGGAGAATTGATTATAACTTTGGTAAATGAAGATGATTACAGAGGCTGTCAGTAATTGGATTTTTACTTAAGAGGAATTAAATTTATGTTATATTTCCTTATTGGATGCAATGCTGTGCCTGTAATATTTCATTCTCAATACAATTCCTTTTGTTAGGATCATCTCCAATGCTTTTAAGTCAGGCACGTGCACCTGAGAGCACCTGAGTTCCCTCAGTTTGATGCTGACACACGTCTTTGGTGAGAACGTAGCATCATCTAAGGATGCCTTAGTAACATCATCTGAGTGCCTCTGCAGTCTGACAGTGTGCAAACATTTGATTTCACCACCTAAAAGTTTATAGGAGAAGTGTCTGTTATTTACTTTCAATTTAGGAGAAATGTAGTTACAGAATGTAGCTCCCATATGCTTCTGTGTGCCATATGCTGAGATGCTGGCACACAGACACGCTCCTGTGGGTGGGAATGCAAAGCCAGAAGACAGGGACTGTCACACTGAATATCCCCTTAGCAGTCCTTGCTCAGTCTCCTGGCGGGGCCCTGTAGCAGCAGAAAGGGAAATTTGCTCCCCAGGCTCTACATTTAACACTTGACTTATGCCTTGAAGCAAAGCAGTTGCATCTGCAGCTATTTTCATTGCTCATATTAATCGCTGTGATGTGTTGGCACCTTCACAGGTGCATCCACACAGTCTGCTAAACAATTCCAGCCCTTCCCTGGAAAAAAGTTATGTTCTTTCAGCCTCTTAAACCTGGCTACCTTTCAGTTTAATTCATGATCTCCTGTTTATCATTACAGAGAAGGTGGTTTGGATTTTTTTTTTTTTTTGTGTGTGAAAGCAGTTTTCTTTTTGTATCAACAGAACTGCATTAAAATGTCATCCCACAGTTTGGCCCCAAGTGTTTAATTCCAGTTTGGTGGGGTTGACTGGTGGTAATAAAAAAGAATAGCGGGAGTTCAAAAGGAAATCCTTCATTTCCCCTCTTTGTGGGAATCAATATTATAATTTGAAAGCCTTTATCTGGCAGTGTCCTATTATTAGCTGTTTTATTCATATGTTTGTCTCCATTTTAAATGCTGCAGAGGTGGTAGAAATCACACATTATGCCTAGAAGGGATTTATTACTCTGATTTTTTTTTCTGAATGCATAGGGCTGCAAATGGACTGCATTTGCTCTCTGGGGGTATCCCACTTGAAAAAACAAAAGAGGTGTTGACATAACAGAAATGGCTTTGCGGTATGAGTTTATTTAAAACCATTGTGACAGAACTGAGGATTAAGGGGAAATATTTTTTATGCAGCATAAACCACATATGAGCCAAATCAATCAGTAGTTTGAAACCACTGAGGATAAATAATTTTACTTTCCTGAAAGTTCACTGAAAACAAATTTCTCTCATTCTCCTTCCAGAAGTTCCTGTATATGAAAATATTTTTTCTCTTAGAAGTTAAAGCTAAGTAAACTGGGAAGTTTGCAGCAAGCAGAAACGAGGGGATTGCTTCCTGATGGAACCATTGGAGTAGGTCCATCATGCTGCTTTCTGCCTGCCCCTTCCCAGTTTGTTAAAATACCCTAATGGGTTTTTGCTTTACTATTTCATTTATTTTTTCAATTAATGCAGCTCACCTCAAGCGAGGTTTTAGGCATGTAGCAAGAATCACAGGAGATCTTCCTCCTCCCCTCCTTTAGGTGTTATGTCTCTTACTACACTATCCATCATATATTCTTTCCAACGCCTTGTCTCCATGCTTAGACAAATCTAATCCACTATATTATTTGTTATTTAAATTTCACTTTACTCATGTTTTCGTTGTCACTAATTTCTTTAAGCTCCATGATCTCTGTCAAATATTTGCCCTGATTTCATATGTCCTTTTCTATATATCCATCTCTTTAAGCATCCAGATAGGCTCAGGGAACTTGGTGAGTTATTTGTAAGCTTACAGCTGTGGAGGTTTGTGCAGAAGATGAGGCAGTTGGATAATAGCTGGTCACAGCAATGGGATGTCTGGTTTAACACCTATGCCTAGAACCTCCATCACCTGCACTGCCATTATTAACAAAAGTCAGGAATGAACTGTGCTGTTCTGCCAGTGCCCAGTGACCATTGCAGCAGGGTGGTTTGCTCTGCAAGCACAGCTCCTGCTGCGTGGGGCTGGCAGCAGAGGCTGGAGTTCAGTCGCTGCCGGCACCTGTCGCGATGCTGAGGAGATGCTCTGCATCCCCTTGGCCAGGCATCACACAGACACAGCTGTGTGGCCAACCCTGGTGTGCCTGTTTGGCCAAATTTGGAGGAGAATATCCTCGGAGGGAAGGCAGGTTACAAGCACCCTTCCCCCCCACCAGGTTCGGGAAAAAAAATTTTCCTCAGAGGAAAGTGAAAGAGATTAAAACTATTTATTTAACAAACACACAGAAAAGGACAATAATGCTAAATGATAAAATCTCTTGCCGTGGAGAGAAACCTGGAAAGATTTCAGAGTCCTTCTGTAGGTGTAGGTCTCTGTCCTCCTCAGAGGTGGGTTGGTATAGGTCCCCCTCCGGGGTCTCAGAAGAAAAAGATCTCTGGGTGTGTTCTGATGTTGTAGAACAGTCCAGGAGAGAATAAGGGAAAAAAACCCCAGAAGTCCCAGGAAAACAAAGTTCAACTCTCCCTCGAGAGAAAGGAGCTGAAAGCTGGCTGGAAAGCAAGGTTGCTTCCTCCATGCTCTCCCTGCCACAGCCAGAGAGAACTCAGAGGAGTGTCTGTGTCCTTGAACAATTGTTTTGAAAAGTTTGCTCCATTTTTTTCCTCTTCCCCCTCTCAGGCTCAGTTTAAAGGCACAGAAAGGCACTAGAACTGATTTCTAGAGCATACAAGAGGGGATGCACCTATCACAGCATCGCCCCAGGACACCTGGCGTGTCCTTGCTGAAGGTAATGAGGCTACACAAACCTTGGGCAGCGGAGTTTGTCACCGTTTAACCTCCCAGAGGAGGCCAATTGTGCCCTGTCCCCGCGCAGAGCGGCCACCTCTGTCCTCACCCTCCCGGAGCTGAGGAGGGCAAAGGCTCGCAGTCGGACGGCCGGGGCTGGGAGCTGGGAAGGGTCATGGGACTGGCAGTGAAAGGCAAGGATCAGCAGTTTAGAGGTGGTTATTAATATGCTGATTTGCTGTCACGTGAGTCTAAAGAGACATTTAACAGTTGCTTGCCTTTTGCATGCTCTTCAAAATGCTGATTTTTTTTTTTTCCGTAGAAATCTAATTGCATTTTAATAAGATGTTTTTTTATTTCCAGGTGGTTGCCAACCCATTCCTTTCTCCCATACAGTAGTGTAGTTAAAGCCCAAAAAATAATGTGTATTCATTGCAGAGTTACATCCCAGTAAATCCTTTAACTGCAAGAAAACAGAGTTCTTTTCCCCTTTCTTTTCATGCACTCCTACTCACATTAAATGCTGGCAACAAGGAAAATGTATGCATCCTCGAAAACCTGAATTATTCAGCAATTGTCATAAAATAATATCACAGTTGTTAAAGTTAAATAATAAAATCTGGATTAAATAATTTCATCCTCAGTAGCTTTATGATGCAATGTGTGGACTTGCCTGGAATCAGAGAGCCCGTCATGACTAAACTCTTGTGGCCAAATTCAGATCATTGCTGTCCCTGAGTTTATTACCTTAATCAAGTCATGACCTACCTTTGCTTTGTTTAACCTACACTGGAGGATATAAATAGCCTCTAATCTTGGAGATTTTGTGAGAATTAATTATTATTAATGAAATGAAAGACTCCATGATGTGCAGGCTATTTTTATTTATGAAAATTACTTACTATTAATTCACTGAATTTAGCAAGATTTATTCTAGGCTTCCTGTGACTCATTTTTATACATTAAATACTTTTGTTCTCTGTCATGGCTATACAGTACCGATATTACTGTGAAAAATTAATTATTAGTTCTAAAAAGGGACAACAGGCAAAGTGGGGGAGTATAAGAGGTATCACAATATTTGGGGAGCTCAGTTTGGAGGGGCCAGACCTGGTACTTACACCTCTCTGCAAGAAGCATTTAGCTGTAGCATCTGCTCAATCACTCCCTTTATCTGAAATATGGAAAAGATGACAGTTTTGGGGAAGAAAGCTTTCTTTAATGGTTTTTAGGGGCTTTTTAAACCACTTTGAAGCAGTTTCAGTTCCATGAGTAGTAAGTGCATCACAGCTTGTGAATCCCGGCCTTGACCAAATAGGTTTACTGGCACATGGCCACAGTGTTATGTGTTTTGTTGCTTGGTTGTACAATGTATCATGGGTTAAACAATCCCCACAACCTTTAAAATGACTGCCTCCTTGCGAATATTGAACTTACAGCATCATTTAGATAACACACTGGTCAAATAAGAATGTGTCTTTATGGTTTTGTGAAGCTTCCAGCACATCACCGAGTGACACACGAACAATGCCCTGAAACCAAATCGGCTTTATTCTGTTAATCCAGGGGAGTGAATCTCACACAGAACAGCAGGGCTCACTGCCCAGAGTGTAATACAATATATATATATAAGATTAAAAAGGTTTGTGTCCCTTTGCTTGCAGCTGTGACGTGCCTGTCGGAGCAGGGAGGCTCTGCCGCCGTCGGTGACTGCGTGCGCTGGGCAGGGGCGATGCCAGCCCTGGTGCAGGAGTGCCTCGTGCCCTGCAAGGATGACTGCACATTCACCCCCTGGTCCAAGTTCACAGCCTGCTCCTCGGACTGTCACACACCCAGAAGCAGGAGGCGGTCCCTCACAGGTATAATCCTCTGCAATGTTTGTCTGGTTGTGACAACGCCTCTGGGGTGTTGGTGGAGTGATGTTGGCATGGTGGGAACAGTTCCCATCCTCAATTGACTTTTGATCTGGTACTGATCACTGCCAGCCTTACAGACATTCTAGTACAAGAACAGTGCAGAAAAACTCACTAGTGGAAAGATGGTTTTAGACATAAGCCAAATGAAACGGTGACCAGGCTTTGTGCAGGTTTATTTGACCTGTTAATCTGGGAAGCATGCAGAAAATACATATACAAGAGTACAGATCAGTGTGATTTTCTGGAGGAAGTTTAAAACTGGGAGTTCTGTGCTCAGCAGTATGCCCTAGTTCAACAGGGCAAATTAATACCATGAATAAAGGGAACCCATTACCATTAGAAAAGCTTTGTTTGGTCTTTTATATGCATTCATTAAACTTACTGGTTCAAAGCATTTGACAGAGGAGTCTGCCATACTTGCTGCTGAGGTTTGTGGTGTTATTTGAATGCTGACCAAACTGAAAAGCTTTAAAACTCCTTAACATGAATCGTTTGGAACTGCGTGTTTTGCTGGGAGCTCTCTTCCCCCACATGTGTAGTTAAATAAAAATGAATTATACTGTTCTTAGAAGGTTTACAAGAAATTTGCTGTTATTGTTCTTCTCAACACTTACATCTTTTCATGTTTCTGTGTTGTGTTTGAGAGCTGTGGTGTACCTGGCTTGAGTTTGCTCCTTTAATTGAGGTGAAACGTCAAAGATTTTGACTGTGGAGTAGAGTGCTGAAGTTGCTGTAAGAATATCTGCTGAGATAAAAGCTGGGATCTGAAGGGCAGCAAAATATGGTGGCCACCACTGCTCCTTCCTCCTAGAACCACTTGTCCTTGGCTGCATGGCTGTCTTACTCAGCTTGTTACTGCTGGAATGTTCTGTATGTTTTACTAACTAACAATTACTGCACACATTTATACTGGTTTCAAGCTGCCATTCCCCAGTGTGGCTCATTAAAGGATAAAAATTTCTCTTTTACATAAAAACTCAGTATTATACAATGCTCTGTAGTTTCTGGCAAAGAGCATATTCTAAAATGTTCTTTATACCAGTGCCTGTATGTTTATAGTTGGAGAAATCCTTGATCCCCAGCGAGATAATAGGTGCCTGATCTTACAAAAAATATGCAAAAATTAATGAATAATTACTTCCAGGTAGTTTTAAATCTGATTTTTCTTTATGAACGTTGTGCAACTTACATAACAGTAGAGTCCTAGCTATCCCCTTTCTTACCCTGTTCTATATCAGACGGAGATCTGTTCAAGGAAGTGGACCAAAAATGGTTTGTAATACCCAGGTTTTGCTGGTTTGTCTCCTCACCTGCACTGCATTCGTGACCAACCCCCACCAGTCTCTCCCTGTCTGACCTTGCTGGGTTCTGTTTCTCCTGCCAGCATGGAGCTCACGGTCTCAGCCCGTGCCTGATGAAGGTGTCCTGAACAGCACGTGGTGAACGTGCAGTGAGTGTCCCAGGTGGGGACATGGCAGTGCTCCAGAGAGCAGCAAGGGACAACCAAACCATGGCCCCCTCTCAGAAGGGGACGTCAGTGAGATTGGTGCCAACTTGTATTTGCATAAAAGCTTCTTGAAAAATGGAAGCAGACAAAAGTCTGGAGAGGTAGACAAAAAATCTCATCTGTTGGAACTCAGTCCAAAGATTTAAGGAAATTGCTATTTTCAAAAGTATTTTGTGATGTTAGAAGTGTCTCTTTATCCATCTGCATTTCACCTCTCTGTGAGTGTGTATGAATTATACCTCTTGTTCATCACTCTGTGTGTCTCTGCTGAAGTGAATGCTTTGGCTTCATTATAAGAGTTCATTAATAATGTCATTAAGTGGAAATCTTCTAATTGTTTGCTAAGTATTTGCTTGCCCTCCACTCAATTTTTAATAGTATTATTCATTTTACTTTGTAATTCATCATCGACTCTACATATAAAATTAGTCATTACTTAAGTGAAAGACTCATTACAGAACATTTCAAAATTCAAAGTCATGTTAATGAAAACACAGTTTTTAGATGAGTCTTCAGTTAATTAGTACAGTCAGTTAATTCACTGTATTATGGATTCAAAGCACTTACTGTATTTTTAATGTTTCCTAAAATTTTTATGTACAGTATGTATTACCTGACAATATTCAATATATATAATGTTTGTTAGCATTCAGAAAAGTATTTTAAAAGAAATGTGTAATTAAAACAGAAAATACTATTTAATTGATGGGTTTATGTCTTCAAAAAAATTTGGAGATATTAGCAGCGATTTCTAAAGCAGTCTGTGAAGATGATAAAAATATCACTACCACTAATTCTAAAAATGTTTCTTTGTGAAGAGTATGGGATCAATGTCACTTTTCCCCTCAAAATAGGGCTTTCATAGCAACTTCATTTAGGGGGAAGATTCCAACAAAACAGATGGCAGGGCAAGTTGGAAAAAGCCAGTCACATAAGCGTGAGATTATTAGCATCCTTACCTCAGTCTGTTGTGCTTCGTGTCATGATGGCAAAACATGGGCAAATCCCAAATTCCCGTGTTTACTAACACAGTGCAGAACATAAAACTGAACATACAGAGTTTGTGGCTCCTCATGGCTTGTCAGACAGAAAATGCTGGAAATGCCATTGGAGAGCTCTCAATCTGTTTAAAGTTTCTTAAAAGACCTTTCCTCGAAGTATGGGGAGTTGTACCTGAATTTCCTCATAAATGTATACATTAAAAATGTAAGCATAGATTTATCTACCAAACTAAAAAGATGCTGGCGCTAATTGATTTCTTTGCATTTAACATCCCTTTGTGCTGGCAAATCCTACATTCCCCAGAACTCTGGCAATATAATTTTGAAAGAGCTGGGGTTTGAAGGGTGGTGGTATTAAGGGTCTGCAGTCAGGGCCCTTTACTTTGCAGGTTGTATGTAGACAGGTATCAACAAGACCCAGCTTGTGTGTGGTGAAGTGGCTCTTGTTTCCATACTTGAAAGGGGGTTGTTGAGTTATGTAACTTATCTTTTGGTTTTAGCATCTTATTTGTGTGCAATAAAGAGAAAAAATTTCTTTCGGCATCAGAGCTTTCAAAACCTCCTGCAGAAGTATTTTTGTGCATCCAAGACCACCAGGGAACGTTTTTAGGATGGGATACAGATGCAGTTTGTTGCTGAAGATGAATTCTCCCTTCTGTGCAGATGCCAAATGCAAAGACATTCCTGAGCTCAGGCAGCATCAAGATCATTCCACGGCATACTGGCTGACCTGTGCCAAGAAAAGCATTGATTTTTATCTTTAGAGGCAGTGTACCTACATTTGTTCCCTTGAGCAGTTGTGGGGATGCAGGGAACATGAACTCCCTTTTTTACATGATTTCCTCTTGCCCTGGGGACCCCTTCTCATGCCTTGAAGTCCTGCAGGAGAAGGGCTTGGAGAGTGCAGTTGCAGAGAGCTGTAATATGGGTTTATTTGGATGCTGCTGCTTCCTAAAACTACGGAAAGAGCCTTCTTCTAAAACCTGTTGAGGGAACAGAGCAAAGGAAAACATAAAAGCAAATACAACCATTGAAATACTTTCCAGCCCTAATAATTTACTGAGGATTATCTTCTCCTGTTTTCTTCAAAGCACAGTTTGTGTGCACAGCACATCTCTAACTAATTTGTAAAGAAATCTCGAAGAAGTTGTAGCTAATGTAGAGTCCTCTGGAAGTTGTCCTGGCAACCACTGATCGTGAACAAATAGAGACAAAACAATCAATTTATTTTCATCAGGTAATTAGAGGGAAATGATATTATATGAAATTACAAAGCGGTTTCTGGGCAGACCATTCCTAGAGTAAGACTTTGTGTTTTACTCCTTGATCTACCCATCAGAACGGTATTTCCAAGTTCCCTGGTTGCCCCTGGAGATAAGTACATTGTCCTTGCACACCAGAGCACTGGCAGCAGCTGATAGACGCTTCAGAAACATCCCTGAATATTAGCATTCAGATTGTCTTGGTTCTAATGTGTTGAATTCATGCAAGTATAAATAACGTGACGCGTTGTTATCGAGAGGAGCAGATGTTGAGCTAACGCGCAGATTTCTGTGCTCGCAACAGGGCGAAGCAGGAAGCGAGACAAATGCCAGGACGCGGAACTTTATCCTCAAGTTGAAACGGAGCCGTGCCCCTGCGAGGCATTCACCTCCCAGCCCCATGGAAATTGGTCTGACTGCGTTATCGGAGGGGCTCCGTCCGAGCTGCAGCCGGGAATGCCGTCCCAGGGAGCGGCCAGGGAGTGCGGCCAGGGCGTGCGGCTCAGAGCCATCGCCTGCTTCGATGGGGCCGGCAGGCTGGTGGAGCCGTCTCGCTGTAGCACTTCGGGTAAGGAGATGTAGCACAGCCCACAGCACGTGTGCATGGCACTCCACGGCTCTCTGGGGAGCTGATGTGAGGTGTGTGCCTGGTGGAATAGCTCTCACCCGTTTGCCGCCGGTGTTGAACGCCGTTCTTTGAGTATCTTCTTGTTGCTCTTTAATACTGGGGTTTTCCTCAGTGTAAGGCTCTGCTGGTGTTTCTGCAATGGAAATGAAGCACAAGAGGGCTAAAGTTGCCTATGCTGCCAGAATACCAGAGGCATTTCTGTTATTTCCCTGAAAATCCCATGAAAGTATAAGCTTCGGAGGAGGTATATTTATTTCAATCAGCATTTTGTTTGATATCTCCTACTTCTGCTTTTATTTGTTTAGAAATTTTTATTCCCTTTCAGTAAGTTTGGAAGTTTGCATCATTTTCAATGAAGGAATTCAGAATTTTCTATAGATAATTATATTTAATTACTGTGATGTCACCTGCTGTCCCTCATGCCAAGCAGACACGGCTTCAGGAGCCAGTGGTCTCCTCCTTGCAATTATCTGCCAGCGTTCAGCTCAGATTCATAGAGTACATTTTCATGTCACTGCTTGCTGGGGTGCTAACACATATATTTCATGTAGAGTCAAGTAGCCTATATCAAAGAGAAAGAGGGCAGAATTAAATGCAGAGCAAGCAGGAAATTTCATTCCATTTGGATATTTTCTCCTAGTTGCCATGATAGGCAGTTCATTTCAGTCATGGAATGGTTTGGGTTGGAAGTGACCTTAAATATCATCTCATTTCAGCCCCCTTCCACTATTCCAGGTTACTCCAAGCCCTGTCCAACCTGGCCTTGAATGCTTCCAGGGATGGGGCATCCACAGCTGCTCTGGGCACCCTGTGCCAGTGCTTCACCACTCTCAGTCAAGAATTTCTTCCTGGTACCTAATCTAACCCTGCCCTCTGTGCGTTTGAAGCCATTGCCCCTTGTCCTATCAGTTACCACAGACATAAACCTTTATTTTAGGAACCAGTTCTGCACCTGTGCTGCCCCCAAACCGCTGCTACTCTCTGACTTAGAGTCAAAAGGCTTGGGACACCACAGAGCAGGATGTGAGCTGATGAGCTGTATGATGGGAGGGGGAGAAATGATGCTTCTGGAGGAGATAAGTAATACAGTGGGCACTATGAATGTTCCTGAGGGTGTAAGGGAGCAGAGAAATCAGCTCTCTGGAGGGTCTTCATGATGGGGATCAGCAGCCTGAGCTGCATGTAATAAAAGGAAAAAACCTCCACCCTAATGAAGTGATTCACTCCTGGAGTGAATTCCTCTTGCAGCTGTTGATGGCTGTTCCAGCTGGCTGCCCGGGTTCATAAAGCAGCTTTCCATGGTTTGTGTTTCAACAATGTGCTTTTGTACCAATTGATTATGCCTCTGTGGCCCATGAAGGAGGAGTAGTATACCTTTCCCCCACATTACCTTTTCTTCTGCAAAAAGGGAGCTGCTGGGTTTTGGAAGGTGGGTTTGCCTGTGGCGTGACTCGCTCTTTTGAGAAACTCAGGTTTTTTATCACTATTAAAAAGGGGAGGCTGTCTATGTGTGGGGCTTTTCTAAATAACCTTGAAGCCTGTTTTCTGTCAGTGATATTTATGTGGCATTTTTAATGGTCTGGCTTCTCTTAGGGAGGTAGTAGGGAGTGGTAGCTCTAGGGGATTATTGTTGGCTTTCTTGTCTTCAGCTTTTTATGTGAGCAGAAATGATTGTGACACTGCCCTGGCACAGACAGGGCCCATGTCAGAGGCAGAGTGGTGGTCAGTGCTTTGGGCACAGAGGGACTAAAAAGGGGCAGAAGCTCCACAGGCTCCACTTCCATCACCTGGGACCTGCCTTCCAAGGTTACATGAAAACAAGTCTGATATTTATGGTCTCTGGAGCTGGGAACTTTGAAAATGCACTTGTGAACACCTTATTGAATTAGTGATAGAAACAAATCATTATCCAATTAATAATTAGCAGAATGCTTTTCAACCATAAAGGAGAAGAGCAATTTACAGAAGCGTGCAGAATTGCTAAGCCCTGAGAAATTACTCACGACAGTGTTTTTTTTAAGCAGCTCAGGTTGTCTTGCTCACAATTAGTATCAGGTGACCTTTTAGCATTTGCTAGCTGGCCATGATTATGGCTAATTAATCCATTGTCTTATATACTGAATGCCAGTCACTGTGATATCTGGGCATTGTTCTTGCTCTGTGAGGTGGGGATAAGCAGATTCCTCTTTTACTTCACTCAGGTCTTCTGACATCTCTTGTTTCCTGCTCTTCTCCTTCTGCAGGACAGTGCTTTTCCTTCCTTTCCCTTGAGCCAGAACAGAAGTGAGAAGTTGTAAGGCTTAGACTTTAGTTCTTTGATGGGTCCTTTTGAAGAACTACAAAATGTAGAAAGAGAGATGTAAGGATGTAAATTGTGCCTGAAGAGTAGGAATAAATTATTTCCAGGTTTGATAATGTCCTGAGTACATGGTGTAGGACAATAAAAATGGTGTGGAATAGAATAGGTCAGTTTACAGTTTTTCTGGAGAGCAAATACTGGGCTTTTGCCTTCCTGCTGCAGTGATTTTCATTTTCCCTGACTGAAACCTTGTGAACTTAGTCTTATTTCACTTGGTCAATGTGACCTATTAGGTAAGTGCATCAAAGTTGTCAAGTGAATGTACTGTGACTTTGAGTCTGGTGTGGAAAGAAACTGCTCTGAAGGGTCCAGGGTCTGAGGCCCTGCTCCTATGCTGACTTTTCTGAGTGATTCCACATTTGCAACTTGGAGAGCGAGGGGGGAACCTAACCAAAAACCCAATTCAGCTTGTTCATCTGTGTTTCCTAGCAGTCTAAACTCCAACTGTCCTGAGCCTATTTTCTGCTGGAAATGGGTGTTTTCTCCCCACTGGTGTAGTTACCTTATGCAGGGTATCCTGAAGTCCAGAAACAGAGAAGACAGAAGCATTCCAGCTGTTCCATTTTGGAAATTCTCAATCGGCTTCCCTGGGGTCTGCAGCTTCTTCTGTCAGGATCTGAGACCTGGGCTGTGGGGAGGGACCTCTGCCCTGACCTGCCAGAGCTGAGCAAGCCTGGTTTGAACCCTTTGGGTCAGCTGAAGTCAGCACAGTGGTCACAACTGACTGATTTACCCACCCTCACTGCTATTAATTATGTGTTAGCTCATGATCATTAGATATGAGAAGCTTAAAAATACCAATCACAGGCTTTCCTGAATTTTATTCCTTTCTATAACAAATATTTTCTCCAGTAAAAAAGTACACTTTTTTTTTTTTCATGGATGGCTTTTTTGATAAACTGCTTTATTTTGGTAGTGTCACCTTTTTCCTTGGTCACCCATTCAATAAGCTTGAGAAGTGAGTGATCTGCATTTTCCAGTTGAGGTGGTTTTTTTCTCGCAGATTCTTCTTGTAATTTGCAAATGCGCTTAGGAAATCACGGATAGAGGTAACTAACTAACTACATTACAAAATTTGGTAATTTGCCTAATTTCCCTTCCCATCAGAAGACTGCTTATACTGTGTTGAGCTCACTGCTGGTCCACAGGGTCTCCATTTTCCAACTGGTGTCTGGAGCATCCTCTTTGGCCATGAAATCGTCCTTTTAATTGCAGTTCATCCGCTTCTCAAGCTGTCATTTGAGCTGCTTGTACTATTTTTGAATTTCCATCTCCTTTGTTTTGAATGATTTCCCATCATCCCTTTGCTTCTCTTTCTTGTGTGTGATGCCAACAGGGTTTTTTTAATCTTAGAGGAACATAGGGTGCCTCATCTGTTCCAAATCAAAGGCTGGAGACTTCTGTGCTCTTGCATGGAGGTTCTGCTTTTGATCCGACGGGCAATTTATGGAAAGCAGGAATTCATGAGGAGTGCTTATCCTATTCAAATTCTGCTGTGCTCACAACAACAGGAGCCTGGAAGAAAAAGACACAACAGACACACAGATCCTGGTTTTAAATCACAGAGTGGTTTAGCTGCGACCTGCACTCACCTTAAAAAGCTTTAATTATCTCTGAATTTATGAAGGGCACAGCAGGGATGCTCAAATACCTCCTTGCTTTCAACAGTGCAGTGTCTCCTTGGATGTGCTCCAGTTGCTGGTGGACAGACCCATCCTAAAATGAAAATACTGGGATTGACAAACCCCATTTTAGGAGAAAATGAGCTGTTTTCAGGTAGTTTTTAATCCCTAGTTTTTAATTAGCATTCTGCAAATTTGTGTGGTTCAAAAAGCCATAAGCAGAGCCTAATAGGTTAAAGGAATGTGAGTCAGGTCTGTCCTGGCCTAAAAGCAAACTTGCTGCTCCTACAAGGTAGCAATTTTGGGGGAAAAATAAATTTAAAAAAAAAAGTAGAAAATGCAACATTGAATAGATGCCTGTTTATTTTTGGAAGTGTATCAGTTGTAGTAACTACTGTGGTATACATTTTTCCACATCTAGTAAATTTTATTTCGAAGAGTGAAATTGTAGAAATCCCTGATTTTGAAAATCTTCAGAAACTTTTCTGAACAGCTATTTCCCTGTGTTTTTGAAAATATTCCAAAGTTTAATTTCATTCTCAGTCTGAGTGACATTTTATATTGAAATTTCATTTTTTACTACAACCTGTTAATTTCAGAACCCAGCTAGGCTGTCTGTAATCACTTCCCAGAGATAACAAAGACATCCCTGTTTTATCAACACTGCAGCACAAATCCAAAACACAGCCCCATACCAGAAACTGGGAAGCAAATTAACTCCACCCCAGACAAAACCAGCACAGTCTCTCTCTCTCTCTCTCTCTCTGTGGCCTTTTTATTAATGGCTGGATTTTATTAATGGCTGTATTACTACCAGAAAGCTTTTCAAAGACTGCTCGAGGAAGAACTTTCAGCTGAAAATTCACCTTATTTTCTGCCCATCCCTTCCCCTGGCATGGGAATTAAGGCTGGATCACAGGAGTGTCCTGCCCTCGAGTCCCCACTCAGGACTCTTCAAAGCCACTGCCACCTCTGACTGTTTTCTGCTCTCTCACAGCTAAATAGCTTCTAAATTTAGCTCTGAAATCGTGGCTGGGTTCTCCTCTGGACTCTCTCCGACATTCCTGCACGTCTCCTTGGGTGTGTGGTGACACTTTTAATTACAGCTGTGGCTGCCAGGGGAGCTGTAACACAGACACAGAGCCTGGGAAGGACCTGCCCTCCATTTCTTGTTTGACTACAGGATTTTTACATATTGCTCCCATAACAGTGCTCAAAGAACATTGATTTATTCCCTATCTTTTCCTTTGTTTGTTTGGTTTGGTGTTTTTGGTTTTTTTTTCAAAATTTGTTCACCATAAGAAAATTTGGCCATGGTTCTTCCTTTATGGATGTTAAAAGACTTATCAAATGAAATTGGATCACAGGACAACTGTTCAGATACTGAGTTCTCTGTGTTTTCCTGGCAACAGAATCAAAGATAAACAGCCATCAAAAAAGTTATTTCTGAATGGGTCAGACTGGCTATCAAAGAAGCTTATTTAAAGCAAGGTAAGACTTCCCCTGAGGCATTAGTACACAGAAATGCACATTCTTCTAGGTCTTTATCTTCCTTCAGAAAGGAAGCATGCATCTTAAGAAAAAACATTTAGAGACTTGGCTTTTGGAGCAGCATCCTCTGTAAGTGCTGCATTTAGTCAGAGTGATGTCTGTTGTTACTCCTTGGCTCTAAATACACATCTTTATTGCTTATCTTCTTGCCCAAATTTCTTTTATGCTTTTTGCTGCATTCCACAAAATGACCCCTTTGAAGAGGTGGCAGTACCAGACTTTGTGAAGAAATGGCTTTTTGCTGACCTCAAACAGACTTTCTCATGTTTGGCCTTTGCTGTCAGCTGCCTCTTGCTGGACCAGCTCTGCCCACCCTTGCTCATGTCCATCCCTTTTGTTTCTATTATTAGGCTCAATTAGGTTTTTTGGGTTTTTTTGGGTTTTTTTTTTTTTAGCTTTTTACAGATTGATTAAAGCTCTTTCATGGGGCTCAGGAATGTTTTTAGTGTAGAAGTTGTAACTCAGTGTAGAAATAGTCAGTGGGAGCTTTAGGAGGGCTGTGATAGCAGGTTAATGCACTGGGTGATCTCCTGCCCTGATTTCTGCAGCAGGCTGTGGAAAGAGAATTTCCTTGAAATGTGGCCCGTCTCTTCAGCCTTAATAACACATTTGTCACAAATACAGCCTGTTATAAGGCAAGGCTCTAATAAAATGTTACCATACAAAGAGGGACTTAGAATTAACATTTTTCTCTCCCTACATGTCATTCCATTTAATATGCTATATTGGAAGTATGAAGAAATACCCTTTTAGCCTAATCCTGTTCATGAATTATATATTCTAGTCCTAAGACCTCTGTGCTTTTACTGCTCATGGAGAGCTTCCTGATCCTTCTGAGATGTGTGGCTGCCCTGGGAAGTGATACATGGTGGTGGTTCATAGATTCCTCTCATGTCTTATGGGGGTTTTTTGCAGCATTTTTTATCCTGTTTACCTTTTATGCAGCTCTGATGAGCAGGACTTTCAGGCAAATAAATGGATGACAAATCATTTCTGAGTGAAGAGTGGCAATTCCATCTCTTTACCACTGTTGAGGAGCCCTGTGGCAGCTAGACAGAGTAGGTGGTGTAGTGGAGCTCAGTTGGCATTAAAGGGTTTAATACCTGATGTATTCTAAAGATTTTCAGAAGCAACTTAATTAAACTTAAACTTCAGCTTGGTCTACTCTAAGGATTATCCCAGTGATACTGATGCGTAGTTGAGAATTTATCCTACCTTCCTCTGTTCCTGGGCCTGAAATACACTTTAATCTCTGTCCTCCAAGGTTTGCAAATGAGGATGGTGTAAATTAAATTACTGAGAGCCTGGTTTGCAAATCTTCTAATATCCCTCACTACAGACAGAGATTCCCACTGTGAAATCTTGGCTCTCATTTGTGTTTGGTAACATGGGGGAGTGACCACTAAAAATAATGTTATTAAACGGGATTACTTTGCCTTCTGCTTCTGAATTCACTGAAGTCCTCCAGCACAGGAGATTGAACTACACAACCAGAGAGCTCAAAGTCACACTGCAAAATTGAAACAAAAGTCTATCAGAAATTCAGTACATCAATACTCTGTGCTGGGGCCTGCTAGTGTCACAAAAACGTCCTGTTTCCCTCTCAAGGTTTTCCATCATCTAAATGAGTCGCTGCTCTCCCTGTGCCTGAGCTGTGCAAAACCACCACTGTTCCCTTTCTTGAAATCGTGTTTTCGTCAGATGTTTTTTTTATAGTACAGCTTTATTTAAGGTCAGATGCTTCTGCAGCAAGGTGACCTCTAATAGGTGGAGTGGAACTCCTTACACAAGCAGATGGAGCCTGGCAGCAGCTACCTGGATTTTGGGAAAGCACTCATGGATCTTCCTGGTGCTGGTAGTGGTTACTGGCATCCCTAAAACAGCACCTGTATAATTAAAGTGTGCAGGTGGGCTTCTCACTCAGTGTTGATGGGAGAAGGAATTGAGGCAGAGTATTGATTTAAGTGTATTGATTTGTGGGGGGGTCTCTGTGTCGCTTGCCTCCTGTGGCAGGGAGGGGTCACTGTGTCATTCACCTCCCATGACACTGGGGAGGGGGCTGTGGAGGTCACTGCTGGCTCACAACCTTCCCTTCACTGCCTTTCCAGTGCCTGTGTGACCTGCTCAAGAACAGAGGCTCTTACAGTGGGTAAAACCCCTCAAGTTTGTAAATTAAAGAATTAGGAATGTACATTTATAGAAAAAAAAAATTACACTGCTGTGAGCCCTCTTGATAATATTAATTGCACACGGATCTAATTAGTGTTCCTGTGTCCTGCAGAGTCATCTGGTGGTTTATTTTGTCTGAAATAAAAGCAATATTGTAATGCAGAATACATCCTAATTATCAGGACGCAGGGGGATGCATCAGCAAGTCCCAATTTGTCAAATGAAAACCCTGACGTTGTTGTCCAGGACAAGTTGTCTAAATGAGGCTTGCCTGTGTCCTGGGGTCACAGCTTGGCAGCAGGAATGAGGTGCCACATTGTGTTGACAGTGCCCAATGTCGTGGCTTCAGAAACTGCCAGAAAGATGCTCTCCACAGAGGGCCCCAGACTCTGAAATTGAGTTTCTTGGTGTGCTCCAGCAGAGCCTGAAACCACTGACCTTCAGGACACATATGATTTACTGAGGGGATAGAGTCTTTCTCTGACATCTGGCAGCAGCTCTCTCGCAGTGATGGAGCCTTGGCTCTGGAAGATGCTTCCTGCCTGGTCCGAATTGCCCAGGTCTGTATCGATCTTCAGAGCACTCTGCAAATCTATTTTCAGAGCTGCCGTGCCATCAGGCCTCTGAGAGAAGCCAGGTGTAGGAGAAAAGGGAATTTGATGGTCTGTGGAGAGTTTGTGTTTAGATTTTTAAAAAAAATCTTGTTTTCTTGCATAAATATCATCATCATAATAAAAAATAAACACAGTCTCAGGTTTGATTTGCAAACATGCTTGTACTATGAATTGAGTGGCCTGAAAAAATACATATGGTAAACAACCCATAATAAAGCACAATGGACTGAGTTTCTTTTCTGATATAGAGATGATTCCATCTCTGCTAAGACAAAAAAAAAAAAAGCTTCTCAGTTTTGTTCAGAGAAAGCCGATGATTTTCCCAGTGGCAGAGTGATGAGCAAAGTATACAGAAGAACACAGCTGAGCTACTCCCCTAACTGCTATTGATCCCAGTGGATGGTTTTTTATTTGAGTAAGGACTTTGTTAAGATGTCAGGGCTCCCAAGCCATTCCAGCCCTTCACCATGGGAGAGCAGCCCTGGGAAAAGGGAGCATCATTCCCACAGTTGGTTTTGGAGCCTGGACAGATTTGTGCAGTGGATTTCTGCCCTCGTGCATCACATGTTCCCTGGGAGATGAATGTGCACTGTGGAGTCCTATTTATTTGCTCTGTTTATTTGCACGCAGAAGGCAGCAGACGAGGCTCCTTCTCCGGAAGAGTTCTCAGCTTGTTCTGCAATCTGTTACCAAGGAAAGTGCTAATTAATGGAGATTTCCTTATTGAGTTAAAAGATTAAATATATCAACCACCAGGGCTCGTATCTAACGCCGAGTGTATGCTTGCAAGTTCTTTAAGGAAGAAAACTGTAATGCAAAATCAAAAGAAATTAGAAATCATAATGCAAAGTCAGCATCAACCCAACTGCCTCCTTGGGATTTATAGAGACTGTGAAATTGAGCAATAAAACCAACCTTTGGATGAATTTCAATAACAATAATGTTGAGTTAAACTTACCAGCCTTTTTTACAAGTCCTCTCTGGTCTATTTAGAATCTCTAATCAGTCTGCTACGAGATAACGTGAGCGTGTGCCTCTTTTGTTGAGCAAGTGGGAATAAATTCACTAAGGGTACATTATTTGAGCCTTGCAAAATATTTGATGTGGAAGTTATTTTTGCTAGTGGCTGTGCATTTACTGAATGTATTCATTAGATTATCTCCTAAATTTCTCAGCAAACTAATAATGCATAAAATCTCTCAAATCCTTGTGTACTATAAAAAAAGAAGATTAAACATTTGTTCTGTGGCAAGATTAAATCCTTTTCGGCTGCAACTCAAGTTTTTAGCAACATAAGTCTCCCAGACTTACTCTGCTTAGCTCCCTTCAGTTAATAATTTTCTCCCTTGAGGCAGGATTTAGATTTTGAACGGGGATTATTTGGGATAAGGTGCTTCTCTTGCAGCTCACAAGCTTCTGGAGCCTTTGGTTGTGCCACATGGCCCATGGCCAGTGGCTGCCTCACTCTTGGCACGTTGGGAAAGCCTCAGCCACAGAACTGTGATCAGCTGGTGGAGTTCAGTCTGAGCTGCAGCCTGTGCCCCGTGCTGAGTGTTAACCTGAGGTAAAGCAAGAGGTTTGCCTTGCAGGAGATCCAAAAGCTTCAGCTGAGCAGAATTTGGCCCACCAAATGCTGTGGTCCACCAGGTGTCCCTTATAAAGAAAGTCTTTAGCTATTAGATTTTTAGCACTGCTTGGATTTACTGATGCTATTGTGATATTTCACGGTCAGTAACCAAGTGAATGTGAATATTAATTGCAAAATGAATCAATTTTTTTTTCCCCTTTGGTCTGTGTAATTAGAAACATTTCTCCTGTGTCACTGTCCACTCTGCTGCTCCCTAGTTTGTTAGAGGGTGATCTCTCCTGTCCCACAGACTCCAAGGGAAATTAGCAGTGTTATTGCCTGTGGCAGCTGTGGTGATGCACAGAATTGTCCCTCTCACAGTAATGACCTTGAGTTTTATGAAGCACCTCAAGGTTTACTAACAAGGGTAGAACTGCTACAAGTTTGTTAATTGAAACCATGAAATATGTTAGAGAGGATACAAATGAGTTTAAAGCCAATTCAATTAGAGGTGCATCTGTTTCCAAAGCTGCTGGAGAAATGTTTATTTTTGCATCACTTTTAAGCCAGCCTCTTGGAATGCTGCTGGCACTGGTGTTTAACGCTGTGTGCAGACCTCACACCTGCAGCAGATTTATCTTTTGGAAGTGCAACAATCAGGTGGAAGCGTGTCTGATGTTTGCTTGTAAACCTGGAGGTGTCCTGCTCCTCCCAGCACAACCCCATGTGGCATCACTGACACCCCCCAGCCCATCACCCAGCTGCCTCCTCTTGCCTTGGCTCTGCTGGGTGGCAAGGCAAAAATGGGACAATAATAGCTTTTGTACCATGTGTTTGTGCCTCTGTGACACTGGCACAGGTTCCCAGAGAGGCTGTGGCTGCCCCATCCCTGGAAATGTCCAGAGCCAGGTTGGGTGGGGCTTGGAGCAACCTGGGATGGTGGAAGGTGTCCCTGCCCATGGCAGAGGGTTGGAATGAGATGAGCTTTAAGGTCCCTTCCAGCCAAGCCATTGTGATTCCATGGACCCCCATTCCATGGTCCTCACTTTATCCACCTCCTGTTGCTTTGTCTCTGGGCTGCACAGGAGGATTGAGGTGAGCCATGCCTGCTGCACTCTATGTCTGAGCTGTCCCAGGACATCCTGTGGGATCTGTGGGTGCTTTGTTTGCTAGAGACACTTTAGAAGAGACATTCCATTTGTGCCTTGTTGAGCAACAAGCAGCACTGTTCTTAATGAATAAATCATAGTAAAATGAGCTGTGCAGCCTAGGTAAAGGCATCTGCTCATCCCATTATGTTGACATGTCTCAGCAGAAAAACAATAGCGTTTAAACATAGAAAAGGCTTATTTGGTCATCCAGATCAATTTTTCCTGCCAGTTCCCAGTAGCATGTTTGAAAGTGCCCACTTAAATAACCCCGTGTTCTTGTCATTACCTCCTGTGATATCTGTGTGTGCAGCTCCAGCTCTGCTGGAGTTGTTGTGTTCAGGAGCCTGCTGTTGGTTCAGGTGGGACAGAGGCTCTCATCTGCTCTGTCTGAACTAAATGAGCTTTATTTTAACAGTGTTTGAGATTTTGAGGAATAGTGATAGTAATAATAATAATAATAATATAGTAATAATTATAGAATAATAATAATTTTTTTAAAGGAGCTTTAGGAAATAATCTAAGAACACATGGAAAGCAGGCTGAATACTGCTGGGGAGCACAGAACACCTTTTTCTGTAGAAGGTTTTGGAAACTTAATTCTTTGGTACCAGGTTTTGTAGAGGGGAGAAAAATGGGGGATGTGATGGAAGAGTGAGGAAATTTAAGGATGACACTGACAAAACCAGCTGTGTAAACTCAGCCTTGAGTTGGTCTCCCAAGCTGAGCAGCAGTAGCTCAGAAATGTTATTTCCTTTATCTGTTACAGTAAGAATATTTCTCTGGATAGTAGCCTGAATGTAGAATTCTTTATTAATGGATTGTTTTAATAGCCTATTGCCCTTGGGGTTTTTTGCTTGTTTAGTATTGTACATCACACCAAAGCTACAAGTTTTCTAGTGATGCCAGAATTAGGATTATTGTGGGTCTTTTTTGTCCCCTGACAACAGCAAGTCATTGCTTGGGTCCTACAGAAAAATAAAATATCCTGGTCTCACAGGAATGGATGAGCTGAGCACAATGTTTTTTACTACTTATCATAAAAAGATAGCCATAAAGGCATTCTCTGTCTGAGCAGAGGGTACATCACAGGAATGTTTTTGGAGGAAAATTTTGGTTGAGTGAAATCTTTGCTCTGTGAGTATCTCAGCATAGGATTAACCTTAAGTGACTGGTAGAGGAGAAATGGAAGTCCATGAGAAGAGCTTGAAGGAAAGTTATGCTCCCATTTTGATTTTGTAGCGTTGTTCAATATGGAGAATCAGCTGCCTCTGGACAATGTGGGAATGAAATGCTTTGTAGCTGGCAGGAATTTATTTATATTTAATGTAATTAGGAAATATGGGTGAGGAAACTCAAAAAGAAAAGAGTGGCCTCTTAGCAGTAGGATGTTCACTGAGGGATAACTCACAGCATTTCCTGGGTATGGATACAACAGGTTCCTCAGTCTTCACAGAACAGTTTATGTTGGAAGGGACCTTTTAAAGGTCATCATGTGAATGCCCTGCAATGAGCCAGGCCAGGTCATTCCAAGCCCCATCCAACCTGGCCTTGGAAACTTCCAGGAATGGGGCAGCCACAGCTTCTCTGGGCAACCTCTGCCAGGGCCTCACTACCCTCACTGTAAAAAAAACTTCTTTCTTATATATAAGACAGATTATTTCTATATTTAAGAAAGATTGTTCATTATAACTTTCCCTTCATCTTCATTTATGTTTTGTGTTCTATTTCCTTTTGGTTTTGTCTTATATTTCTTTTTATTATAGACGTAGATCTTGAGCTGCCTAAAGACTTGGCCCATTTTGTCTTCTCTGATAAGTTGATAACCCCTCTGACTAATCCTACTTTGAAACAAGGCACTTTCTTTGTTTCTGTTGAGAGTTAATTACCCAGGCTGTCACACAGCCCAAGGAAAGATGATATTTCATATGGTGGTGGAGCAGAACTCTTTGGAGAACTGCCTAAGAAATGCTTCTCATAAATCTATCATGAGAAAATTTCTTTTACTTATCATAATGTATTATGAATTGCTTTGAGTGGCAACCTAAGCAGATGGAACAGAATATTAGTGGCATATTTGGGAGTTTTATTTGGGGGGAAAAAGTGAGTCTGTTTTAGAAATATTTGTATATGTGTATGTGCATGGGTGTCGTCTCACTGAAGTGAGCATACAGAGTATACCAAGTTGAAATATCTCAAACATTCCAATATTGCTGGAATGCATTCAGTCAGAAATAATTAAGATAGCCAATTCCAGTGGCTTTGGAGCTGCAAATGAAGAGGCACCACAACATACAGAGCTCAGAGGCAGCAGAGAGGAAACCAGGGCACAGTGTCTGGGCACAGGTCTGCAGTGTTAAGGGAGAGTTACAGCATGAGTTAGGTGGGGAAATGATTGCAGCTGTCAGGCTGCAGGGTGGCCGCCGTAAAGAAACAGGGAACAGCACCATCACAGGGAATCAGGAGAGGAGAAATAGAGCATCACTGAGCTGAAGGAGCTGCTGCTGCTGCCGTTTGTTAAGGCACTGTTTACAAAAGCAACATCAGTATTTCTTGTACCTGTAGAAGGAAGATATTTTCCGGGGGATGGATGCCTAAATAAGCCTGAACCCTTTCTTGGTGCTACTGACTTCAGCATGAAGAGCAGGAAGGAGGCAGCGAACTGCTGCTGTGGGTTGATGCCCAGGCTGTAACGCAGTTCTGGTTTGGAGTGAGCAGCAGGCTTGGGCTTGGTTTAGCCAGTAAATCCAGCTCTTCACCAGAATAATCTCCAGGCCTCTGCCTTGGTGTTTCATGGTTGTCTGGGGCTGCTGTCTGGGGGTTTTGGACAGCAGCTGCTTCTGGGTTGAGTTGTTATTTGGGTGTTTTTTCCCTCTGTGCTGCAGTTACTGTCACCTGGGTAGAGGGGAGAAACCCTAAAAGAGTCATGAAATGAGTTAATTTGGTATTCTGTAGGTGAGGAGTCAAGAGGGAATGTTTGCATGATAAAAACCAAACAGAAATAAAGAGCATAAAAATGAGAATCATCAGAAATGTGGAAGGGGTGAAATTCAGTTATTTCCATAACCATCATTGCCAGAGCTGTCAGAGAGATGAAGCTGCCTCTAATAAAGGTTGATCTGAGCAGCCACTGGCTTTCATGATATAACATGAAATCTCTTTTTTGTTTAAATTAAGGTAATACATACAGACATGACAAGCAGATAATAGGAACTGGGGGAGAATGAACGCAGCATGGCAAGCAGGAAGGTGCAGGAAGTGTTCCACAGTGCCAACCCAGGACTGGTGTCACTCATTCCCCGGAGACCCCCAGGGTTCAGCCACCCTCCACTGCTGTTCTGCACACCAAGAGCTCCACGGCCACTTCTGGGCTCCTCAAAATCTCTCTTCCCAAATGCCAGCTCCTAAAGCAGCTGGGGGGTTGGGCCTTTTTGGAGGAACCTGTTGGGTTTTAATTCACAAGGTGCTGGTCCTGCAGATGTCTGGTGTTGTGATTTAAAGTGATGATGATCTTGTGGGTACTTTCATGTCAAAGCAGCTTAAAGTGAAGGCAAAGCTGTAAAGTGCCATTTTTGAAACCCAGAATAAGCAAAGCATTTGAAAAGAGATACAAAGAGAACTTGTAAGATGTGGGAAGCAGGTTTTATCTGCTTCTCCCAGGAACGAATCCCACACTGCTCCAGCTGGCAGGCAGGTCCCTCACACATCTGGTGGGAGCTGCCAGAAGAGCTCTGCTGCCTCCACCATCCTCAGGTTCTCTCTGCTGGGAAGAGAACTCGTGTCTGTTTCCTGCCTGTGGCAGCTCTGGAGATGGCCAGTGTAATGCAGAAGGAGCACAGAACTGGGCTGTACACTTAATTCTCCAGAATTTATCATGGCCACAGTCTAATAGGGAAAGTAATTATCACATATTGGTGACCAGCAGCTTCACAACAGGTACTTTTGCCTGCATTCCATTCATTATTCCGTTTCATCACTGCCTTCATTGGACTAAACCACATAGAAATTAATTTTGGTCACTGCTGTTCTTCACAAATAATGCCACAACCTCATGCTGGATGGTGTTGTCAGTCTGCCAAATGCCTTCTCCTTGAGAAGTTCTTGTTCTGTGTGGGTTGCCCAGGTTACATCAGAGGGTCGGAGTCCGTCGGTTGCGGTGATTAAAACCTTTCTTAAATTTTTGGTTTAGGTTACATTGAAGAGCCTTGCACGGTGCCTTGCCCGTTTGATTGCAAATTAAGCGATTGGTCCAGTTGGTCTCCTTGCAGCTCCTCCTGTGGACCGGGGGTGAGAGTCCGATCCAAGTGGCTTAAGGAGAAGCCCTACAATGGAGGTCGTCCCTGCCCCAAGCTGGATCTCAAGAATCAGGTGAGCGACGTTCCGAGAGCCACCAGAAACCTCTCTGTGCTCTGCTTTCAGTGGGGATCCAAAGTTGCTGTGCTGGGGAGGAGGTTCAAGATGGGAGTTATCGCTGGGACCACACCTCGGGTCGCATTTTGTAGGCAATCCTCGCCCTTCCTGAAGGCTGAGGGAGTGGTGCTCATGTATCAGCAGAATTTGAGCTGAAACACCTTATTTTTATATGAATAAATTGTTATCTCCCAGAGCACAGGAAGCCCTGGATTGATAATCCCACTTGGACAGTGTGTAGACATCAGAGACCTCAGATGTCATGGATATTTTAAAACTTTTTAATTCTTTCTGAGACTGTGGTTACTGTAGAAACATTTGTTAAATAAAAATTGCTATTTTTAGCAATGTTCCCCTTCAAAACAGCACAGGTTCTCTTGAACATTAATCTTTGTATATTCAATATTGAAGTATCCCATCAGAGGAAAATAATCTTTAAATTGCTACTCTTAAAGTAAGATCAGCATCTATTTAAATGCTACTTAATGCTGTATGCATTTCTGCAAAGTGCATAGTGATTTCCTACATTTGCTGATTAATTCTCAGCACTAATTAACACTGATGAAGTACTGTTTAGTTTTGCCTGCCTTATATTTCAGATTCAGCCGTGAAAATTAATTAATAGGACAGAAACAGTCATGCTGAAGGAGCTTCCTATGTACGTTATGAATAATATGAATATGTATATGTATAAAATATGTGACACGTAGAAGTACTTCAGTAGTATCATACAGAGATTTATTTGGTAGGTGCTGGAGCTGGTGGATTCAGTTGTTTTTCTGCACAACTATTGCTGCAGCAGTGATGTCCTGGAAGGCAGCACCACTTCCAACTCCTGATTATGAACTTGCCTCATTTTCCTCACAGTTAATTTTATTTTCCTGTGAGAAACGTGGTAAATACTCCTTGGATTTTTTTTTCCCCCTTCTTCTTTTTCCTTATTTCTATTTGAAATTCAGCAGAAGTAGGGGAACAGAAGCGGCAGGGACTACAGAAATATAAAACTGCTATAAAGTGTATGTTGTCCATAGCTCAGTGCTTTTCTTAATAGATCAGACAGATCACCAGAGAGGCAAAGCGAAATCCCACAGTAAGTGATAAGGTAACAATAAGCTCCTTTGTAATGAAAAGATACTGGGGTTTGTTACCCACAGACACAGCAGACTCCTTCCATTAATAGCAAACTTATTGCTATCATGTGTTGCCTATTCCCACACACATTAGAGTTGCCAGTTTCAAAAGCCTTTCAGAGGATATTAAAGGAAGGAAATTGTTCAAACTTGGAAGTTATGTCTTTGTACAGTTTATTGGTGCACAGTGCTTGCAAAGTGCCATGGCTGGTATTAATATAAACGTGCTTGGTGCTTTCTGCCTCTTTACCAGGAACACACATCGTGATCTAAAACCCACTGAATTCATTAGAGGCTTTCTGTTGCAGGCTGTAGTAGAAATAACGTAGAATTGTGTTAAGGTCTGTTTCTTTGGGTTTTTGACTTTGTGTTTTTTCAAGGTGTTTTTTTTTTGTTGGTTGCTTTTTTGCAGCTTTTATTTCTTTGCCCGTGAGTTTGAGGGGGTTTTTCAGATAAAATAGAAGCAATTTCTAAGTGGTTTAACATACAAATGGATTATCTTCTTCCAATTCAGATTTAAAGGTTTGAATCCAATTCTGTGTATTTCAGAGCTTTTAGGGTAAGAAGAAATTGTTGTGCTAATTAAGAAAGTGTGATTGTGTACGTGCATGTATTACACTTAGACATGCACACAATACACACATTGTGCCCATGCTTCTGGTCATTGCCCCCCCAAATGCTTCTCAATTCTTTGTGAGCTTCAGAAGGAGTTTTGCTCTGCACCCACTGGACTTGGACTTCCAGCCCAGATTTAACACACTGAGGTCCCTGGGCACGTTGCAGGATGCACGAGTTGCCTACCCAGATGGTAAAGTAAATTAGCTGATGGCACTGCTGCTTAGCTGAGCTGGACACATTTCATTAATCCACTGCCAGGCAGATTGTCTGCTGCTGTTCCCTCTGGTCTGGGCAGGTTTTAAATCCAAAGCTCTGCAGATTCATTATATATAATATATNAATTATTTTGTATAATCTGGATATAATACCTGCAGTAAATACTGGCTTTTGTTTGGTATCAGATATGGGGAAGCTAAATCACCATGGTGCTGAGTTTTACTTTTCACTGGCTACTGTGTTATATTGTGTTTTATGCATTTGATAAGATTTTAGGTAACTTAGAACAAATAGTTAATTCCTTCAGGTGCTGGTAGATTTCACTTATGATTTCCATTTTATTTTCTCCAGTATCTTTATTTTGGTTTTGATTATTGCATCTGAAGCTGGGTCTTGCTATTGCTTAATCAATTGCTTTGGAGAACTCTCCATTTTTCCAGTGTCTTATAATTAAATCCCTCAATCAGTTTGTGTCTTTTTCTTAAGCCAGATAATCTTTTCACCCTCTTTTTGTGCAGGGTATTGGCTTTTTGTCAGACCCCCATATATCCTTTTCTTCAGTGCTTTACAGATATTTGACATAAATCTAACTACAGTGTTATGTGAAACACTATTCTAGCAATTCTTTATTTCTTTCCACTTCCCACCATGTCTGGAGCTCTGCCAATACAGTTATTTACTAAAGTTACTGCTTTGGACAGAGGGACAATTTGCACGATCAAAATTTATTTTATGGGTATAAGTAGTTATTTGAGTCACATAAACTGTTTTGTGAGACTGTCCCCCAAGAGTTTGTCCAGTCAATGTAAAGCAGCTTGCTTGTGTATTTAAGATAGAATATTTTAGCAGAAATTTGGTTTTATACAGAAATAATGATGTGTCCCATTACTGCATTCCATGGGGTTATGCTCCTTACTCCACAGAGAGTTTGACTCTTGTGGAGTGTCTTGAAGCCTTTCTTTTGGATATCTTCATCTGCCTGTAGAGCCTCTCAAGCAGCCCGCTCTTTTTGCAAGAGATGTCAGAAGGAAGCTCAGAGTTAGGAGAATTAATTCAGCTTTTTTGTATTTATTCTTCTCATGGTAGCTGATGGACGAGGTTGAGCCCTTCAAGATTTTATTCCAGGCTGTTTTCTAATAGAGGTGCCAAACATTTGCACGGGCTGAATGCCCTTGGTATTCTGATAAAATCACGTGATTTGGTATAGTCCCTTCAGCCTTAAACCCTGTCTGTGTTGCTGCCCTGTGAAAATAAAGGATAAATTACACTTCTGGGGGGAAGAGATGACAGTATTTTAATGCAGCTCCACGGAATATGCAGAATTAGTTTCTCCTTGTCCCTCTGTTTGAAAACTGTTGAAGAGCTGGCTAACTACATTTTGCTCCATCTCTTAAGGAAAATGGGCTCTGCGTGTAGGGGCTGTGCAGCTCTTATCTGGGGATGTGATTGCTTCTGAGCAGCTGATTGGATTAGGGGGTCAGCTGGCAGATGTTCCTGGCTGCGCTGTGCATGTTAAAAGGGGTGTAGCATTTACATTTTTCTATCCCTGCTCTTCTCTGAATGCACTCACACAGCGTGCAGTTGCTAAGCTATTTAATATTTAGTTCTACATGATGAAAGGTTAAATATGAGTTAAGGGGGGTTTATTGCTTGAATATTCTTTTACAGGTTTTTAGGATTACTGTGAGAAAAATGCATCTTATTTTCAAGACTCATGAATTCCAAGGATTATTTTTTTATTGATTGCTCTCATACATATTCTTGTCAAGATTTTCCCCCCTTCTCCTTCCTCCCCCTCTCTCTCTTAGCCAATGCTGCTAAAGGACAAATATCATAGCAAGTAGTTTATCCCCTCTGTATATGCTGTATATATTTAAGCAAATGTTTTTAAAGGATTGGGAGTATTTGTAATGGCAGGCATAGCAGGAGAAAAATGTAGTGTATTTAGAATGTAAACGTACTGCTTTCATTAAAACGAATATTTTATTCTTAATGACATTTTCTGGTGTTCACTGTAGAATATGAGAAATACAGACAGTTTGCACATTAGAATTGCACGTACTTCTCCTGAAATTGCATACAGGAGTTTAAGGAAAGGGGAAAGGAGGGTGCTGGTGCACTTACAGACCAGATCTCTCAGAAGCAGGTGTGAAGATGTGTGAATTTCTGGAACTTTTGGTAGAAAGTGACTGCTTTAATCCTGCTTGCACTTCAGAGAAAACAGTTATTTTCAGCATTTTCAAAACTTTCAGGCTGTTGTGTTAAAGGTTAAGTTTGAATTTAGCATATTTTATTGCTGTCACTGAATTAGCTACCATTCAGTCCCTGGCTGGTGAGTTGCATTTATAACCTTCTCCTTCCAGCATTAGAAATTGCTCTCCAAGAGTATCATTATTAATGTACTAACTGTAAATAAATCACTTATTTTATAATACAGATTTCCAATTTTCAGAAAAGTCACTGAACTTTTTAAGGCACTCAGAATCTCTTCCTCTCATGGATTTCAGGTGCCAGTAGCTCATTCCTGAGCCCAGTCCTGTACCAGTTCATCAGCTGTGTCAGATCCCTTCCTGTGCCATGCAGGGAATCATCTGTCTTACATTTTTCTCTGGCCCTGTCTATCAGCACTCATTTGATTCAAGTGCAATTTAACTTCTGGAAAACAAAAACCCTATCCTTAATTTTACCTTCAGAAGGTCTGATTTCCTCCCACCCTGCCTTAAAGGAAGGAATTACAGCATGAAACACATCTGTCCTCTGATTCTAGTGCAGTTTTACAGTATCATAAAAATGACAAGTTTTTTTGCCTGGTACACTAATGTGGGAGAGTTTTCAGTGTCAAGAAATAGCAAGAACCTCCTGTTTCCCTTTACACTTTTCTTGCTGTGACTGGAAGTTTTGGTACTAAACTGCAATTTAGTTTGTTAAATGAGCAGGAGCAGCAGCCAAGTCTGTGCAGCCTGAGCAGTATCTCACCTGCCTGAAGTGAGTGCCCCATGTGGGTGGGTGTTGCTTCACTTCCAAAGGGAAATCGAGCCAGTTCCCGTGTTCTCCTCCAGGATAATAACCCTGTAGTGTCTGCTCTAATTCCCAGCATGTATTAATTTTATATTCAGCTTCAGTAGCTATCTACACTTGATTTTCATTCCTCCTGCAGGTTTTCTGTTGAGTAAAGAGTCATATAAACATATTTTCTCAATTGCCACTCATAAAAAGCTTTAACTCTGGGAATGGAGCCATTTAGCAACTTCCTCAAAAGTATTATTCACGTGGCTTTTTTCTTTTTCTAGATAGCTTCTTTAAATTTCTCTTTAATAAAAAAGCAACTTGATGCATGGTGTAATGCTGCTTTCTGTAATTGTGAGAGAATGTTTGTACTTTGTGAAGTTAAATATGTTACAACATCAATCTTCTTCCTGGCATTACTTTCAAATCCACAAGAATTAGAAGTCTTGTGCTAATTGATTGAACTACATTTTTGCTGCCTACTACAGCCCCTACCAAGTTTTAAATGAAAGATATACCAAAGCAGGAACTTTTGGTTTAAATGAAATTTATATGTTTGTGTCTCTGGAACTAGGAATGTACCCATAATTATTTCTGATTCAGAGTTCCTGTGTTTTTTGTTGCAAGGAATATTTATTGTTTCATGTGATAGCTTGTTGCAAAGTATAGGAAAAGACAGGAATTATACCCCAAGTGCTCTGTCCTGTTGATTTCTTGGCAGAGGAGATGGAATTAAATGGAAAATCAGCTGTTGAAGGTTGGGTGGCCCAGAGGAGAAGGTATTAGCATTTCACCTGAGGAACTGAAGTTCACTTGGTTTAGGCAATACTTTTTTTTTTTTAAGGAAAGGAGTGTGGTTTGTGCTGAATGTCTCATGGACAGTATGTCATGTTGGAGGACCTGCAAACTGTGTGAGCCATAAATCAGCGTGACAGCGTCTAACACTGAGACTGAACTTACTCTTGCTTGTCTTTGTCTTAGGAGCAGGAGAACAAGAAGGATTGATGCTTGGGTTATTCCTTGGCAGCAGATTTCATCTTGGTTTTTTAAATTATTTTTCCCCTCTTCTTCCTACTTTTAGGAAGCTTTTTTATTTCTTTTCTACAAAGTTTTGTAATTTGTTCTCAGTTTTAGGTTTGCAATTGTTAAGGAAGGAGAGATGCTACATAAGTTAAAATGATGACCTAGCTTCTGTTCTAATTGGAACAAACCCAAGAATGTTCAGAACACAAAATCTTGGTACATCTTCACCTTTTCATATGGTAGAAAATGTGAGAAACAGTTATTTGGCATCTTGCATTTTATCACACGTGACTTAGTCTTCAGAGCAAGTCAGTTACACAGAAGTACCCCTTCTCTTGCTTTTGGCAAGTTAAATGAAGATTTTTGGCACATTTTTCTTTTCTTTACTCCCTTTTATAACTCCTTTCTGTATAAAATTAATTTCCAAAATATGATCTTGTTGGTTGCAAAACACTGTTTGCTAAGGCGCAAGACACAAACGTGAAAGTCTCTTTTGAAATCGGTTCTAAGTCATGAAATTCCTCACCGTAGTTCATAGTTCTAAGAACCTGCCACATAAAAACTTCAAAACTTTTTGAAGCATGAATGCAACAAGATGTTGGACAGGAGTGTGTTGAGCAGGAGGCAGCCTGGATCTGTCCAACGTGGGGAGCTGCTGTGTAAATCTGAATCAAGCACCCAGCATGAACAGAGGTTGGGCTGAGTTGGTGTATGAGGTGCTGGGGTTGGCCTGATTCAGCATCTGTTACCCTCAGAAACCTGTGTGAGGCTGTTGGTTATTAATGAGGATTTTGGTCACTTCTTTCATCTTCAGGAGAACTGAATCTTCTCATAAATCTCTAGCAGATTCTGTGTGTCCCCAGTTTAAAGCCGACTCCATTCCAGTGGATGGCTTTATTCCTACGAGGATTAGGAGTTTGTTAAACATGGTCTGACTCACCTGCATGCTCTGAACATACCCTGAGCATTCAGAGCAGAAAATTTCTACTTTTCTGACTCTCCTTTATGAATAAGAGAGAATAATTGGAAATGAAGTTGCTGCTCAAAGAGGGAGAAGGGACATGAAGACTTATGCTGAGTGAATTCATCTGTCAGAGCTTCTGAGCAGCCCAGGAACTCTCAGGTGCCTCTTGCATGATGGTCATTAAAATGACCCTGATCTCTTCTCTTCTGAAGCATTTAATATTGCTGTGTTGTTCTGTCTAGAGCAGTTCTCATTGATTAATACTTAACAAGTGTTAATATTTTTTCTGCTGCAGACATTTCTTGTGGCCATTGCTCAGAAATTATAACCAAATGGTTTGTTGGCTTTGCTTTGTTTTACGCTCTGTAGCTGATTGATAGATTCAGGAATGGAATTCATTTTCTTTTTATGTTGTTTAATTGGTTTCTTCCTCTAAGACAGCAGAATAAAAGTGCAGATGACCTTCTGTCCTCCTCTTGATGTCCCTCCACATGACTGGAAGGATTGTGCCAGGCTTGCCATCAGCTGAATGTGTGCACTTGAACTGCAAGTTGAATACATGAATTTTGCATCTTCCTTAAGTGACAGCATCAAGATCATCAGCATTACCAGATTGCTGGCTGGAATATGAACCACTCAGACATTTCAGATCTCAAGGCCCAATTACAGCTTTCTGAGTGGTTGTCAAATACAACACCTGTGTCAGGGAGGGCTGTTTGCAAGGGCTGTTTAACCAAAGTTGAAATACACTTTAAGCACATTCAGGTGCTTTTGGGGAGAGAAAGGCAAAATTCAAGACATCTCCCCTGTACAGCGATCTGAGGCTCTCCCTGCCTCCTGAAGTCCTTGTTTTAGCAGGGATACCAGAAAAAGAGTTGTAAATATGAGTTTGCACAGATTCAGCTAATCCTTCCTCATTATTTATAAATCATGACATGTCTTTGAGTTATTAATAAGTGTGTTGCAGGCTATAGCCACCGCTAGAAAAACCAAAGGTGAGCAGATTTTTGTGTATGAATGAAATGCCAAAGGAGAGATTCTTCTTCTCCAGTAAGATGTATATTCTGTCCATTCTAATTTTGTTTACTGCTTCTCACAGGAGGAATGCATAAATCAGCAGTCCTGTGCAGTTTGTTGTGATTTATTGCTTAATTAAAAGTTATGAGGGCTTTTAATCTGTCTATAATTTGTATTATTTTTGAGTCAGCTGTTTCCCATATTGTAACTTAACCAGGAAACTTGCATCCTTTAATGAAGGGAGCATTTTGTGAGCCCTTGGATTCACTAATAGATGTGGCCCATGGTGGTGCCAGATTGACTTTGGAGTTCCAACTCAGAGCCAAAGATAATTAAATATTAGTGAACTTAATAAAGTTTATCCAGCATCAATTACAGTTTGATGGCAAATGTAGTCTACGTGTTTTTTAGAGTTACAGATTAATTTTAAAAGGGATGCGACTCGTGTGTGTTTTCACAATGAACAGATGTTAGCTACACATTAATAATTTAAAAAGCAGGCTTAAAATGGTTATGTAGATTTTAATGGAGGATTAATTTGGTTCTAGTGCTGGACCACATGCTGTTGTCAAAACAGCAGAACATCCAGTTTTAGTGTTTTGTTTTAGTTTGGTCATAGGGGGATTTTTGTTGTTGTTGTTAGGTTGCTGCTGTGTTTCTTCCTTAATTAAAGTTATAACCAGCATGCAATTTAAAAACGGACCTTTTTTTCCTAAATGAGTTACTACTGAAGAATAAATATATTATACAAAATTCAGTTTTTGTAGTGATAGCAGGGGTGGCTGGCTTGAGACGGAGCACTCATCTGCTTTGAACTTCAGTCGGTTTGTGTCCCTCTTTTTCAAACATCTTTATTATTTGAAAACACATGCTAGTTTCACTAGCAAAGCTTTGTCCAATCTGGGCATTATAGCTTTCAGGTAAAAGGTTTTGAGGTCAGCTTGGATTTCACTGGTAGCCCAGGGGTTTTGCCATGGGTTTTGGCAGGAGGAAGGGTTCCCTTTAGCTGCCCTCTAGTCAGCTGCCCTCTGTTGGTCAGTGCAGCTTGGCTGTGGTTTCATTTGTGATTCGTGTGACTTCTGGTGGGGTGGAAGGGAAGAGCCTTCCCTGAGCCCCAGCTGCCAGTCCTGTTTGAGACCAGAGGGGTCCTTCCAGGAACCCCCCTCTCCTCCATGTGAGGTGCAGCCAAACACCCAACTGCTCTTAACCTTACCTTTAAGTTTTTTCCTACATAACTTCATTTGCAATTACAGTGTTGTCACTGAACAGGCTTCGTCGTTTCTTTAACAAAAATTTGTTCCTCGATTTATTTTTTTAAAGCCTTTTCTTTGAAATAATATTTTAGACTCATTAATAAATCCCATTAAAGTGATATGCCATAAAATCATGCAGAAAATGTCTTATATCACATTAGAGAAAAGCTGTAGATGTCTTTTGGGTAGTCAGAAAGATTTTTATCTAGGTATTCTGTTCAACTTAGACTACTGGACAAATATTAGTTAGCATGAACTTTGGCCATTAGAAATGCCAAACCAAAATAATATCTGTCAGTTTTGCTGGTCAGTCTACATTCAAATTCCAGTATCTGTTAAGTTTAAGTGTCCTTTATGCTCTTATAAGTTAGATTTAAATCATTGCTTTGAATTTTAAATTATTACTTCACTAAGTAAAAGTGCGAGTTTTTCCTTCTCTAAGTGACATTATGAGGTTCATGAACTTTCTAATTAACTACCAGGCATAAAGATACTTCATTCTTGTTCTGAAGAGTCTGAGTAAAAAGAATAAAGTGGAAAAGGAATGAATATCTAGTTATATGCTACTTTTGTAACATTTTATTGTATATATATTTAACTGGAAAAAGACTTTATGGCTGTTTGTTGATGCTATTATACAGTGTCATATTTAATACATGAAGTTCATGTTTTTCATTCAATGTTAGAAGATCTTTGCTCCTCAGTCCATGCTTCCAGGTCATGCAGCTGCAGTGCTTCCTGAGGCCCCTCAGTTGGTTTTGGTTTTACTGGGAACACTTGGTGGTCACTGCATCCAACGTATGGCTCGTTATCAACTTGCAGATTTTCAAAATTCCTTAAAATGAAGCCAGTCTGTTTCTTTAATTTAAATTCTGTGTACTCTCAAGTGGCCAAATGGAAAGTGCATTTTTCTTTCTGCCGGTTTGTAGCCAACATTTCAGATTCTATGGGAACCAGTGGGGGTTTTTTTATGTTGCTTTTCCTCAGTTCATAGCTGGTTGTGAAGTTGGGCAGTAAATAAACAGACTTGTATTTGTTGGAACACAAACCAGTGAGTACTTTGGCAACTAGAGTAGCAATAGATGTTCATTAGAAAATCCATTGGAGAAATCAATTATGCTTTGAGTTTGTCTTGTTGAGAGAATGGAAGTACTTGGTCCTTTCAAAGGAGATACTACTCCGGTGATCAGCAGGTGGGCAGACAAAACAGGCTTTATGAAGAGTCTCACAGGTGAGTAAAACAGTGAGAAGAGATTAATTTTCTATTCTGTGTGTTCCCAGAGCAACCATTGACAAAACAACGGGCTTTTTTGAGAGTGAGATGTGTAAGATTGTATCTTACAGTGCACAGTACATGCACAACTCATCGGGCCTGAGAAAGGAAAGCCATGATTAAACTCAGTCAGATTAAACATTTGCATATAAAAGAGGTTTTTCTTAATATTCATTTCAGGTCAGTGTTTGATAAATGACTCGCAGATTTTCATCAGCGTTCTCACGTCTTGGCTTTTGCATAATAAGGATCCTCAGAGGAGTTGTATGCAAACAGCAACATTTCAGCCTAGTTACTTATCACATAGCAAATTTGAAGTACAAGTTGTATTTGGGTCATATCTGCATGCTAACCTCAGAAATTAATCCCAGCTAGAGTTAGAATAAATATTTTTTTAACTTCATTTCCGTGTTTTCACCGTGTCATAATAATGTAGCATACCTGGGTACCTGAGAGCTTGGCAAGGGAAGGGAACACAGGTGATTTCTGAAATCCTCCTGATAACAGTAAAATATTTATTTGTTTTGGAGTAAAACGTTCATTTTAGGCAAATCTCTTTTAGTCTAGTGATGCTGATTCTATACACCTGAGTGAAAATTAATTTGTGATTAAATCCAAAGAATAATCAGTGCCTGACAGGCACTGGTTTAAAACTGAGGATGGGACACTTTCCTTTCAGTTCCTAGTGATGTTAATGGAGTTACTTCATCTTCATGCAGAGCAGCATCAGGCAGCAGCTCTTCCCACAGCATCCTGTACCAAAAGGCTGTGCTTGAAACTCGACTGTGAGAAGTTTGGGGTTGGATCCAGGCTCTGCATGGCTCATTTTCCACCTCCCCTGGTAATCCCCAGCAAACTGTGTGTGCCTGAGCCAGTGATCAGCTCTTGGTGGGAGATGGGGTGTGAGCTCCAGCTGTTCCACGTGCCTGGTGGATGTGCTGGCACTTCAAGGCAGCTCCTGACTCCTGGAGCATTCCCATAAATCCCTGGCATTTGCTGTGGCAGCAGATGCAAACACCAGTTTTATGTCCCGTTTTCCACCCAGTGTTTTCCTAACTGCTGTGCTGCTCTAACCAAATGTGTCTGGCCCAACTCTCATCATTTAATTAAATAAAGGCAAATTCCAATTAACTTTTAAGACACCTGGAATTGGCTCAGCTTTTTTTATAACACAGTGTTAATTTAAACAATATTTCCCCTTTTTTGGTCTATTCAGTGAAGGTGAGACCTTGGATCCAAGTTAGCTGTAAAGCCCTGAAAGGTGGGTTCCCTACAGAATAGTCTATCATTTCATGTACCAAGAATTTTCATGTCTTTGCTGGATTGTGATACAGTCTGCAGAAGGTGCAACAGATGACATTTGATTCAAACAACCAAAAGATAATTTTTTTGGCTCCAGTGAATGTTTATCAATGGAGTTAATAATGAAAGAAACAATCAGTCTCCACATGCTTCCCTGAAATGTGTCCAGTAGTGTTTACAACACTGTTGGAGCATCATTGAAATGCTGAAATGAGGAACATTGGTTTTTTAAAAAAGGATTCGTGTGTTGCAAATGGGAAAAAACCAAATGTTTGGAGCATGTCTCAGAGTCACACAAATATGACATGCTCTCAGGATTGTGTTGCAAGCATCCAAGGGAAAGGAGTACTCTTCCCAGAAATTGATTACAACGGAGCCAGGTGAGGCCAGAATAACATAATTCTATTTAAAGTAAAATAAAAGTATTGTCAGAGGTCTGTGCTTTCTGTTTCCTCAGTTTAAATTCCTTCTGTTAGAGTTCTGTCCCTCCATTATGCTTTGGGGGAAAAAGACTTGTTTATTTTCAGTCCTTTTTACTTATGTTGTGTAACTTGCAGGGTGTAAATAGATTTTGTTTAGGGAAGACTTCCACTTTTCAGTTTTGCTATGTTCTGTTATTATGTTTGATGTGTATAAGGGTAACTAAATCATGGAACTTAGCTCATCCTTCCTACTTTGCTGGGAGGTAAATTCTCCCGTTAAATAATGGGACTTCTCCTATTTCTATTAAATTTAATTGATTAAAAGTCTTCATGGCTGGTATGGAAATGAAAATGGGCCACTTCTGTGATGATTCCACACCAGTCTTGCTTGGTTCCAAAACTGAAGCTGTTGAAAACAGCACTGATTGGGCAGAAAAGAAGCATTTTTCATCTAAAGGCAGTTACTAAGAACAAATATGTTGATTTAGTGTGGGGGCGTTTTAATTATATTTTGTAACAAGTTGTAAAAAATGAGTGTTTGTCTTAGTAGCTCTACATTAGTCATTGCTCAAGCCAATTTATCTTTTCTTTGATAGCCCAGAACTACCGAAAACCTGTTAAGAGCTGCTAAAGACAAAAACCAATTCATTACCTACTTGCAATCAAAGATCACTTTTTCAGTGGTCTTGAATTTAATTTGCATTTAATTTGAGGTTTCATTAGGATAATTGTCTATTGGTTCACTTCTGTAATTGAAGGTTTGCAAGGAAAATTAATGTGTGATCAGCCGAGGCAGAGGGGAGGTGTGACACTGCCTGTTCCAGTTCACACATGAAACACTTGTGGTGTTTTCCCAGGACACAGGACTTAGTACAGCCACAGAACCTGCAGGCAACTGCATTTTCCAGTTAAAAACATTATTAAGTTTTGCCTGGACATCAGGCAGATGATCTGCATTACTCCTGAAAGCCTGGCTCATCCTCTCCTGTTGAAAATCATTCCCAGGCTGAGTGGATGGGTATTTTCTTCTGTCTCATCTTTGCTGAAGTTTCCATTAGTGCTAAAAGCTCTTCTGTCTGGTATTTTCTTTATAAGAAAAAAAAAAACATCTATATTCTCTAATGATAAGAGAGACATCTCTTGCAGCTTCCTGTCTCTAGACATATTGAAACCTTTTAGCCACTCCTTGTAAAATGTGAGCTTCATTCGCAAAATTGTCCTGTTGTTTTTCTTCTGCGTTTCTTTGTGTTTGAATCTGGGAAATTAAGTGTCCAGATTCGTACACACCACAGCAGAGAGGGTCTTAGCAGGGCTTTGTAAAACACTGGTAATTGCATTCCACCTTTTAGGGAAATTCTAAGCTAAAACCTTCCTGAATTGCATTTTTGTCTGGTTTATTTCACAGCCACATCACATAATGTTTCATCTCATGATTCCCCCCTGTAGTTTCCCAAGGCTGATTTTTGGGTGTTTTTAGTCTCCAGATGCGTGACCCATGCTCTGTTCTCCTGAACTGCCGCCTCTCTCCCACACTCCAGTCCAGCTCCATGTGTATCTTGCTCCACACTGTCCCACTCCTCTTGTATAAAAATGTCATTTAGCTGCTCTCTTCAGTAAAATTTTAACAGGGCTGTAGCTATTTGTGTGCCAGTGTAATTGGTGAAATATTATCCAAGGCTGGCTGTCAGAGCAGTCCCTCAGCAGTGATGCTAATAACTTCCCTCCAGCCTGACGTTCCCCATTTCATGGTGCTCTTGCTGTCCTACCTCTAGCAGTTTCAGGCCAATTTAAAATTTTTTGTACTAATCCCCCATCTTCTTCAATTTAACTAATAACTTTCCAGGTGACACAACGTTAAAGCTTTCCCAAAACCAGACTGCCAAGATCAATTTCATTTCCTTTCTCTGGAAATTGAAGGGTTTTTTTCTGTGACAAAGATGTCACAACAGTGTGCCTTACCTGTGTTAAATCCATGTGGTATTCCCCCTCCAAATTCTTTTAACTTCACAGGCTTGGATTATTCTTTCCTTAATAATTGTTCTGAGGCTTTGCTGCTGCTAATTGTAGAAGAAAGGGCTTTTAGTTGCTCTGAAAAACTCTTTTTTCCTCAATAAATATAGATGTGACATTTATTATTTCTGATTGTATGATATTGTTTGTATCTGGTTAGATTTATTAAATGTGCTACCCCACGTGAAATTTTGTATGCCAGTTCATTCACTAGTTTGAATGGAATGACTTAATTTCTGGACTTTTTTTTTCTTGAGCTTTGTGTCCATCTCAACCTTGATACTTTGGTTATCATCCTTGACATCAGTGAGAGTTGAAGCATATTTGGATGTAATTTGAAGTTACCTACTGCAGTTGGTCTGCACTCCAGCTCCTCCAGCCTCAGTGTGTAGCAGCTCTGCTCTGTGCAGATTATCTCCTCGTGGAGCATTTGGCATCTTTCATCACTTCTGTAAATAACTTCAGAACAGCTCCCTTGTCCAGGCTGTGGCAGCTGCCCCTCGCTGCCTCTGCTGCTCTCCTCCTCTGCCACTTCCAAACCTGAGGCTGGGCTTCCCTTTGGTGCTTTCTTCACCTCCTCTCCATCATCCCTGCAGGATTTACTCTGATCTCCTTGGCAAGAGAGCACTGGGCACACTGCCTTGGAGTTTTTATTTCTTACTGAGATGTGGATCCCTGCAAGCACCAGCTTCTCTGACTGAAAGCCTCCAGTCTCCTTTCCCTGGCAGATCTTTCAGCCTCCTGATCAGTGAATTCCCAGCTGGGTCCCTCACTGTGCACAAGTTGCCCTTTTGAAGCTGTGATTAGAAATGCCAGCCTGTCTTTTCTAAGGGTTCTGCAAGTGCTGGTGAATGCTTTAATTTGGAATTGTCATATAATCACATGCTTCATATTTTTTTTTTTATAACCAGCTCTTTCATTCCTCTTCCCTAGGAAGAGAAAAAAATCTAAAATAGCATCACCTTGTATCAGTGGCTGAATGAAACTGTCAGTGACTGCTTTTGGGAATATCTGATTCTAGTATTTTTATTAGCAGCATTTGTTCTGCAATAAATGAGAAGTCTTTTTAAAAAATAGTGGTGCAATAACACTGTTTTCATATTAAAATCCCCCTCTGGAGATCCATGGTGTGTTGCTCAACAGTATTATCACAGTGGAACCATCCCAGTGTTACTTTCTGGTCCCGTGACAACGTCAGCCTGGTTTTGATAAACTTCTTCAATAATTTAATTCAGCAAGTCTCATTTACCTCTCACTCTGGTGAATCTACATGCCATCAGGTAAGTCCCTTCTGATTTATATGTCTGTAAGAAGAAACTTGAGGTAGCTACATATCATCTTTATTTGAAGCCTCTCAGAGCTGCACTGTGCGGCTGCTCAGCAGGAAACGCAAACGTTTGTATTTGCTTCCTGCTGCATGAACTGTAATTTTCCAGGAAGAGTTTAGATTTTTCAGCAGAACAACTAAAGAAGTATTTTAGTATAAATTTTGACTTAAAATATGTGTGTGTTAGTATGTCCACAGATACACAGAGAGAAGATACTGGAGAAAAAATGAAATTATGAGCTAGGTCAAACATATGCTGTACTTGTTTTGATTGACTCATTTATGTCATAAATTCAGTAAGAACTTCCAGTGGTTGTTTGAAAGGAAATACGCATGTGAGATACTGAGATGACTTAAATCCTGTTGACATGTGCAGGAATCAATAGAGCAGCTTGGTTTGCTTTCACACCTTTGCAGAGGATGAAGGTGCCCTCCTCCTCTGGGGGTGTGGCACTGCCCTTTGGTCAGGGATTGGTCATGGATTCATTGATACTGTGCTCAATCTTGCCAGTCTTCACCCTTAAACACCAGTTTGGGAGTGCAACTGCAGGTGCCACATGGGAAATGCAGAGATGTTTAACGAGTGATTGATGTTTTTCACCTTGTAATTAAATGTTATCTGTGAATATTTGTTCACATGAGAAATAAATAAATGTATGATGCTGGCCAGAAAGCTCTGGTCATTGAGAAAATTAATGATGAGAAAAATTTTCTCAGAGGTACTGTGGAAAAATTAACTGCACAGGTTAGTGGCCTGGATGCAATTACTGAATACAGCAAGCAGATATAAATATATATATAGATTTATAAGAGAGAGTGTAGAAAAGTTAAAGAACTTTCAGTCATTAGTTTGTCCTGTTTGTTTGCTGGAAACATTCACCTTTGGGGATGGTAGCTGTGAGTTCAAAGATAATAAAGACAGATCCACACGAACAGTTTTCAAAAAGGCCTTCAGTCATCAATTGTGCAAATCTAGGAAAAAAAGAGCTTTTTCCCTGTTGGAAAATACCACTGTCATTTTTTCCCACTTAAACCCCAAGCTGTAGAATGTTGAAAGGTCAGGCTTGATGGACTCATTTGGGAATTTGTGGTGTCAGAGTAGAACAAAGTGGACACTGTGAGTGGAGATGTCTCTGTTCTGTCTCACCTGTCTGTCTATCCCAAACACACTTAGATGACAAATTATCTGCAGCTGGAACCGGGGTCCTGTCTGCATATTCATTTCTCCTCTGGTCTTCTACCTCAGACTGTCATTAGCCAGCCCAGTCATTTGGTGGAGTGATGGATTTCAATAAAGACACTCATACATTAAATTCTAGAGACACCCAGGCAGGGCTTCACTGCTCAATAGCAATGACATTCCTGAAGTGAGTGCTCCTGATCAGATAACGAGTTTGAAATAGGAGAGACCATGATTATGAAAGTGCTTTCTAAATCATCACTGTGCAACCTTCTTTTATACTTCTTTTATTCCTCACTTAAAGATGCTTTGTAGGACTTATTTCTTCTCTAATCAGCAAGTAAAAGCCATTTTCAGAGGAATATTCTCTCCTTCAGAAGAGAGAACCTGTGTATTGCAGTGTTGTTTATACTGACTATTAGAGAGACATTAAACTGTTTTGCAAAGCTGATGGGTATACCCTGATAAAATGTATTCAGATCCTTACCCAAACAGCACATGAGAAAATCTGATCAGCTCAGAATGGTTTAGATAAAAAAACTAATGAGCGTGAAGCCTAAGTAATGACTGCCAGGTTGGGCTCATTGTTTGTCTGGTGCTTTGGGCTAAAAAGGGGCCGTTTATATGATCTGCAATGATGGCAGCTTTATTAAAAGTAGCATTGTTTTGGTCCCAGTACAAATACCTAAATTCCCTGGACAACTACCTTTTTTTTTTTTTTTAATTTGAGAGTCCTTTTATTCTTTGTGACTCTTCAAAATTAGTGAAGCATTCTTCTGTTAGTCTCATAAAATCCACTTTTTATTAATGTGCATCAGCTCTTACCCATAGCCCAGACACTTCACCATAACACAGAAAGGGATAATAGACTGAATTATCCTTAAGCAATTGCAGTTGTAACTATTTCATGTCTTATTGTGGTATGTAAATTTGATTCTTTGCTGGGTCCCTTGGACATATCTTCATTTTGACTACTGGAAGGCACAGTGGGATAAATGGATTAAAGCAGAACTAGCTCTTAGCACTATTTCTTATCACTTTTATGGTAATGTCTTCACTGATGTGTTTGCTGTATGCACACAGAAGGCAAATTTCTTTCCCAAAAGTGGGAGAGCCTATCAGCATTGAACCAAATGTAAAGAAGCATAATAAACCACAAAACAATGGGAAAGGATCAAAGAGCATTGAAAAGGGTGGTAGTGCAGAGATTGTTTGGTTGTGCAGGTTAACAGTAGACACGTTGGGATGGTGATGCTGTTTTTGCCAGGTCATTTTTTGAAAGAAAAAGCACAATAAGTAGCAGCCAGTGTCACCAAGAGCTGTGCAGCCAAGATGTCGTGTCTGGCCGGTTTTGGGAGGGAGAGGTGAGGCTTGCAGCAGGAATGGATCTCGAGGAAGTGCTGAGAGCTGGAGAAGGGAATGATACTTCATATTAATTCCAGTTAAGTATTCCATGAGGGTGGCATAAAGAAATGTGTAGCAGCAGCTCAGACGTGAGTGCTCCTCAGTGGTGTCGCTGATGGAGCGAAGTGGGGACAACTGAAGTGAGAGAGAGATGAGCTAAAATAATGTGTTGACTGGAGAGGAACGCTTCAGCTATGACAGCCTAAGTGCTGGTTGGAAATAAAAGTTGAAGCCATGGGGGAGATAAAATTAGCTGTGGACAAGGGAGGGAGAAAGAAGAGCAGGCAAGCTGAGGGATAGCTCTCCTGTGCCCCATAAAAAGGAGGATAAGTGGAAGGAGCAAACTTATGAAAGGCATAGCAAAGAGACAGCTAACTCCTGCTCTCGATACAGCTATTCCTTGGTGCAGTATATATAAAATAGGATGTAACATCTTTGCATTAGAGAGCAGCCTTTTTGTTCCTTGTTTGAACCTGAGGCTTTTAACACCTCGCAAACACAAATCACCAGTGATGTGTCTGGCAGGAGCACTACATCTGGGTGGCGAGTAGGGCACGTGCTCCTGCCCGTCTGCTCAGCCTGGGACAGCAGTTTTGGCAGGCAGTTCGTGCCTGCTGATGATGCTCCCACTCTGGAGTGTTCTCCAGCAGGCAGGGATGTATGGCTTTTGCCTTTGCAGGTGGAGGTACCTCCTCAGGGAATGTTTCCAGCTAGGAGAAGGGAGGGAAGAAGTTCATCATCGCCAGCAGGTGGGAAATTTTGCTACCGGCACTTAGCTCATAACTTCAGGAAGTTTGGCCCAGCTTGGCACAGACCTGTGTCATGACCATATGCTCTGCCTTATAACACTGCACCCTCTAAGTCTCAGAGAAGCTTTTCTTATTAGAATGGTTAGATTAATTATGTTTTATTAGGTGTTTTCTCACCATTGGCATGGAGTGTGGAGAGAAGTGGGAATGTGAGACTGACGGACAAGCTGCAGAGAGAGGTGGGGGGGTTGTTCCCCAGTCCATGGGGCTTTCTCTGTGCCTGTGGGAGCAGCAACCAGCTGCTTGGGCATGGGGGACCAAGACAGCGTTGCATGAGGGTCGGGCAGGAGAGTTCCTGCAAGGAGCCAGAACTGGCATTCCCTGGTGCCTGGAGAATGGATGCTCCCTTCCTTCAGCTGCCCTAAATCAGCAGCCTATAAAATACAGCAGTTCCCCTCCTCTCAGCCTTGCCTCCCAGGACTCTCGCTGGCTCTGTCAGCCCTCTGTGCCCTCCCTTGGATCCAGCTCTGCTGCTGGCACCAAATTCAGATTTTCAGCCTGCAGAGTTAGGGCAAAATAACTCATTCAATTTCGCCTCCATTACTGAGCATCCTCGGAGGCCAGGTGGGTGTTTAATGTGACATTTGCACCTCTGTAAGGCTCTGGCAGTGTAGTGGGGGCCAGATAATACTGGTGAGCAATTGCCAGTGTTGGCCTGGTGTCGTGAAGAACAGTAATATGACAGGTTATACTCCAGCCTTCTCTCTCTGGGATGATACTGCTCAAGGAAATTAAGCCTAAGAGATAATTTGGCAACAGGCTTATTTAAAATACTGATTAATGACTATTGCTTTAGTGGAGCTCCTGCTTTACTCATGATGTTTTAATATGGCAAAAGAATTATGATTAGTGCTTTTAGGTTTTAATGTTCAGATAGTTAAAATGTCCCGTAATAATCGCTCCCTTTAATATTCAGCATAACTATTACAGAGATATAATTGTGCTTTGGTGTTGAAAAGAAGAAACCAGGATCCCAATGTGATCGTGAATGCCTTTTTCTGGTAGCTTAAATCAAATCCTTGAATTTCAAAGTCCTTGGCAGCAAGTTTTAAGAACTTTAATTAAAAAAGAAGTCTTTCATAAATTTTTTTTTTTTAAAAAAAGACTGTAATTTATTAAAAGAAGTTACTGAAATATTGCAATAAAAATATATATAGGTTAATATATACCAGAAAGCACTAGTAAAAGCATCAAAATCAGAAAACAAATTCAGATTCAGGGTGGCTGTAATCTGAGATGCACCTGTGCAGCATACAATGTGCCTCCGAGATTTGTAATCTTTATTCTTGTGGCATTAGTGTCTTTTAGATCTGATTCTGCAATATCTCACACCATTGGAAATCAGGAGTGATTTTCTAATAGAATTGCAAAAAAAAAAAAAACAAAAAAAAACCCAATAAAAATGAGAGCAGGCTCCAGCTCTACAAATCTGGCTGATCCCTGGCAGAAGCAAGAAGTGTTTGCGTACATTTCCCCTCTCCTGCCTCAGAGGTGGTGTCTTGCACACAGCAGTTCGTTTTCACCTCACCCAGCTTGTAAATCTGTGGCTTTGGGTTCTCCGTTGTGGCTTTGTAAACCGTGTTAAGAGTCGAAGGAGTGTGAATTCCAGCCTTTCCTTGAGCAGAAGAATCCCGCGGTGCCTGTGCCGGCTCCCAGCGAGGCTCAGAGCAGCATTCAGCGTTCGGAGCCCGGGAGCGCTGCCGGGGCTGCCCGTGGCTCTCAGGGCATTGGTTGGGTCCGATCGCGTCTCGCAGGAATGGCACCTCTGCCTCTCCTCGGCTGCATCAGCGCACTGAGCTCGTCCTTGCCTCTGCTCCCTGCAGGGTGAGCCCCCGTTGTTGCTCTGGGTGTGCTGTGGGGCTGTGCTGCCTCCCACGGCAGCCTCAGCCACCCCCTCGGTCCCCTGGTCCCTGTGCTCCTTGGGCCATGTCCCACACTGCTTCAATGCGTGGAAAAAACTTCTCTCTCTGGTTCCTTAAAGCCCAGCCTCACCTTCTTCCACTTGCCATTTTAAGGTGATAGCCCTGCTGATACTAGTCTGACAATTCACGAGACCCCTGGCTTTGTTAAGTTCTTGTCATGATGTCCTCTTCTGTGTGTCCCCTCTGCCTGTTTCTCACTCGGCAAAGGCTGCTCTGATCTTGCCATTCTTCCTGAAAAAGTGTTAATAGTTCTTCATTTCAGTGTTGGTTTTTTTGATACCTTAGCTGGTCTTGTCCATGTCTTGAAGTACCACAAGTACAGGGCCCTTTCCCCCACTCCGTGTGTGGTTCTTCAGCTGCTGGTTCCTCTTTCTGCCCCCCTTCTTCCTTCGTTTTCCAAAAAGCTAAATAGGGACAATTGGTGACCCTCATCGGTTACCTGGCATGGCATTTCCCACTTTTGCATGATGAATCCAGGAATGTCATATGTAGTTAAACAAAGCACCCAATTTACCACTGGCATAGGGCTGGCTGTAGGAATGCACCAAGGATTCCTGGAAAGGGCAGGCAGCAGTATTGTTTATACAGTGTGAGTAATTACCCAGAGTGGGGCGGTTTAGCAGCTCCTGGTTTTGCTTTGTGTGTTGCTCAGGTAAGGGTGAGGTGGAAAAAGAGGAGGTAGCTGAGTATTATGCCTCTCACGTGAATTTCCCTGTGCACCTTCCAGCTCTGGTGGAAGCAATAACCTCACTGAACTCGTCACTGACAGCAGGAATGTGTAGGACTGGCTAAAGTAGGGATGGAGCACTAAGCATGACAAGGAAAGGATGAATGGGAATGGTTTAGCTTCTAGAGTAGGATAAGTTGGAGGTTAAAGAAAAATTGGGGGGAAAAAGACACTGTAGAGGTATTCCCATTAATCTTTAAAGCTGGGAGGCTGACATCCTTACATAGTCAATGGAAGGAGGCGAGTGCCTGTAACATGCCTTAACTAAAAGTCTAAATTAGAGGGTTTTAATGCCACCTGTTTTATTGTTGTGATTCATTATCTTATTAATGCATTTTTAAAATGAAAAGACGTGTCAGACGTCAAGAAGGATAAAGGGTAGGTGGAGAGCCTGAACATCTGGTAAATGTTCTGTTCTGTTCATTTTAATAATAATTTTGGGTGTTTTTTCCCTTCCTCTTTCATTATTTTTAGGTAAATGAGATTGTAGCTTAGCATGAAACTGATTTTGGAAATAAATTTGATGGCATGCTCCTTCTCTTGCAGAGGTGGTTTGATCTCTGTAACGCAGTTTCTTGCATAAATGCATGAACTTTTTTATGTAAGTTTATTGCTTGTTAAAGATGAGTCCCCAAGTGTAGATTACTGCTTTAAAGGGTTTGTCCGTGTCTGTAGCCAAAACCATTTTTTTGAGCTGCTTAATTCTGATTTGTTTAAGAAGTACAATGATGCCTTTAATGGCCACATATCTTAATTTTAAGAAGAGCTGCTGCATTTTCTTGCATTTTTACATTACTGAACCTCTGGTATTTTGCCAGGGAGATACACCTGGCAGAAAAATTCACACACACAAACACAGCTCTGGTTTATTGGCAGCTTGCAAAACTTTGCAAATGTAGTAAGTGCTTAATACGTCTGAATTCATTTTTCACAGAAAGCCAGCGGGAAATAGAAAAATCCTCACAGAGGCATCCAAATACAGCTCGACCATTTTCTTCTGTGTTCAAATATGTCATAGTGAGGCCTGGAAAGTGAGTGCCTTCCATTAGTGCAGCGCTGCAGCTCAGACAGGTGCCTCAGTGGTGGCTGACCCCAATATAATCGTCCTGGACCTGCAGCAGTCGGTTGTCCGCTGGTGCATCTCTCCCAAACCATCATCTCCTCCCTTTAACTTCTACTCTGTCAAGCTCATAAATGCCTTTCCCATTCCTTTTCCTCTCTGAGGGCTGAACTGCTGGCTGATGTGCTGATGGATCTGATAAGGGAGCGCCACGTTTCTGACAGCCCTTCTGGCCCCCACCAATTAGCGGCGCTTGCGGTGGGTGTCTCCTGGATGGCTGCACAGGCAGGAGTCCACTCTGGATGATGAGTTAGCAGTTACTGAACAAATGATGCCTCACTTGAGTTGGTAATTACTGGCTCCTTCAGTTCCCACAGTGAAAATTGAGCTCAAAGTGGGTTTTAGCCCTTGTGCCAGTTTTGGAGCTGCTTCCTTCAGCCTCTGAAGTTACAATGCTTGGAGAGTGTTAGTGATCTGCTGTATGTGAGTATCTAGAGAGTGTTTCCAGACCCACCAGCCTTCAGCTGTAAGCTCCATTCTCCTGGGGATGTATTGCTGATGGTGGATGTGCTCCTGTTCACAGGCAGAGTGGAAAAAGAGGTGTGAACCACAATGAGGAGCAGAATAATGAACAGAATCCAGTGGCACGGTGATGGTCACTTAAACTGTTCAAACAGGAGCTCAAGCAATCATGAGTGGTCACCCAAATTCAAAGCTACATTTATTGAAACTGGGGCTAGAACATTTTATCCCTAAAGGGTGTCTCAAAACTCATTCCAAATGAACATTGAGGTGTAAGTTGAAATGATTCTTTCGACCTCGGTAATTCTTGTACTTTCTGGAAATTATACTGACACTTGAAACATCAAATTAGCCAGGAGGTTTTTCAGCTCTGATTTCAGAAATGTTTTATGCTGAATATTAAGGAGAAATGAGCTATGCACAGTAAAAAAAAAAAAAAATTAAAAAAATCCCAGGTAACTTGACGAAAGCCCTATAAATAACTGTTTGAAAAATAAGACATTGTCATACTGGAACTAATACTGCTATTGAACTAGTTGGAAAGTTACATTGACATTATTCCAGAATGTTTTATCTCTAGTACTTGTGATTCTAAGCTGTGCATTTATTAGATGTTGCCATTGGGAAAATGGACACCTATTATATATTCTTCTAAGAAAGGACAGTCATCTGGGATTCAGCACATGGCTGAGCAAAGGAAGCAGAGAGAAAATTAATTTTCATAGGTAAAGTTGGGCAGAAGCTGAAGAAGAAAAAAAATACATTAGAGAGGTGGCTGAGTAGAATAAGATAATCTAAAGACCAAGGATCACCTGTTGAACCAAATAAATAATTCAGGAAGACCCTTGGTGCCCAGGGACCCTGGGCTGAGATAGAAACTGAGCTCTCACAGCCCTTTCCTGCTGTTATGAATTGATACCTGACAGCTCCACTGCACTGTGCCAGTGGCTGGGAACTGCCCCAGCTGATCTTGGCAGGCTCTGTCAGTGGCTTGTGTTGTCCTGAAATAGCCAGAATTTCCCTGCCTTGCATTATGATGTCTGCTCTCAGAAATTACCTCCCAATGAACTGAGGGCCGGCTCACCAACCTACTTCTCTTGCAGGAACTTCCGTGCCCTGCATATACAGGGATTAATGTTTTAAATAAAGATTTAACATGGATAAAGTACCCATCAGCCAGCTGTGGGAGCCCAGGCAGGATGATGGTGTTTTGGGCTTAAAGGTGTCTGCAGGGTGAAGTCCCATTGACACTTAGATTCCCAGTGCTTAGTCTGAAAGTATGATTAAGGATTCTGAGGTGACTTAGGGGCTCACATTTTCTTCATGTTCATATTAAATAGTCATCATCTCTGCAGAGAAATGTACTGCAGCCTAAGGGGAGCTAGGTCAGGCAGTAGAGGTTACTCCTTGGATTTCCTATGACTTCTAGGGAAGCTTGGACATTCCCTTGCCTCCAGGTTTCTGAAATCCAGTGCTGGGATGAATCTTAATAGTTGGCAGATCAAATGATTCTGGAAAACCAGCCTAATTGCAATAAATGCTTTCAGATTATTGTCCCAAATATCTGTTGAAAGAGGAACAGGTGAAGGAAAGAATGAGCAAATGAGAGCATTTTCAGAAAGAGCAAATCACAGAGGGAGCCCCTGGCTATTTTTCAGGCTCTATCACATAATCAGAAGCATTCAAAAGCAGGAAGTGTTGGAGGGAGATAAGGAGCATGTACATGAGGGCAGTGAGGTCGTGGGTAATAATCTGCAAGAACCTGAGAGAAGCCAAGCAGTCTAATCTCTTTAGGTTTATCTCAGAGAAGAGTAAAAACATTTATGCAATATTGAGACACACGATTCCAGTTTGTGGGAGGATGCAGATAAAAGCAGCACAGAGCATCTTAGGAGCCAGTGCGGCCTAATTAGGAGGAAATACTGAACATAATCCCCTAAGACTCTGCTCAGTGGTTCTTTGCTAAGGCAGCAGAGTTCAGCGTAAACAAGTTAAATATGCTGATATGGAACTGAATTGCATAATAAACATAGATAGAGAGCTTTCCTTCCCTCCTAATGCCTGGGAAGAGCACAGTAAATGGGCTAAAAAGCCAGGGGAGAGCATGCATTGTGATGTTTGAATGGTACGTTCCCCTTTTCCATCCAAGTCTGGATTCCACCTGTGTGTGCTTAAGCTAAAGGCTTCAAGGGCTTGTGTGGGCTGGGGCCAGCCCTGTGCTGCCCAGGCTGCTTCTGAATGGGAGTTTGGGCTGTGCTTAACACAGCTGTGTCATCCCATGGCTGGGCAAGGGGGAAGGGCCAAACACTGCTGTGAAAAGGCATCTGGGGCTCAGCGCTGTCTGTAGGGGCTCATAGCAGTTCCCAAACACATAAAGGGTGTAAATATCAAGGAAAGACACCAGTTATGCAATGTGGTGCCCTGGGGTGTAGTGAGGGTAATGGGGTGGAACTAAAAGAGTGGAGACAGAGGCTGACTATAAGGAAAAGTCTTCCAAGCTGATCACCCGATGCCACAGTGCCCTTTCCAGAGGGAAAGAGCTGTTGACACAGGACCAAACTAAACCTTCCTATAAGAATTTCTCGAGTTTGTTAGGTTGTACCAGAGGCTTGGGTGTGGATTCCTGCTGTGTGTAATTCTACTGATGGAGTGAGCTATGGAGAAGATGAACAACCACGTTCATGGTCCTGTTATTTCTTCTGTATCAGAGCAGCACTCACCTCTCTGCTGCCGTGCCAGCCTGATGGAGAACACAACCTCACTGGAGATGTGCTTGCATCCCCTGTCTGCTGTTGCTGTGTCTGCCCTTCTGGCATGCTTGTGGTGCAATGAAAGCAAAGAAAACAATCCAAAAGAGACAATATAGCAGGAAAAAGTCCAAATGCTCAGTATCATATTGCTTTGGGGAAAAAAAACAAGATAGGCTTCTGGAAGCATTCAGTCTGAGGGCATAATTCCCAACAAAAGCATGTGTTCTTATCATTAGAATTGTTGAAAATGTCATTTGCTATAAGTAGATGTGCTCTGAAAAAGTCTGCACATATTACTGTACTGAGCAAAGATAATGCCTCACTGTATCCTGGTTTGTTCTCTCTTTTAGAGCTGCCCTTGTGTACACCATCAGGGGCTTCCTTCAGTAATTCACCTAATTTTCTTTAAGCCTCCCATAATTGTTTCCCAAGGAAAGGTGTATTTTACCCACTGTGGCATCTCACCTCATCCCCAGGAGGTCTTAAAAGCCTGCCCGTTACAAAAGTGTCTGTTATCAGCATCTTCTCTGCCCCAGCCCTCCCCACTGGTGATGTGTCTTGTTGATTCCAGGAATGCAAAAAGCATCAAGCCTCTCATCTTTGGAAAGCATCAAAGTGAGTTTTCTGGTAGACAGGGAGGATGCTGGGCTCAGGTGAATGCTGGGCTCCCTCCTGCTCTTCCTCACATGCCAACACCTCTGGGTTGCTGCTGGTTTTGCACCCAGTGTAGGGGGCTGCAACAGCAGTGCTGGGTGGCTCTGATGGTGTTTCCCACTGAAGAGATGGGATTTGTTCCTGATTTTAGGTGGAGTTACCAAGTGCCAGCAGTGGGGACTTCTCTGATGCCTTCTGCTTGTGTGAAACCATGCAGCTCCTGCCCCTTAGGCTTTTTCCTTTAGTTTAGTTTCACTCTGCAGTGCTCAGGTGCAGCCACAATCATTTTGACTGGATGAGGGGGAAAATAAATCCTTTTTCCTTTTGTGTGGGTGATCTCATGTCAGAGATATTTACAAAGGGCCCTTTGGCTGTTAGTGCACCACAGCTACCTGCTCACATTCCTTGTGTTTAGCAGGAGCACATTCTGCTCCAGAGACCTCTGCCCAGCACTTGAGGAAGCCAGGCAGGAACAGAGAGGCATAAATTTTGTGGTTTGGATTGTTTATTTTAAATATCCCATTTTGCTGACCATCACAATGAGAAATATGGTTTGGTTTTGTTGGTGTCTAGCAGTTGTCTGAGTTAGAAAGTCAGGCATTGTCCTTGAGAAGCATCTTTCATTGTATTTAGAAAGGGAAAATGCTGCCTCAGGTTTCTGTTTTCTTCAAAATCATGATGTTTTTTTGTTTTTATTGAGAAAAATATTTCCATGTCTAAACATGCATGAGCACAAATAACAGTTGATTACTTTTGTTTTTCATTTCCGTGGTGCAAAAGAAGAAATTTGTTTGGCATTTTTCCTTCTCTGATTGTTTGTTTGGGTTTTTTTGTATAATAGAAGGTAACACAAGGCAGCTCAATTGTTCTATTAGATAATTTGAAAAAAAAACCCCAAAACAACCAAAAATCCAACTTAAACTATTATTTATGCCAAATGATCTCTACCAGGCTATATTTCTCTATACCCATCTGAAGCAATATGCTCTATGCTGGTCCTTCATAGTGCAGACTTGTCAGAATTTGGCAATTAAAAACGTAATTTGCAAACTGTCTGATGTCCCAATAATAAACACTGAGAGGAATTTACTGCTGTGCTCAAGTAGTTTTAAATGGCTCTTTAAGTGAGCAGTTACTTTCCTTGCTGTGTGGTGTTCATGTCTAAGTCTAAATGACAAGGCAGTGTGTGGCTTGTTCCATGTCCCAGTATTTAAAGCTATAAAGAAGATGGAGGCTCCCTTTTTGTAAGGAGTTGTGTGGAAAAGGCAACAGGTAAAAAAAAAATTGGACACAAGGGAATTTTTTCACAGTGAGAACAATCCACTGGAATAATCCAGGGAGGTGGTGGTTTCCCCAGTGCTGGACACTTTTATGATGCTGGGGAAGGTGCTGGGCTGCCTTGTTTAGATGGTGCTTTTGCCATGAAAATTTGGACCAGATGATCTCTGAGGTCCCATGCAAGCTCATATTCTGTGATTCCATGATTCTCTGAAATGGGTGTGTCTGGACACACACACTGGTGTGCAGCTGCACTGTGGGAGAAGCCTTGGTACAAACTGGATGGAGCTTGATTCTCACACCTGCATTGCTTGCTGGAAGCAAAGAATTCCAAAGGTGGCTTTGTAAACTAAGCTGAAAATAACCACACGAGTGTTGCCAATAGAGCAAACGATGGCACTAAGGTCACTATCAAACTGTCAGTAGATATGCAGGCATTAGCCTCTTAAACACTGCTGCTTTTCCAACTCTTCTGTCTCTTGCGTGTGTCTCACATGATCAGAAGCTGTTACAGGACTTGCCAAACCACAAAGAGATGACCCAAGTCAAGCCCAGCAGGGTTCTATGTATCCCCTGCTGCAAAATAACTTTGTCATTGCTTCTCTGTGCGCCTCTGTCCTGCCTCAGACATACTTAGCTTTGTGTTATACTTCATCAAGCCTTTATAAAACACAGTGAGCCTCTTCCTCTAGTCTTTTCCTTTGTCTTTTCTTTGTCTTTATCCTTCACTGTGTCACTGCCAGTATTCCTTGTTACCATATTTCTCCTCTTTTTCTTGTTTCCCCTGAAATGCACTTCTGCACAATGAATATTTGCCCTTCTTTGGCAGTTGTTCTCTCTCTGTTTTCTTTCTTTTCCCTTTCCTGTCAATCAGCTGTTTATTCCTGGTAATATCCATGCATACATGCATATATTTGTCCATGTGCCAGGTACTACGCACTGACCTGCAGGAAGGTCAGAGATGCACTGCTAAGCAAGAGGTCTTACTAATAAAAACCAGCAGGAGCAGCTGTCTCAGAAGCAAACCAAAGATCTGGGAGCCTCTATCCAGAGACAGGAGACTCCAACTTGCATTTCCAAGTATTCCATCTATTTTACCCACCCTAGAGTTACAGTTGAGAAATGGCAGAATTCATTGATGGATAGATGCAAGCAGAGGAGTGTTTGCTTTATTTCAGTAATTGCTTATTTTTGTTTTCCTGCTCCATCCTGATGCCATTGGTGCCGTCGTGACCTAGCTAAAAATTGTATTCTCCCGCTGTATTCCAGCTCCTTCTTGCTTAAAATTTAATAGCTAGAGCTGATGCAGTAAATAAAATATTGTCTTCTTTGGGGGATCAACATTTATGGGATGATATGTGAACTGGCTGAACTCCAGTGTGTCTCTGATCTATAATGTAGAACTGTGGTTTTTTGAGAGCCTCTCAAAACATAAGTGAAATCCACGCAAGAATCCCTCCAACTTCAATGTGCAATTTTTATTTAAAGTATGGAGTGTGGCTTAATAAATGTGATGCTCACTGGATGATTAATACATGATTTAGAAGCCTTCTGTGGAGTTCCTCATTTAGAGATCCTAAGACCAGAGGTACATGATGATGGTGATGGTGATGATAATGATGATGATGATGATGATGATGAGGGTCTGCTTTCACCTCTTGTACAGGATAAGCTCCCTGTCTGCAGTCAAATCTCTGCCTAGCTAGGGAGGTTTGTGGAAAGGCACACTCTTTGGCTGGAGGAGGAATAACCCTGGATAACTACTGGATAAACTGATCCAGTAGTTAATTACCTACAAATCTAAAAAGTTCCCTCTTTTTTTATAATTTTAGTTGAAATTGTCTAACTACATCTCTCGGCCTTGGGAATGTACATCTTTACCTGCTAGCTTAAAAATAGGTCTTCTAAGAGAAGTTCTCTCTGTATATTCTCAAAAATAATTGTATCTCCTCTTTGTCATCTCTCATCTGAACCAAAGTAGGTTTCTTCATTTTGTTACCGTTAGGCAAGTGTTTCAAACTTTGAATTATTTTCCTGGATTTCCTTTCACTGCTCTGTCATTATCAATGTTACTTTTACAATGAGGAGCTAGGACTGCAGGCAGCATTACAACAACAGTGTTGTTAATATTTACTATAAAGGCAATTCCTCCCCCCTGTTCCTCTATGAGGTGTAAGAGAGCCCCTGGTTTCCAAATCAGAGTCTGGCAATCTGTGATTTATTCAAGGCAGCAGTGAATAAGCCAGCACGGAGCTCAGTGATGCTGCAGATAGATGGTTTCAAGCTGCTGGAAGATCTCTTTAAAGCTCTCTCAGGTGTCTTTTGGCTCCTCTGCATCTGGTGTGATACAGCAGAGTTATTTCTTTTTATGGCTCGGCATTGCTATTTTATCTGACAGTGATACCACGCTTTGTTGACAGACCTGCCATCATATAGTTGGTAACTGATTATATTGGTGTTTTAAATGTTTGCCTGTAAAGCAACAGAGGAAATGCCACCACTCACCTTGGCAATTTGATTCTGGTCTTTATAGTGTTACTGTCATCAGTTCTTCCCCAGCTGGTTCAGATCCTTTGGCCTTCTCATGAAGTTGGGTACCTAAGTCTGGATGTGCTTCCTGAGATGAATCTGTGCCACAGCTGAAGTGGTACCTCAGTGTTTCACACATTATGCATTTGTCTCATCATTTTACTATACTATTGAATCACGTTCTCTTTATGGTTCTGTGCAATTCCTGGATCCAGGACAGTGGTACCACTGAGGGGCTGTTTGTTTCTCATCCTGTGTTCTCACTGGCCTGGTCAGTCTCTGCTCACTGCAGTTCTGTACCTCTCTTTAAACCTATTTTTTAATTTCATGGCACCAATTCATAAAGCACATCTTGAATTCTCTTCCTGTCCTCCGGTTTCCTTGCCATCCCTCTCACCTTGGCAGCATCCACAGAGTCAGTAAGAATCATTTTCAGTCCATCAGCCCCAAATTAATGAAAACAAGGACAATGACTGGATACAAAACATAAAGCTCTGCAGAGCCATGTGTGTGGTTTCTTGCCAGTTTCACACTTTACTATTCAGAATGTGATTTTCCAGCATTGTGCTGCAGAGTATTAGATTAATCCAAACCATATTTCCTTAGCCTGAAGGTGTGTGAAAGGCTTACTGAGGTCTACATAATACCTGCCATTTCATCCCTATCCACAGCATCTCTTATCCTGTTACTGAAGAACATCAGAATGATTTCACACAGTTTGTTCCTGACAAACACGTGCTGCCTGCTACTCATCTCCCTGTTATTTTCTGCTGCTTATAGATGATGGCTGTAGGAAAATATTTTCTCAAGAAGAAAAGTTTATGTGACTGCTGTGCAAGTCACTGTTTCCCTCGTTTCTTCCTCCAGCTCTCTTGCATTGCATCTTCTGAAGGATGTCGGGCATCTTGTCCCTGTCATTCCTGGATAACCCCATTGACACAGAAGTTATTTCAAGTGTCTCTTCAAGTCTGCCCTCCTTGTTGGCCAAACTTTCTGAGTCAGTGCCTGACATAAAAAGTTTCTCTCATCTTTCTTTGTCTTCACCCTGTTGGTGATCTTCCATTTCCTGCCATCCCCTCTATTGTAAATTGACTTTTTTTTAGAGTTGGGTTTTCTCTGTGTGGCTCCTGTGATAGGTAATGGTGTTTCCCCTCATGTCTTTGACTCCTCAGTTCCTTTCAGGTCTGCTATTCAACATCAGTTTCTTGTCTCTCCCTTAATGTTCCTTACTTTCTCTTCTACTAAGGGCTGAGTGAATACTTTCTTTTAGACCATTTGCATGATCTTTAAATTACTGTGTCCTCCAATTTATATCACATGCTCTTTGCTGTGTTGCATTATTTAATTCTCTAAAAGGTTTCATGTAGAGTGGTTCATGTGTACAACACACTGCAAAGCACAGCTGGGTTGTGTAGTCTCCATAAGCATTTGCTTTCTATTTCCTTCTTTTACTTACTGTTTTGGGAAACAGCCTTTTCCACTCCATTATTTCCAGAATCATGGATGCATGAAGGTGGTGCTCCAGGGAATGGCAGAGGTGTGAGAACTGCTGAATCACTCGTGCCCTGACATACCCATCCTGAATGGTGGTGCAGAGCAGGACTCGGTGCACTGGTGGTGCTTATTACAGGGCACAGTACCCTCTGGTACAAGAACAAATAAGGAGTTCAGTGTTCTGATAGGGTTCCAGCAGTCAGATACTAATAAACTCCTTAAAACCAAGAAAATATAGCTATGAGCTAGATGCTGATGTTTGCAGAGCATGGGCAGCGTGTGCTTGAGGAATTATTCTGTTGTTCCCTCACAGAATAATAGAATGTTTTGGGTTGTAAGGGACCTTAAATATTATCTAGTCCAACCCCCACTGCACACCCCTAGGGATGTGTTCCTTGTCAGATTTATTCAAAAAACCATCTATTTGGTTTTTGTATAGCTTCTCATTAATCAGAAATATATAGGCAGTATTGATTTCCATTTCAAATAAATACATACTGCAGCAAAAATTCACCATGATCAATACTTTTTTTTTTTCCTAAATTTTAGTGAACCACCTATAAATGTTCAGATGTTTCTTGCTTTCTGCAGCACGTCCCAGAGGAATTCAGTAGAAGTCTTTGCATTGATTCACAGGGATTTGCTCAGGTCCATGTCAAGCATTTAACCTCAAACTACAGGTCAGTGATAGAAATGTAGGAATCTGAAAATACATATTCCCTGAAAGAAAGGAACAGATACACAGAAGAAAGGTACCCTGAACTACTGGGACATCAGCTACCCCACAAGGTAGTGGCTTGCAAGCACTTCCCTCTTATCTTTTGGCTTGGGGACAGTGTATGTGCACTCTGATGTTTGAAGTAGGTTGGGTAGAATTTAACTTCTGGCTCAAGGGACCCTTTAGTTTATTAAATATGGATGTTCTTTCAGGTAGAAGCATGGTTTCTCTCTGCAGCACATCACTTTCCTTGAGCATATACATTTGGGGAAGAAAACTCGGCTCTTGTGTGCCTAAATCTTTCCTGTCTGGATCCACCTGCAAGAAACAGCAATAAAAACTGTCAGATTGTAACACTGTAATTGCAGGATTTTAAGTGTGCATTGGTGTGGTTATATCTCCCTTCACATCTGTGGGTTTGTGTGCCTGCTCCTAGGCTGGGCTCTGTGCTGCTGGGGGATCTGCCTTTGCCTCACCTGCAATTACAGGGAGAAAATCGGGGGAGTTAAAGCTGCATCTAAACGTGGTACTGATGCCTGCCTGTCCTGGCAGCAAGGCAGCTCCCACAAACAGGCTGTGCAACAGGCTGCCACATACCCTGCCTTCTGCAGTACCTTGCTCTTCTAGGAAGATCTTTCCAGCTCCAGTTGCTAATCAGGCTGTGGGTGATCTCTTGGAGCTCTGAAGCTGTGGAATCTATCACTCACCCATCAGCGCCTGCCCCGCTCTCCCTGCGAGCATCCTTTTGTCTGGATGCTGCTGAGGAGGAATGAGACCTGCTGCTGAGCAGGCTGGGGGGAGAGCCACAGTCTCATCCTAACGAAACAGTCAGGTTATGGGCTGGTTTGCATTTCCATTCCTGCTCTTGCAGGAACATAAACTGGACTGTTTCTTGCTGTGACTGCAGGAAGCCTCAGGAGCTGCTTGCAGTTCTCTCTGCTTCCCAGCCTTTGGTGTAGCCTATAGAAGAGCGTTTCAAAAAACATAACTTTCAACTGCCTGACACTTCCCAGTCTCTTCTATCTCTTGTCTATAGTGCTATCAATCAAATTGTTCTTGTCAGTTAACTGGTTTTAAATCTCGTGTGGAAAAATTGTCAGTTCAAGATCATACTGTGGTAAGGACAGACGTGACTGCTCTTGTTGCGTTAATTCATTCTTGCTTAAGACATGAAAATAAACTGATAGAATATCAATTTGAAACTCTTAGACCTTGAAATGATTTAAAATCTCCTAAAAGAAAGCCTGGGGCTGAGCTTTGTCTCCGAGGCATCATTTTTAACTTAGCAGGAAGCTCTGATGGTCTTTTCTTTAAATTGCCTATTGTCCAGATGCCTACAAAGAAAGTGCTTCTGTGGGACTGTTTGTGTTTAGTGACGGCGTTTATTTCATTTCATGTGACAGATGACTCGGCTCCTGGATGGAGTAATTACCTGCTCCATCCCGCCGGGGCGGGTTCCTGAGCTGCTGCAGCGCCGAGATTGGGTCTGGCAGCGCCGGCTGGCTGGGCAGGGAGCGCGGCGGTGCCGGGGACAGGCTCCGGAGCCCCGCGTCCCCAGCCAGGGGTGGCTCCTGGCACAGCTCTGTGGGGACTTCCTCGGGTGTTTCAGTCGGATGAGAGGAGTGGGAGATGGCACTCTGGTGACAGAGCCACCCAGTTAAGGCTGAGGTGTCTGAAAGCCTTTCTGTTCTGTTACAGCTGACGGTCCATAACTGGGGGGTCTCTTACCAGATTTCAGGTTCATAGATTTTCATAGGTTCTTCAAATTTTTTTTATTGCCCTAAACTTTGATTGTGAGACACAGTGAGGAGCTCCAGAGGGTTGCTAGATGGAGCTGAATGAACTCTGCTTTGTTCTTCAGCATAGTAGTGCTTTTCATTCACTCACAAAGGAATGCCTGATTTCCACTTGAGGTAATTTTTTTTTAAAGATGGGGAAATCGAAGGATTGAATGCAACATTACATTGTGGCAGTTTTATTTTAAGCAGGTTTTCTTCCTTTTTTTCTTTTTCTTTTCTTTTTTTTTTTTTTTGCAAGATTATCATACAGCAGCCAAACTAATGAATATATAATTTTCTTTCCTTTCTGCTTGTCATGCCCTGCTAACATGGACATCTACGAAGGCTCAGGTTGGTGTTGCAATCTGTCTTCATCTTGTTGTTCTCATCCAGTAAAAAGGGGCTTCGATGTTTTCTTCATCAATCAGCTTTTTTTTCCCTCTTCCTCTCTTTAAAACTGGATCCAAAATTATTGCAACATAACAGATTTACCCAGAGAGGTGCCATATTTGTTTATTACCCCTGAAACTTCAGCTGCAGCAAAATGTGCTGCTTCAGAAACAAGGGATATTGATTTATTTATATCTACTTAAATTTTCTGCGCTTGCCTAGCTTTGTGACAGGGAGGCAGCAGCACCTACAACTCCTGAAATCTGTGAAAATGCACTGAAACTCTCACTAATGAGTTTCTGCCCGGTTTTAAACCCCCATATTTGACAACATAGTAAGATGGCATTTGTTAGTATCTTATCTGGATTCAATATTTTCTTGATAAGGATGAAACATAATTAAAATGGAAAATAAAAAGCAGAGGCACAGGAACTGGCTATTTGTGACTGTATTCTCAGCCCCTGTTCCCACTTTAATGCCTCCATTTTTTTTGTATAACTCTGAGGCTAAATTGTCTTGCCTGATTATTTCAGGTAGAAATAAATGCCCAGTATGTGCAAGGTTATACTTTGTGCCATGCCCTGCTCCTCAGAGGTTGTAGTGACAGTGAAACCACGAGTAAAACCAGACAGGCAAGTTTGGGGCCAGAAGCTGCAGATTATTTCCTTATTTACCCATGTTGAATGATGCCAACTTGTTATTTTAATCTCTGGGAAAGAGCACTCATGCTTTACTGTGTTACAACTTGGTGTTTCTAGTGCTTGCACCAGTCTCACAGAAAATAAAACCACTTACCACTCATAAATATGAATTAATAAACCTTGCTGAGCAGCATGGTAGTTGTATCAGAGTGAGCTGTAATGACTGGGGTTTGACAGTCGCCTCAATTAACTTTTTAAACAAGGCATTTTCCACTCATTGCACTTAGGAATTTGAAATAAATCAGTGTCTGACTTTGAATATTTAATTATCCATTAGAGAAAGGTGAGGAATTTACTAGAAGCATTTTGTAAAGTCCAGCAAAAAAGTAGATGCAGTAAAAGCAGGGAAAGGCCGTGGTGAGGGAAAGTGGAACGTCCAGATGTCTTTATAGCAAGAACACCCTGCTGCTTTCCTAATTTCTCCTCTTTTCCTCATTTTGCAGCCAGAATTTTACAGTGCTGCTTTTTTTAATGGCTTCATCCTGAAATGTCTTTATCTGTACTTTCCAGGATCTGATTTCAAGCTGAGATATCATCCAGTCAGTGCAAGAAATTGGGCATTTCCAGATTGAGTCCCCCACTCCCCGAGGGCTGCCTTGCCACCCTCTAGTAAATGACTCAACTCTTCATCCTCAGTTGTATCATGTGTAAATTAGGATTAAAGTTGAGCAGTTTTGAGGATTGGGCTATAAATAGATAATCAAGAGCAGGGGAAACTTTGGAGGCTTGATAAGTGTTTTCACTCTTTTCAGAGAAAATAATTTTTCAGCAGTTTTTGAAGTAGTGGTGTATTGGTGAGGGGGTGTGTTTCTGTAGGGGCTTCTATGCTGCCCTCCTGGGAACTGGTGAAACTGTGTGTCTGCGCTGTTGTAGTTACTGCCCTGGCTCTGAACTTGGAATAAAATGGAGCCCATCCTTTTGCCAGATACAAAGTTTTAAGCAGTTTCAGGTTGTTTTGGTTCAACGCCAGTGAAGGCTTTCAGACCCTTAGCGAAACTCTAAGTGATTTTCTTTTCTCCGCACCACAAAGAAGGTAAGAAACACAAACTCCTTTGATTTGGGTGTAAATGAAAACTAAAACTGCTGAATTTGCTTCACAAGTATTTGTGCAGGGATCTGTTACAGGCATACAAAATTCGAGGAATTCTGATAATTTAGAAGTCTTACCACATAATGATCTGTTCAAACTTTTGTGCTTTAGGTAATTTTGAGCAATTTTTTTTTTTTTTAAGTTTTGGTGGCTATTTTCAGCATCCAAATTCCTAAAGACAAGTATTCATCAGTGAAGCTGCTGCTTTGCAAAATCTAAATTGCTTGAAAATTAACTGTTCAACCAGGTTGAATAGTGGTGAGCAGTTAGCATATTTCTGGCAATCGTGATCAATATATAAACTGGCATGAAATAAAATCAATTTTATTTTAAAGAGAACTATTTAATGTTGAAATTTGAATGAGATAATTCCTGTGATGTAGTGTTTGTTAATGTGCAAGTACTTGTCCTTGAGTTATACAGTTAATTCAGTAAAGCTTTTAAGTGCATGCTTCGATCTGCCAAATCAAACATGCAGTTAAGTAATTAACAAAGCAAGTACTCCATTTTTAATTCAGTTTGAAAGAATTAAGTAGAAGAAATTCATTGTTAGAAATGATCCAGTTTGGATTAAACGGAATGTGAAAGCAGTATTGGAACATTATAAAAGTTATTCAGCTGTTATATGGACATCTTTCAACCAAAAAAAAGAAGAGATTTGGGTGAACGAAGTGGAGTCAGAGTAGAAGTCAAATCTGTCGATTATTACAATGAATGGAGGTTTTTTGAGATGAGTGTCATGTCAGGCTGGTTGGCAAGAGAGGTGCTGGCTGTGGCCCACGTGTCACCACCATGAGCTCTAAGAGGAGGAGAGGTCCCTTTTGTGAGGTGACATCCCACTGCTGCCTCCTCTTGCAGCCTGGCTATGCAGAGAACATACAGATGGTTATGCAGAAAGTATTGTAAGTGAGCAAATTGCTGTCCATTCTCAGTAGGAGTGGTTTTAACCCTTACTGGCAAATCTCTTTGAAAAACAGAGCACATCAGCTCTCTTTCCTATGTGAAATCTCTTCTGCCTTTAGTGTTACTCATGGTGGTCTCCACAGTTTAAAAATGGGTTGTTATTTCTGTGGTTCTGGCTGTTCCAATGTATTAGGTCTAATGTAACCTTGATATAAGGGCAGCCATGTGAAATAAACCTATGTTAGCAATGAATTTAGCCCATTTGTATTAGAAATGAATAGCACAAAGATAGTCCTCAGAGTCTCAGGCAACTGCTACAGTGATCAGTTTGGTTGTTCTAATATAATAAGCAGATATTGACTTAGTTGGAGTGAACACCAAGATTTACTGTCATGAAAGCTAAAATATTGACTGAGGGAAAACCAGAGTCAATATTTACCTTGTGGGACAATAAATCTTGATGTTCACTGAAATATGAAGTCACTATGATTTTCAGAAGCGCTGAACCTCGTTCTAGTTTATTCTGCAGGTGCTCATCAGACAGGCCACCTGAAGGATAGGAATGAATTTCTTTTAATGAATCACATTAGCTGAGCAAGTGCATTTGTTTCTATAAGTCCTTTGCAAGGTCACTATTATTCCTGACCTACATTTAGATAAGTAAATTGGAGACCATTGTAAATCACACCAAAGCTCTTTGGTGGTTAGATATTTGGATTTTTCATTAAAATGCAAGTATCAGCTATTAAAAGAGAAAATAAATAGATTAGCATTTGTATATCATGTTGAAGTAACTGTCCATGTCAATATGCTTTAGCAAGGGCTCAGGGTTTGCTTTTGAGTGCATGGGAACTGGGTTCTGTTTTGAGGACAAGCTTTAGCAGTCTGTCTCTTAAAAAGTAGCTTTTGTCCTTATTCCTTTTAATTTATTGAGAACCGTGCCCGTCGACTTGATTTTGGGATTCAGGTGTTAAAGCAGTGTTCCAGGTTAATTCTGACTGCAAAGAGTGATGCAGTGATCCTGTGAAAGGCAGCAGCAAAGCTCCCCTTGGCTTCAGTCAGGCATCGTTTCAGCCCTTGGTTCATTGAGCCCAAAACCCAGCAGGTAAATATGAATAAAAATTGAGGAAAGCGGTTAATTTGCTAAAATGCCAGAAGACTGTTTATTTCTTGAGGCAGTAAGGGATGAAACCAAGCTGGTCACCCTGGGCATGGATCTCTGCAACTCCTCACAGGTCAGGTATCTGCAGCTTCCAGCATCTTTCCCTCTGCTGAGCCATGCAGAACAAGAGGTTCCTGTGCCTATTACATGGAATTGATTTCATTTTTGTCCTTCAGGACATGACTGCAGCTCCATGCATGTGTTGGGGACCTCAGTGTGAAGGAGTTTGTAAATGTACTCTCCATAGTGGGTTTGCTTAAGCTTGGGGAAGGGTGAGCATTAAGCAGATTATTTTCAAAGGAACTGTTGTCTTTGTGCTTGGGGAGAGAAGTGGCATAGCTGGACAAGGGAACAGCAATGCTTAGTCAAAATCCTTTGAAAATGCAAATCAAGAGCACACATGTTTGTGCCCAAAAACAGGAATGGAAGGCTTTAAGGTTTGTTGTAGGTTTTTTTTGACATTCTAATTAAAAAAAAAAAAAAAAAAAAAAAGAGGAATTGGAGGTGATTGAAAACAAATTATGGCAAGCCAGGAGAGAGAAATGGGAGGAAAACACTGTCCTGCGGAGAAAAGGACCACATGCCACGTCACTGTGGTTTTTAAATGCAAAGATGGAGTTACAAATTGTATTCACAGCTTCCTGAACTCACACAGCTTTCCAGCCATGGAAATCTTGCATCTCTTTGAGACTTCCCCTTAAAAGCTTAATGGCATCCACTGGTGCCTGCTGTAACTTGTTCTGCAGAAGTGTGTCCCTCCTGGTGCCGCAGGTGGTTATTTACATCTCCCCAGTGTCCCAGAGGTGCTACCAGGGATGGCATTGCTCAGCACTGGCACAGGGCACAGGGGGAGAGCTTGTTCACAGGAACAATGTGCTGTGGTGTCAGCACACTCACTTAGGAAAACAGATTGGTTGTGGCAGTGGTAATTTGGTTTTTTGGTGGTGAGCGTAAGCTGAGGATCCTGACCAAAGAGGATCTTTGCCTCCTGATCAAAGAGGAAGTACTGCACAGATCAGCAGCAGATCACCAGGGACCTGAGGTACCACAGGGATGTGCAGCCAGTGCTGTGTGTCCTCCCTCCTCCAGCACAAAGTGGGATGTCTGTCTGTCTGTCTGTGTGCTGGAAGAGGAAGAGAGCTGATGGAACCGGTTTGACACAATCAGACAGCAGGCTAGCAGTGCTCTGTTAATGCCTTTTGTTATTGTGATCCTTCCTGCTCTTGAAAGGGCACATTTGAAGTATCACTTCACGTTATGTGTATTTGTGTCAGTGCCTGTGGGATTTCTGTTTTGGCTCACAGGATTCCTCAGACAGATTTTTGTTCTCGTGCATCCCATGCCTGCCCAGCTCTGTCTGGCTTTCCTACACAGCTACTACAGCAGGTATTTTCCACAGGAGGTTTTGACCACTAAAACAGTAAATAAATGCCTGATGCTAAGCCTTTGCTGCTATCCACAGATGGGCTTTGCTGGTTCAGAGAGGTCTGAGGTTTAACAGATGTTAGGGCAGAGCAATCAGAGGTCTCTGAGACAATGAGATGGGATTCCCAAGCTCTTGGCCTCATCCAGGCTTTGGGCAGCAGGGTGAGTGCTGAGAGGCTGGCAGTGCTGTGAACCTGCAGGATTCACAGTGGTGTCCTCTAACCCTGAGGCAGAGTTACTTAATAGAGCAAGGAAAAGAATCTGAAATCCCCAAAGCTGCTGTTTGTGCTGGCCTGCCCTGGCTGCCCTGCTGTGCCTGAGGAGGGAGGGAGGCAGCACAGCACCATCACCTCCCACCTGCTCCCAGCCTCAGCTTCCTCTCCAGAAGTCTAAACAGCAGGAGAAGGCCACCCAGCTCTTAATAAACTTACTTATTAAGTTTTACCATGCTTGACACTGCCCTGTGAGGCACCTCCTCCCTGGGCTCCCCTGGCAGCCGGTTTGGTCCAAGTTTGGCTCTTTGCTCACTCCTTCTGTGATGAGGACAAAACTGATCATGCCTCAAGCACCTGTTTGCCTCACTAATCGTCTCCTGTGGGCAGCAGGGTGTTCTGTCAGGCAATATAGGCAGGCTGTAGTGTTTCCTTCCCCCTGTGAAACTGGGAAACCAATAAATACTCCCTGTCTCTACATCCATCTCCTGTTCCTGTGGGGAACACAAAGGCTTTGCAGTGCCTGAAGAGGGATTGCTGCTGTCCCTGGTGTGTGCAGGGATGTGGCTGCAGGAGTCAGTGGCTCTCTGGAGGTGACAATGGCTTCGGTGGCTTCTGCTGTGTCCCAGCACCCATGGACACCCTGCTGGCTGGTGCTGAGCCCAGGCTTGGTGAGTGCTCCTCTCTGTGCTCCCCTGTACACCAGTTAATGATAATGAGCCTGGCTGCTCAGCTAATTAGCAGTGCTTGTGGTGCTGCTTGCTCAGGGTGGGAAGCTTGGCTCTGTGTGCACTTTGTGCAATCCACAGCCACCTGTATGTTCTAGAGCTGGGCTGAGTGCCAGTGCCTCAGGCACAGCCCTCACAGAACCAGAATGGTTTCAGTTCACATGGACCTTAAAGATCATCTCATTTCTGATCCCCCCATGGCAGGCAGGGACACCTTCTGCTAGTTCAGGTTGCTCAAAGCCACATCCAGGTTTGTAAGTTGTGCTCAGTAATATGCAGGGAAAATGGTGCTAATGGTATGGCTGCCTTTGCCCCCTGCATTCCTCTCCCTCTCCCCTCCTCCGTGTGAAATGTGATGCTCTTACTGGTCCATATTGTCCTTGCCCTGTCTTTTCACCTTTACATATTTTGCACTTTTCAGCATTTGTTATTCTTCCTTCTCTGCTAAACCTATGCACAATGTATAGGCAGACTCACAGCTAAAATTAGTTTCTGATATTTTCTGAGGAGCTATCCTTTGCAAGTTGCCTTCTTTGCATTTGAAATGAAGGTGATTTTCTGATGGGACAACAGTTTTGCTTTCAGACTGGAATCTCAATTTTCTTGTCTTCCCACCTCCAAAATGTTACAAAGAAGGTTTTCTTTATTCTTGTGGCCACAACATGTCTAGTCATAATCTGCTATTTTAAAATGAAGCGATAAATTATTAAACATGTGGCTGAATCTTTTTTGGGGGTTGTTGGGAGGAAGGCTGTTGGTTTATAGTTATTCTAATGGTGAGAATGAAATGGCTCCAAAGCAGCAAGGCTGAGGACATTTCGGTGTGTGGAAGAAGAAATTTTAGGTGCACTGTATTTTTCCAGGGCAGCATATTATGCTTCATGCAAAGCTACAGGGAATACTGTATCTTCAAATCAGCTTCTGCAGACAAACCAGATGCAAAATAAATAACTTTTATTCATCACAGTAATAGAACTGTTGATGCATTCATTTATTTAAACCTAGAAATCTGCTGAAGTGCTATATCTCAGTGTGCTGCTTTTAACAACCTGAATATCTGGCACCTTTTATCAAGCTTTTGGCTGTATTTTTCTCTCTCCATAGATACCATAGTTCAGGTGAATACACTGTCGTGTTTGATTAGGAGATATGTTAGAGATAAAGTCACCTGCAGGCAAAAAAGCATTTACCGTTTTTGTGTATAAAAATGAAATTTGTCGGACGTATGAAATTTCATTCTTTTATGGTAAATGGCTTATAAGAATGCATTATAAGTAAAGGTAAATGAGTGCTGATTTTAAGTTTGTACTTTCTGAAACACAAAAGGAAGTGGTATATGCGGTCCTGGTGAATGACACGTGATAGATTATACTGAGAGCAGGCAGAGCAAATGAAATTGTAATGGAGTTCCTCTTCTGGCTGCAGGAAATAGCTGTTATTTATCCTGCTTCCTAAGATGCTGCATGCATACTGCTGTTCATTATATACTTAAAAATCCCTTGGCAAGTCAATAATGAATAAATGAACTTAAAGCCATTACAACAGCCTTAGCATGAGGAGTGCAAGGCAGGATATTTTTCAGTGTGCCTTTTTGTGGGTTTGGCTGAGGCGTTCCTGCAGACATGCTAACCTGGACAGTTCACCTGAGGAGTTTGGTTCTTTCTCCTGGCAGGTGCACGAGGCAGTCCCATGCTACAGCGAGTGCAATCAGTATTCCTGGGAAGTAGAACCGTGGTCTCCATGTAAAATCAACAGTGAACAAAATTCCCTCCACTGTGGAGAAGGAATACAAACGAGGAAAGTCAGGTGCGTGAAGACAAAAGCTCAGGTATTCCAGATCAAAAAGAGCTGCTGTGTTCTTGCATAAAGCTGCCATGTCTGGCCATCTGACAGTGAGTGTGTAGATGTTGATATCCAGTGCATTTCAAATGAAAAGAAATGTGTTTATGTGCCATGGTTTACAGGAAAAGCATTTCAGAGATCAGTCTTGGTTTTTCAGGAATATGGCATGATATTTAAATTAGTATTCTTCAACCTAAATGCCATGTATACATAAAGCTCCCTGAGGTGCAAAACCTCCATATTTTGATTTGCTAACATTTTCCCCAAGTAGTAGCACTGCACGCACCAGAGTGGCATTCATTATTACTGAATATTCATTCCCCAGGCATGGGGAAATGCTGAGTTATTTCCAAATGTTCAGATGTTACTAGCAGGAGCACTAAGATTTGTTCTCTCTGGTTGTCATTTTCTGTTTGCTCCTTTGTCAGCCGATCAAAGTTAAAATCCCTCTGTATGAAGTAACAAAAGCACTTTATGCACATAGCTAATTTCCATTTGCATTAACGTATTAATTCTAACTTTCTGACCAGCCATGCTGCTTGTAGCTGTTTTCATGTCTATGTCCTGAATGGGCTTGAGAAAGCTTGTTGATACCCATCTTGGCTGTGATACTCTAATTAAAATGTGTGTTTTCTGTGCAGGTGTGTGAGCACTGCTGGGGACCACGGCATGGAGACTGTGCCCAGCTCTCTGTGTAACCAGGCTGAAGTCCCAGATGCAGTGCAGAAGTGCAGCTTGTACTGTCCCAGTGAGTGTGCAGTGTCTGACTGGGGACAGTGGAGCCCGTGCCCACAGGTAGGCTCTGCTGCCTGTGTCCCTGGCAGTGTTCCTCACACATCAGTCTTCACCTGTCCTTCAACTACTTCACGGCCTGGTTATTTTCTAGGAAAGTAAATTATTTTCTGAGGGATGTCAGGCTTAATGGATCCTGCCAGCATGGTTGAATCTGGAGATATTTATGTCTCTACAGAGACTGAGCTGTAGGAAGTTGGTTAGTGAAACACATAGTTATTACTGTGACAGTTGACTCAACACATCCTTCCCCTTGGTCTGCTATGGGAGAGGGCCCACACAAGCAGAGTGGGTGAAGGGACAGCACTCCAGCCTCAGCAAGGGCTGTCTGCCTCAGGAAATGTTTGCAGGGGAGTCCTCTGTCAGCGGTGCATGACTGCCCTGACAACCTGCTGGTAAAGCCTGGGGGTGACACTCCTCTGGACAGGTCTCAGTCCTGAGGGAATGACAGCCCTCCCCTCCCAACACACACTATTTCTGTCCAGTGTCTCCTCCTCCTCCTCAAAATCTCGGGGGAAGATTTGAGGCGGCAGCAGCAGAAGGGTATGACAGCAAGGTGCCTGAACAATTTGTCATGTCTTGAAATACTCAAAACTTTGTGAATTATGCAGGGATTCAAGCCACTGCAGAGTGCTCTGTGTTTTCTTAAGTGTGCAAGATGGAAAGAAGTTGCAAATTCTGTATTATGAAAAGCCTCTGGCCTCCAACCACGTGATTCCAGATCTATTGTTTCTCCCTGATCAGTGTTGAAATAGGTGCCAGGTTTAATCTCTGAGGGTTTTTTTTAATAGACTTGCTTGATGTATTTAAGTGACAAACATGTATTCATTGCCCCCATGTTAACAGGGCCATTACTGAAAGTTGAGTGGCTATTGGACAGGTATTTATACTAGTGCTGACACAGGTAATTTCCTTCCATAATATTTTGTGTAGCGTACCAATATACCCGGTAAGAACATGTCAAATAAAATCTTGTGTTTCATTTCCTGCGTTCACCTCCTCCTGAGCAGCATGGCTTTGATGAAGTATAACACTCTTGCAACCCATGCAAATGCTTGGATACCTTTCAGAGTCCCACTGTGGTTGGGCTGTTTCTTTGCCATTGACTTTTGCAGGCATAGATTTTCTTCATTTTCACGTGCAGTGAACTAATGCAGAGATCCTTGGGGCCATTGGGGGTTTCTCAGGCACCTTGATGGCAGTCAGTTGGTTATGAAGGATTGCTTGAAGCTTTAAGCACCCTCATATCCTTAAGACACACAGGCTTTTTGCCTGAAGGCTTCTTTTTTTGGCAAGGGCATAGCCTATAGAAGCAGGAAAGGGAAGCCCAGAGCTCGTGGGCTGCACTCCATCAGGCAGCACATCTCCTGGCAGGGACAGGGCCACATGCCACAGTCCCTGTGCCTCCTTGTACATCCCTTTGCCATGGTGGATATTAATTCATAAATGTGAGGGCATCTGCATGCCAATGCAATTAACTGAACAATATGTTTCCACAAGCTGTTCTGCAAGGCTTTGTTGTGAAACTGAGATGACTGTGTGCCGATGGAGCATGTGTTTCAATAGTTCTGTCCAGATACCAGGCAATAAACAGCTTGAAGTTTTATGGGCAGATAAAACCCTCCCTTTGATGAGTTTAAAGCAGTGCTGTCTCCCTTTTACAGCTACTCTGGCTGTTTGTGTTGGGTTTTGGGAGAGAACCACACAACACCGTCTCTCCCAGGCTGCACATGCTCTACATCTCCAAGGCAAGTGCTGGTCATGCTGTCAGTGCAGAATGACTCTGCTGGGCCACTGGTGTGCCTTTGGTGTGTGTGGGGCAGGGATTGAAGGAATTTTGGTGGCTGGGAGTGAGGTACTGCCAGCACCAGGGTGATTAATGAGCCCTCCACCTCCTGAGTCACCACTAGGAAAGGTGCTCACTTAGGACTCAAACATTTCAAAAAATTTGAAAGATCACATCATATTGCAGTGAAAAAGCAAAACTGTGCATCCTGGCTGCTCCTTTTCAGGCACATTTATGTTTCATACCACAATAGTTGGCATCCTCATGAGGGGGTTGCCAAAGACCATTCCAGGAAATCTTCCTGTAGGTCTGGTCATTCTTAGCTTGGTGGAGATAAAGAGGATTTATGAAACTTGACAAATTCTGGTTTGTAAGAAATGAACAATCACAATTTCAGCCTCATATTTGCCTGAGGAGCTCTTTGCTTTGAGATATTTACCTAAGTTTTTGGTCAGGTGAGAATTCTTTCCCAGTTGCTTTGGTGTTCTACTCATGTTTTACAGCACTGATAATAAATTCATCCTGATAGCAGAATAACTAACTCTTATCAGCTGAATATAAAAAGGCCTTTTAGATTATCCAGTGTACCTTTTGTCAATATGTCATTGTACTCTGGATACTTTCTGGGGTATTACTTGGTTTTATCTTGTAGCAATATTCTTCCCATGTGAATTTTCCACTTTCAGGATGGTAAATGATCTTGAATCGTGTTGAAATCAATGAGTCATAAAGGTCGCGACTGCTTTGTCAATGGAAAGTCTTTTCTTCAATACTGTTTTTCTGCTAAAACACTGTATTTGTTCTACCTTTTTTGGCTGCATTTCCCTTTTGCTTTTAAACACTTTTGTGGTCTTTTATTATTTCAGATGCTCCCACAATTCTTTTATGTGTGTTTTTTAACTGAATTACTTATTTTGCATCTTGATTATGGTGCTATTTACCGTTGCTACACAAAGGTAAATTTTAATATTTCATCTAATGGTCAGAAATGAAGCTGTCAGAAATATAATGACGCTTTGAGGTTTTGTATCTGTACTGGATTCAAGAAAAGCATAGTTACTGATTTAAATCTTCCCTATTATTCTCAATTTTTCTGTTGTGAGAAGTAAATTCAAAATGGTTTTCCCTGTGGTTCAAGGTTGTTTTTTGGCTTATAATGTTTTGTTCTTTGTCACTAAGTAAGATCCACGTAACTTAAATATCAAGCCTTTAAAGCTATTTAAATAACAGTTTGGAGTTTGATAGCTAAAAAAAAAAACCAAACCAACAAAAACCAACAAAAAACCACAAGGAAATGAGGTAGACTTGCATTTTTCTTCAGAGATTTCATATTTGTTCCAGGGACAATAGCCTGTCCAGTCAGACATCATCACTTGATTGCTCAAAGACCCCAGCTGAACAATCTGGGAACTGAAATCCTGTCATCTCTGTTAGATATTCAGTGATGGAATAACACGCACTTCCTGCGGCGTCTCGACTTTGTATTCATCTGACTTGGAAATGTAATTAATTGACTTCAATTGAATTCATCAAAGCATTCTTAAAAAGAGTTAATATGCGAGTGGTGCTGCAAGTCCCTGAAATAATTACCTCAAATCTATTTCGTTAGCTCTCTGGCGGGGGATGGCTGTCGCCAGCCCCCGTCGTGGATTGGAGTGGCCTCCTCGCTCGCCTCAGCTGTTGGCATTTCTAGCAGCAAATTCCAAGAGGTCTGAAATTAGTTAATTACAGGAGGTTGCGTGTGTAGTGAGCGAGAGCAGCCGTCTCCCTTTCAGCATTTTCCTCATGGATCAATGGCGATGAGCCGTGCTCAGGACTCGCGACAACTCTGCCACCACTGACCGGATTAAAAGTGTCACCAAGCCATAGAGCGAGCTCTCAGGTTTGCAGGGACTTCCTTTGTCGGTGCAAGTTGGAGTTGTTGCAGTTTGGAAATGCCAACTGGAAGAGAAATTGCAGATTCCTGTGGACTCTGGGAGTCACTGTGTGGATTACCAAAGCCTTCTTCACAACTGGTGCCTGCACACAGAGCAGGCAAGGTTGGAAGGGACCACTGGAGGTCATCTAGTCCTTTCTTTTCAAGCAGGATTCTCCAGAGCACATTCCTCAGAACTGTGTCCTCAGACAGCTTTTGGATATCTCCAGAGGAAGCTCCCCAGCCTCCCTGGGTTTGGCACGTAAGTTTGGCCGAGGACCTGCAGTGCTGGAAGGCTGGACTGAAGAGTGAGGCTTGCACAGAGTTGTCTTTCTAGCCCAAGAGATAATTTATTCGGGTCAAGCATGAGAATTGTGCTGGTCGAGGCTTTTTGGAGGAACATGCACTGCTCCTTATGCATAGCTGTGACTTGGATTTTTTTGTATAGCTTTGTCAAAAAAAGTTGGTAACTGCTGTATTCTTTAGATTTGTTGTCTTATTTTTATTAATCTTTGTTAACAATCACTTTTTTAAAAGTAATGTTTCTGTGTGGAGGCAGGCAAGGTTTCAGAACCTGGATGCGTCTGAAAAAAGAAAATTTATGCAAATGCATTTTCATTTCAAAAGGCTGCTTGTGTTATTGTAAATGGCTTGTTAAATTGTTACAAAACATCCACCCTGGCATGAACAATATAACGGTTCATTGCTCTGTTAAAAATAGTCAAATACAGTTGCTGCCTTTGTATTTACCTTATTTTGAGGTTGTATGTTTCCTTATGAATAGCCAGTTAAAAATAATGCAGCCAGCTATTTATAGTGCAGGATGCATTATACAAGCTGCTTGATAAATTAAACAGCTTAAAGGGCCCTGTAATGGGTTACAGCCTCTGTGCTGTACAATTATGATGCATATGAAAGCCTGGATCAATGGACAGCTCTTAAATTCCATCACAAAGAGGGTGTAATAGTGTATAATAATATGTGATATGTTAACAGCTCTTACACTGGAACTTAGTTTCGCAACCTTGCAGCTTATTTTTATTTAATACCCTTCTCTTCCAGAACAAACTTTCTGTGCTTTGTCAGTTGTGTGATTGTCTGAAGTAAGGGCTGGGTGCATCCTTTGTGTATGTTTTTGTCCCTGACTTTTTATGTTGGCTTTAAATTATGACAAGTGGTCATGGTGAAAAAATAGCTTTGGCTAAAAGAAATATTAAAAAAATACAGTAGTCAGTAGTGCCAGGAATTCCCCCACAGAATCAAGATGATGGCTGTTATAATTTCTAAAAGGTCCTTTGAGAAAAACTTTGATTTATTCCTGCCTTAACATTTTATGGACTTCTCATTGCTTCAGAATATTTTGTTTCTGTAGTGGTTTATGTAATCTGGCCTGTAGATCCATGGCTCTAGCTCAACTTTTTCATACTTGATGGAAAAGAATAATGGAAATGGTGAGATTTAATATGATAAAGGAGGCTGGGACAGTGCAGTTATACCCGTAAAGAAACTGACTGTGTCTGTGTAGGGCATCCTGCTGCTGTAGGCTGTTAATGTGCCTCCTGAGCTGGCACCCCATTATTATTTTCATCCAGAAATTAATTCTATTCCTATCACCAGTTCCAAAGGATGCATATGCCAGAATTACACCCCACCATTGCCTACAGTCACCACCAAGGAGTCTGAACACACAACATATTCCGTAAAACTTAATAACCAGATTGATCTGCACCTGATCTTGAAGGTACATGGAGTTTTCCAAGCCTCTGACCCTTTACCTCCGTGCACCACTGCTGCCTCCATTTCTTAGGACATGCTTCCTCTCCAATTATTTATGGCCAGTGGGCACCCATAATCATTGTCCTTGGATCCATAAATCTTTATTTCTGGTCTGGGTGGTGTCAGAAGGGGATTTCAGTTTCCCAGAATAGGGAACATTTGCTGTTACCCCCATTTCTATTCCATGGTTACGTTCCAAATTCTCCCAACTATGAAGAGCAGTTAAGGGATTTATAACCACAGGCATGAAAATAAGCTTCATGAGCATAAAGAGATGATCTCAGAAACACAAGTTCAACTCCCACTCCTGAACACATCTGTTGTAGGCACCTGCCTTTCCTTATGCTTCCACTGTGGAAATGTTGCCTGATGCTGAGCACAAACCAGTTGCAACAGCCTTACAGGAGGTAATGGCTGACTTAATGTAAAAAATAATTTAAAAACCTTCATCTGCCATCAGTGAAAGCACTAGTTACTAATAGAGCAGTAGGAAGTAGAATAATGTCTTTGGAAGTATAGCATCCACTCAGTGGGAAGAGAGGAGCTGTAAATGAGGATACTCAGTAAAGCATTGCTGAATCACAGTGGGCTTTATTTATTTAAAACCCCAGAAACTGTAGGTTCATATAAGCCTGTGATTAGAATGTTGGGTCCCCAGGGCAGACCCAGTTGTGATCCATGTACCTGGATGGCACCTTCTCTACTATTTTGTATGGAAGATTACTTGAACAGTCAAATTAGTTTTGTCATTTTCTTCATTTGTGAGAATATTCAGAATCAACCTGTTATCTTGCCCAAATCTTAATTAGTCCCATGGTAATTTCTTACTTTAAGTAGTCAAGGAATATTTCTTTTGCTGCCTTTTCTGTAAATTACTGACTGCCATTTCTGTTCTACCTCCTATACCTGTGGTTTGCCATTGATGGTGATTGGTTTTGCTCTCAGTATTTTTTAAGACCCGCATTCAGGACTGGACATGCCCCATAGGCATTGCTTGTTAGTACCCTCAGCATCTCCCCGCTGGAAACAATCCCTCTTCTTTACTTTCACTGTTCACATCCCCTAATGACACTGAGCCTGCCAATCCATTCCTCAACCTTTGCCATGTCATAAATATTTCTTTTTTTTTTCCAGCCTGGGTGTTTGGTGGGGTCCTGCAGGAGCTGTGCACCCAAACCCATTGAGATTTCAGGGTGGCTGGGTACTCAGCTCCCTCTTGCTCCTTTGAAAATTCCAGCTTTCATCTTCTTCTTTGCAAGTTGTTCCCTCCTGCCGCTTACTCAGTTCCATTTATAGTTGGCTCAGTTTTGTACGTGGTTAACTTGAAAGAGTAAGGGCAGAAAATCAATTATAAAACTAAATTGACTTCTCAATTGACGTTAAGAGAAATTCAACAAATAATATTACAGGATATTAGTTACAGTTTGCCGACTTTGAATTTTTGCATGTTTCCCGTGTCCTCAGCTTGATTAAATGAATGCTTTTCCTACTGAGGTTCCTTATTATTCAAAGCTGGTAAAAGTGAGGGGCTTATTGCATCAGCTCTGGCTTCTGAGCACCATGGCTCATCAACACAGGGAGAATTCTGGCTTCAGAGCATCAGTAAACCAGTTGTTTGTTTGGATCCTGGCAAACACCAGATAGATTTTGACCTGTTAGACTGGTCTGCTGCCTGCCAGGAGGGTTATCTGAGAGGGAAAATTGTCGTGCCAGCCAGGAAAACTGTGGGGCTCTGTGACAGCACTGGGCTGCATCAATGTCCTATAATCGAGCACAGCGAGGGGCATCATAGACAGGGGAGAAATACTATTTTATTAAAAGAGTTTACTTATCTACAAATGATGCATATTTTCTGTCTGCATGCTCTTATTCTGAAGGGAGCAAAAGCTGGTATTTCTGAGCTGGCACAGACAACTTCTGTCACAGCATCCATTGATTTTTTTTCCCTTTGGTAACATAACTCCGAGAAACATTAATTAGGAGTAGCTACTGAGATACATGCTTTGATTTTTTTTTCCTTAGTCATTTTGCTTTATTGGCAAATCATTTAAGTTATTAGTGTTAGTTGTGAGAATGGACAATCAGATTAGTTGTGAAAAAGGCAGTAAACTATTGGTAAACATTTAGCATAGGTCTAATTTTCAGATAATTAGAAACACTTGGGTGTTTTCGCTGACCAAGGGTGTTCAAATAAGATTACCATTTAAAATGATTTGACAAGGTGTGTGTCAGCAATAAAAACATAATAGATTTTCTTTCATGTAGTGTAAACTTCAGGAAAATAGGCCCTGACAATGTTTTTTAAGATCAAACCAGATATTTATTCTGTTTAGTTTTGCTATCATCTGTGCAGCTAATCCAGTTTACAGCAGTCTGAGATCCAGATTTATGCTGTAAGGCCATTACATTTCCCTGTAATATTCACAATACAGGAATTATCCACACTTCCCCCTGTGCAGGGCTCAGTATTTGCAGGCTGTTTGTTGCATGGTAATAAGCCCGTGGTTTTAAACAGTTCGTTATTTTTTGTAATTACAGCACTCTATAGAAAGATCATGTTTTAAATCCCCAAGCATTTCTGAAAATCTATTTCTACATGCATTGCTTTTTTGTTGTTTTCTCTGCTGTTCCTGAGCAATCCTAATGAGAAGCTGTTAGGAATTTAATGGGTCATCCTGTTCAATAAATGGCCGTGAATACCCTTAATAAGGGATTTATTTCCATTAGGTTTGCTGCGACCACTTCCACTCACCTGTTCCCATTACTGGATTGTGGGAAAACAGCTCCATGCTGCAGTGCTGTGAGAGTGAGGATCGAGGGCTGCTGAAAACAAACAGTTTTTGTGCCTGTGATGCACAAACAGAAATGAAAACCTGCCTGAGTTGGTTCATATTCCTGTGAAAATGTAAACAAGCAAATCCTGGTTTATAGGCAGCCGGGCATTGGTATTGGTATCACATACTCTGAAAAGTCACCTCGTCTTGTTGTCAGCATCATAACTGATATGCAATTACAAATGTCCTTCTCTGAAATGAGTGCTTTGCTGTAACATCAGATATTACTTTAAAACGCATTAATTGTGCCAAAAACCCTGCCCCATTATTCAGTACTGTGGCATTTTATTGGAAGTCTTTGGAAGAGGTGCAAAGCAGGGCACAGCAAAATGGTGCAGTCTTGTTGTCCCCATGGATCCTTACCAAAAAACATGGGAAAATATAGTGTAGGAGTGCTAAAATTGCCAAATCAGGGTGCATAAATGATGAATTTTAGGAATACTGGAGTCTTAACTTTGAACCACATTTCTTTTCCTTCGTATGCTTTTAAGTGTTGTTAGAGGAGGGACTGTGTCCTACCTCCCTGTGGCTGTGGATGTGCATGAACAGCCCTGGTGTGTGGCATCTGTGTGACTTTCTGGGGTCAGTGGTGTCTGTGTGATTCACTGGGGTCTCTGCACTGTCCATCCCTTCTCTGTCCAGGTGTGTGACCCAAACTTTATGCAAACCCGAACCCGACAAGTGCTGAGGCCTCCTGCCAGTTCAAAGCCCTGCCCTGAAGATTCACAAATGAAGCCATGTATTCTTAACCAAAATTGCTTCCAGTACCAGTACAACGTAACAGGTAGGTGCAAGTTTTCAATATACCCTTAGCAGGTGTTTTTAGTTGTGTTTGCTTGGGGTGTTGGTTAAGGCCTTGACATTGTTGGTTTCAATAAAGTTAATTACACACTTATGTTTTTACACATTAGTGGACAAATGCACAGTTCTTCTTTTATGGAAGTTGTCATTGCAGGTGAATGGAAATAAAGCACGCTAAATGGGATTTTCAGTGGGTTATCAGGAGGATTAATTACAAAATTCCAATTAAAAGAGTAGCACCTGCGTGGTTCTGGTGAAGCCAATAATACCAACAGAAGTTTGCTTCGAAGGCAATATGAATTATATGGGTGGGCATAGGATATTCACAGCAGAATGCATTATTTAGGACCTTAGAAGCAATTGGTTCTGTTGCAAACAAATGAACAAAACAAAAACAAAAACTTCCTTTTGTTTTGACCAGCTGAAATAAATGAGAGAGGCATACAGAAGAGAGATCTAAGAGGAGTTTGGGGGCTGGTGGGAAGGAAGAACAAAGCAAGATAAAATATAAGAATATAAACTCAGCCTGTTTGTAATAAAAGCCCTAGAAACACAGGCAGCAGGATGATGCCTTTTTTATCATCACATTTCAGAAATCCAGAACATTTATGTGTTCATGTTTATCAGAGGTGGAAGACACAAAGTAATAGGTTTTCTTCTCATCCTTCTTATTTATTGGTGGCGCATGGAAATTTTAGTAGCTTCTGTTATGCTTTTTGTTTATTTTAAATGATGTTTTAAAGCTTATTTCAGCTTAGTTGTATTCTGACCAACATAATTTCAGACACATAATAAGATATTAATTTTCTTCCGCTAGAAATACTGCTTTTATTTCATGAGCATTAGAGTTTAGTTTTTAATAATGGATAGCTTTGCCTGGAGACAAAAACAGGTTAAACCAGAGTTCCCCTTCAGAAACTTCCCCAGCTGCTTTATCAAAGTGGAATTTTACTTCAGACAATAGAGTCTTGTACCTGTGCCAGCTGGATTGAACTGATACCCTTTATCAGTGTTCAGCATGTGCACTCTGATGTACCAGTGTCCTAGTGGGATTCGGTGTTGGACTGTGAAGCCAGCGGTGTCTCCTCTGGGACTTGCCTGGCTTTGAGAGCAACTTTTTTTCATGGAGGGGGTGTTCTTGGGTGTGGGATGCCCTGACATGGGGAAATGCTGCTGTAGGTGAGCCTTGAGCACCCATGTTCAAGGCTTCAAAGCCAGGCGAGGTGGGGTTTGGGCTCCCTGCTCTGGGGGAAAGTGTCCGTGCCCACGGCAGGGGATTGGAACTACACAATCCTGAAGCTCCCTTCCAGGCTGTTCTGTGATGCTGTGCTGAGCATGCAGGTGACCTGCAGCAGTGCACCCTCTGCTTTGTGTCTGCAGGCTGGAGCGGGTGCCAGCTGGGTGCCAATGCCACCTGTGGGCACGGGGAGCGGCGCCGCCTCCTGAGCTGCCGGCGCAGCGACGGGGCCACCGTCAGCATGCAGCTCTGCCAGCAGGTGAGCAGGGCTGGGGCACTCCCACACATCCCTGTGTGTCCAGAAAGCTCGTGGTGCCTTCTGATCTGTGCCAAGGCACCCCCCTAAGTGGTGGGAAAGTTGTGTTTTGTGCTGGGAGCACACAGCTGGGGTCTTTGGGAGACAGAGGGGTGTCACTGGCTGGTATCACACCTGGCTGCCAACCCTGCACCATCCCAAAGCTGGGGACCTGGGAGATTGTATCCTACTACTGGAAGTCTGGGGTTGTCCTTTTGGAGTAAGACCCAAACACTGAGGGATGCTTAGGTGTGAAACGCTTCAACACTGAAACCACATTGGCCCGCTGCACCCTCAGGAAAGCTCCCTGTGAGCACCACTCAGGTGTCCTGCAGAGTTGCTGCTGGTTCTTGCTGGGTGCTGGGCTGTGGCAGGAGGTGGCTGGGGCCTGGGGAAGCTGATGCCTGTGTTTCCCTGTCGCAGCTGGGCCTGGAGAAACCCGTGCCCACGAGCAGCCGGTGCGTGGTGGGATGTGCCGTGGACTGCCAGCTCTCCCCGTGGTCAGCCTGGTCGCAGTGCTCCCACACGTGTGGCGCCGGCGGTGAGTCCCCACCTGCCCTCCTGACCCCCCCATACCTGAGCAATGCAGCACAGACAGCACCCACAGCCCCAGGTGGGCTCAGACAGTCCCTGAATGGGGATACAGAGCTCAGGGATAGCCTCGAGCCACACCCAAATCCTTTGGAGGTGGTTTTGGACACTCTTGAGGTCCCGAGGTGGTGAGTGTTTTGAGCAAAGCAGGCCATTCTCAAAGTACCCTAAAGTGAAAAATGCAGCTTAGGGAACAAGTAGTCAGATGTCTGGAAGATTATTTATTAATTAATTCAAACTCTCAGAATTCAGTCACAGCAAATGTTAACCCCGGGGATGAGGAGTACATAAAGCTAGCAAAGAGCTGGGGAGTGTTACAGGATTCTGAAGAGATTAATAAATAAATACAAATCCTCTGGTGAAGTAACTTTTAGTAACATAATTGCATCCCATTGAGGAAAACGTGCAAAGACTGTTTTTCACCATTTAGTGTATACCTCTGTCTCCATCTTGCATCCACAGGTCCCTTAGCACTTCTGTGACCCCAGTAACTTCAGCAAGAAATTTTTATAGCCAGCAGTGCTCACCAGCATACAAAAAGTGAAAGGATTAGGACCTTTTTCAACTTATATGATTTAAAATACCCTTTGAGTATTGACATGAGGAAATGCATTCAAGGTTTTATTTTCAATAAGCTTGGGACTCTATTTCCCAGGCTTCTGATGTGCATTAGATGTACAGCTAATGGTCTTTAAGATTCAAAAGCCATAATGTATATTTGAATCAAATTCACTTAAGGTCAAAGAGAAAGAAGCTCTTAACTTCCATAAAGTGATTCCTTCAGATGGATTCCAGAGATCAAAGCGTGTTACAGAAAAAGCTTAATATTTGGATTAGTGCTGTTCTTTCTTTGCTGAGCTTTTAGCCCGTTTGTGAAGTAGTGCTTTCCTAACAGAAGTGAATAATTCATGGACAGTGTTTTAACAACAACACACTGGGAGTACTATTAATTCCAATTTTTTTTTTTTCTTCAAAATCCATTTTGGAGTGTTAATGCTTGTGTTACTGAATAAACTTAATTTAATTTTCTGAGTGTTCAATCACTTACCAACTTAAACAGAGTACAGTGCAAAAGGAGGCTGCAGCGTTTTTATGGCTTTTAACATGCCCAAGGAGCAGCTCACCCTATATAGAACCCAAAGGTTTTTTCATCCTGAGCTCTTATATTGCACAGTTTGCAAAATGATATACTGGAGTGAAGGTGTGTCTTGTGTTCTGCCCCGATCCTGAAACACTTGTGCAAATTCCAAAGACTGGTTAAAGAGTTGATGGCTGCCAGTGGATACAAGGAGCTTCTTCATGTCCTGTGCCAGAGGAAAGCTGGAAACATCTGTGGCCTGGTGAGAGACCTTCCAGTAAGTGTCCTGCCTTTGGTGCCAAACCTCATTGAGGCTGCTTGAACCACACAGTCAAGCCCAAGCTCAGCTCGGTTTGTGGGTCATCCCTGGACCTCAAAGACCATAACTCTGTTACGCTGCTGGCTAGAGAGCTGTCTTGTACAGGCCACTGTGTCACTGCTGTGGTTTAACATGGATTTAAAAGCTGGAGATCCTCTTTTGTGAACCTGTGGCAGCTAAGCAGCTGGGATAAAAATTGTGTCATAAAGAAGCCAAGTCTTGCCCAGTCCTTCTCTACCATTTGGACAACTTTGCAGGGACCCGAGAGTCTTCTGAACCTCATGCCAAACCACAAGCATCAATGAAACAAAAATACTTTGCATCCAGATTACTCCAAGCACATGGTTGATTTTCCTGCAGCCTTGGTCCCAATCTGACTTTTGCTGTATCAGCTCTGAAGTGTGGATCTACCCTGGCACCAAACATCCCTGGTGGAGGGGCCTTGGCACAGTCCTGTGGCCATGGCCCCAGCATGGTTCCAACAGCACAAACACCATCCCTTCAGCTGCTTCACAGAGTTCCAGTGGGCTGTAAATACTCCTGGATGATGGCAGTAACAGAGGAGACTTGACCTGTGCACTCATCTCCAGGTGGTGCTTCAGGGGTGCACGGCGAGGGTTTCCAACTGGAAGGGTCATGGACTTCGAAGCCACCCTGGGTTTCTCACAGGCATTTGTGGGATCAGGATGAAGCCTCGAATTAGATAGGAAAAAAACAAAGGATGGCAATAAACGAGCAGTGGGAACTGGCTGTAGTAAATCCTCATGAGTGCTTCCCTTTGCCAGTAAGTAAATGCCCACAGTTTGGTACAGCTGAAATGCAGGGCTTAGGTGCTCAGTGCTCAGAAATGATTCACTGCAAGGTGAACACAGCATTACTGGATCAGCTCACAGCAATATTTTGCTTTTCTGGCTTTTTTTGGAGAGTGTGTGAAGGGCCTGCAGAAGCACCATAAAGGACTTCAAAGAGAAATGTAATTTAAATATAATTCAGATCAAAATTTAGTTTTGCTGGATGTATGTTTTCGTGTGTTTTTTTATTCAAGGATTGTTGCTAACATTTTTATTCTGTCCTTCTCTTCCAGTAGCAGTTTGATGTGATATATTTTAACAGGTGGTACCTTTACTCAGGTTTTATTTTATGGAATAATGCATTTAAACATGAAGTGGTGCTTCTGTGCATGTGGCACGGGCAACTAACACAGTTCTGGTACACAGCAGCCAAAGGCAAATATATTGATTTTTATGAATGATGATGAGTAAGGCAGATCTCTCTTTTCTGCCTGCGCTGAGCCTGTGGAGATGTGTAACTGATGTTTGCCTGGTGCAGCTGTAGGTCTGGGCAGCCTCTGCTCAGTGTGCTGGAGAGGGCTTTAGGTTGATACTGGGTTACATATAAGGGTTCCTTATATCAGTTACTGTGCTGCTATGAAAAGATGTATAGAACTGTCTTAATGGATGCTGCTTCCATGGCCTGAATCAAAGTTATTGGAAAGATGTTTGGTGAGGATTATCCCCAGCAAACTGAATTTCCTGTGTTAAGGCAAATGAATACATGAGGATGCTGAATTTTTCTACATAAACATTTTCCAGTCCCACATGGCTTCTCCCAAGTTCTCTAAAAGGAGTGCTAAATTGTATAAAACCACCTCCAGCTGTGCTTTGCCACTGAAAAAGCTGACTTTAGCAAGGAAATTACAGGATTTACCAGGGCTGACCATGTTGCTGTGCCTTACTCAGTCCTCAGACCGCAACGGGACCTTAGCAGGCGGTGGAGACGGAACCCCAGCACCAGAGTGACCTGTGGGATGGAAGTGAAGGGGCACAAGGATGCACACAGATGAAAACTTTGGTTGTTATATTCTTCCCTGGATCATCACCAATTCAGGAAAACATTTTTGGTGTTGCCTTCTGAAGAAGAACTTCTTGTGATGCTTTCCTGCCTGCTACTGAAGCTTGGGAAACTCCCCTCTGACAGCTGGGGATGCCCCAGTGCCTGCTGGAGGGACTGGCAGTGGCAAGTGGATGGAAAGCCCGGCTTGTCACCTGTCCCACTTGCTTGTGACTGGACCTAACCTGACCTCCAGGGCTTATTTAAATAACTTGATTCCTGCTCTGGTCTTGTACTTCCTTGACAGAGCCGTGTGGTGTGTGCTCTGCTCAACCTCACTGAACTGGTTACAACGTGTTGCTCCTTGTGACTGGGATGAACTGCAGCAGGAATTTCAATCTTCCTGGTTTCAGCTGTGACACATCACTTTGTAGGGACAGCGTGCAAGTAAATGGCAAGAATTTCTTGGGGGTAAAAAAATCTGGCTCTTCCAATTTGAAAATATAATCCTGTGCTCCTGAGAGGCAATTCTTGCTGCTTACACAAAAGAGAATTTTAAGTGGCCAGCATTAACAAGACTAGCCTCTTGGTTTTTTTCCTTTTCAAAACTAATTTGAGAATTTGAAGAAATGTTTATTTTCAATTTCAGCACCCTTTCTGTCCTAATTTTTGCATTGTATAACATTGCAGAGCAGAGGAATCAGAGATGTGGCCAATTCATTGAGAAATTAGAGAACAATTCAAAGGAAAATTTAAAAAATAACTAGGATTGCTTTAAATCTTCTAGAGTTTGTATTGGAAGCAAATTAATTTCAGATGCAGTGAGATTCTGTTCTGCATAGGCAGCAAAAGATAGGGTACTTAAAAAGAAAAAATTGAGTTTTTCTGCTACTTGAGTGGTAATCAAGCACCTAGATAATGTTTTTGGAGTAAAAAAAAATTAAAGCTTCAAGAAACTCACTGCAGTCATTATGCAAAGAATAGTTTCAATGAAGTTTCTTCTTCAGTGATTCATTCACAGGGTAAAAAGAAAGTGACAGACTGAGTCAAGCCCCAGCTGACCACTGGGACTGTAGAGAGTTTCAGTAGTTCGGATAGCCAACTGTAGGAAACCAAAATGGAAAGAAAGGTTGTTAATTCCTCTTTCTGTTCAATGATCTTTCCATTTACATATTGCTGGAAACATGTTAAACAGAGTGTACAAAAGGAAATTATTTAGTTAATTAAAACAGCTTGATGAATGCTTCAGGCTTTCAAGTCCCTCCTAATGAAATTGGATCTTTTAACCTTAGGAGACCTCCCTTTCCTTAGCTCCATGCAGGGAGCTGGTGCCTGGCAGGCTGCCCCAGAACCCTGCAGCCACAGGCTTCCCACTGTTTCCCAAAGAGCCTTTTCCATTGCTCTCCAATACTCAGCATTCAGCATTAAGACAAATTTGGCAAATTTGGTCTCTGGCTGGAGAGACAGGAACAGCTAATTTTGGCCAGTTGGGCCAGGGGAAGCTGTTGTGGGGTTCATCAACAGCAGCCTGGGAGGTTTCTCTTCCCTTGCTCTGACCGCCCAGTGAACCGCAGGAGTTTTCCTTTTCCTTTTTCCTTTTCCCCTTTCCCCCTTTTCCTTTCCTTTTTCCTTTTTCCTTTTTCCTTTTTCCTTTTCCTTTTCCTTTTCCTTTTCCTTTTTTCCCCTTTTTGTCCTTTTCCTTCCTCTCCTCTCCTGTCCTTCTCCTCCTTCTGCTCGTTCTCCTCCTCCTTCTCCTTTCCTTATTCCTTTCCTTTTTTCTTTCCCCTCAGCTGGTAGGATTTTTTCCATCTCCTAATGTATCTGATTCCGTGATGGCTGAATGCACAGTCGTGTGGATAACAGCTTTTATCATCACTTCTGTTACAAACTCCCCAGGTCTAGAGGATTAAAACTGGGAAGGGAAGAAGTCTTAAAATTGGTTTTAATGGGTTTTAAAATGGAATTCAGTGGGTCAGAGCAAGGGAATAAAGGTAAGAGAGCTTGCTAAGGTGCCTTTTCCAAGTGTGTCTGCTTTTAATTTTTATTTGCTAAAATGGTTTTGGAAACCTTGCTCTGTGGATGATCATGATGACAGATATCAGAGATATGCCTTACACCTGCAGAATCCTTAATTAAAAATCATGTGCATAAATATCTGGGTGAAGGATCTGGTTGAGCATTGCAGCCTCTCTAATTTGTAGGGTGTTTGCTCCCCCACCAGACTCCCCTCTGCTCACAAAAGCAGCTGAAGGGCAGTGATCCAAAAGGGAGAGCTCCACCACAACACCTTTTCTCCTCCTTTGCACTGGGTTAGCAATTACCACTCACCTCTGTCTTGTTGTATTTGTCTGCCCTTACTGCCCCCACCTTTCAGACCTTTCAGTTTTTAACTCAAATCCACACCTATTGAAAGACAGGGCCGAAACTTTATCCCCAGCACAATCTTCTGCATCCCATGGCATAAGGGCTTTTTCTTTTCCACTTTTCTTTTTAATTGGAGATGGAATTCTAATTGAAACATTTTGAGTGAAAACATTCCTGGATGTAAATGGACAGCAAAGGAGGTGGAAATGGAATTGCTGTAACTTTAATGAATATATTCAGTTTTATTAGTTCAAAAGTAGTAACATAATTGCTTTTTCCATTCAGTGGCTGAAGAAGTTTTCACCAATAATAAATAGGATTTTAATGGAAATGGTAGAAGTGGTTATGGATGGTAATAGCCACTACAGTGTTTGCAGTTTTCAAATTAGGTCCACATAATTGCTCATAAAAAGAAAATTCATTTATTAAAAATCTCTGGAAACATATTGAATATGTAATGGTAGAAATGCTGCTGCCATAGGAATTATTTTCCTGTCATATTTAATAATCAGGACCTAGTCAAGTATTTAAATGTGTTGCATAAACAAATACAATATTTGGAAAACATACCAAACTGTGTTTAAAAAGTGTGCTTGAAAATATCAGTGACCGCATTTCTCAGACCTAGCAATCGCATCCCTATTGTCCAAACAGTCTTCCCAATTAATTGCTTTTTCAACAGGTTTTAGTGGTGGGAAATGAATCGGGAATGCTGATAAATTACAAAATCTGTCTTTCTTTCTCTCTCCCTCTCTCTCTCTCTGTCTCCTGGGCTGCGTGCTGTCTGTCCCCCCGCCCAGGCCAGATGGTGCGTGGGCGCTCCGTGGTGCTGCGGGCAGCGGGCGAGGGCAGACCCTGCCCGGAGCAGCTCACCCAGCACAGGAGCTGCCCGCTGAAGCCCTGCTACAGCTGGCTGCTGGGCCCCTGGTCTCCCTGCATGGTCCAGGTAGGGCTTTCTCCAGCACTCCCCGACGGCGCCGGAGCTCCCCAGTGCCGGGGTCGATGGCAAAACCCTCCCCACGCTGTGGGATTAATTGCTGGTCATGGGCTGGAGGTGTCTCTGTGGATGGTGAAGGTCTGTAGGGAGGGGGGAGTTCAGGAGTGGTGAACCCCTGCCCCTCACCTTCCCACCATCAGCAGCCATTCATAAATAGTGATATGGGTTCAGGTACTGTGAGCTCATAGAATTACTGTAGGGGATTTATGGAGTGAATGTGTTTGACTGGGCATAGTCATGGTGACCTATAATTTAATTACATAAAATATCTCTAACAAGAAAATAGATACACTAGACATCAAGGCAGCTTAGCCTTTTTTCATCTTTTTTTATTCCTTTTTTTTTTTTTTTTTTTTGGAAGGACTGTACAGCAGGTCTTGCCCCCCCCCCAGATCTGCAGTACAGTGGTGTGAGTTATTGTATGAAGAGCTGATTTCTACTTTCTCCTTACCCTGGCTATCTTTTTAATGATCTAAAAATGTCTGGATTCAGTTCTGATGTGCTGTCCCTACCCTCAGCACCTGTGCTCAGCACTGGGGCCATCATTTCTTCACTGGCAGCGACTTCCATCAAGCTTGAATTGACTTTTTCTTCCCGTCTGTGCTTTTACTTCTCTCCTTATCTGTTAGATCACATTTCCAATATTAAAACGTTATTAGTTGGTAACCCAGTTTAAGCAGAGGTGAATCTTTCACAGTGAGGTTTATCAGGCTTCTTAAATCTGGCTTTGGTGAGATGGAGGTGGGAGAAGTGTGGTGGAAACGAGCCCTGTCTGGTCCCAGGGGACAGGACCTGGGCCAGATCTGTGGCTGCTTCTCCACATTATATCATGTAGGAGATTGAAGCCAATAATGCACATAAAGACACAGATCCCTTGTGATTTCTGCTCTGCCAATGCCTTGAATACCCACATGATTTCTCAGTGTGGTGAAGGGACGTGTAGTGAATATGTGAGTGGCACAATAAATACCAAGAATTTTCCCAGGTTTTCGCAAATGAAATCTGGATGGTGGCAGTCCAAGATCAGAGAAACAGAAGTATATTTAGATTTTCTATAATCAACAACTCATTGCAACTAGTGATGTAATTGTGGTCCTTGTATGTGCTGTACTCAGTATGTATAACATATATATAAATATGTATATAACATATGTATGATATAAATAGAACAAAATGATAGCAGCAGCTGATATTTTGCCCAGCTAACATAAGCAGATTCTGTTAAACAGCAGGGAAGAGACCTTCAACCATAGGAGCTAACACAGCTGATAAAAGAATTAGTAGGGAAGCTGAATTAAGGCCCCAGCTTACTCCAGATGAATAACACATTGTGTGGATTAAAGGGTGCCCATCCCAAACCCAGCTAAATTTCAGCTCAGAGCGAGTAATCACAGCCTTCCATAACCCAGATACCATCCCTGCATTCAGTGACTTAGAGCCTGCTTCTCTCCTTCAATTACCACAGAGCAGTTTCTCTCCCCTCTGCTTTGTTTTGGAGAGAAGCCATTCTATTCATGTTCACTCCTCTTTAATGAGGTGCTCAGGAATTAAATGTAGTTCATAAATACAGGGTGATTTATTCCTGTGCTTCACCGGAAAAGCAGCTTAAGCCTGCGTTCTAAAGAAAGCTTTCAGAAGTCCTGTTTTCAAGGAGGCTTTGTGAAAGAAGGTAAAGCATCCTCTGCTAAGGCCAAAATGCACGGTGTGAAAGTGTCTTCTGTAATAATAGAAACGGGACAATTAATTATAAAGCTAAAATATTTTTTTTTCTTGTATTATAACTGAGACTGCGATTCCTAGTTGTAGGAGGACTATTTTATGCTAAATTGACTTTGTGTGAATAATTAGAGGTGTCTTCATGGTTAGGAATATAGCCTGCTAAGTGTTCTGATTGTCACAGTATGGAAATCAGAATGTAGCTCCCCAGATAACTGCACACAGCCCAGGCACACCTGTGGCAGCACGGGGCATTTTCCCTGCATCCAGAGGAATGCAGAACTTGGGAGCCGGTCACTATATCCAATTTCAAAGGATTACAAGACATTAATCATTTTCCTTCTGGAGCTGAAGTGGTTTACCCTGATTAGCTTAAAAAAAAAAAAAAAAATTAGCAGTGGCTGACACTGTTCATATTTTTTTTCATTAGGGGACTATAAGTGGAATAGCCAGGCATTATCAAACATGAGCTGGCTGACATTCCTAACAAGACTAAGAACCTTTCCTTTCTAACGGTCTTAAAAGCACTCCCTTAAATGTGATCACGCCACACTCCCTCATTAGAGAGACTTTTACCTGATTAAATGCTCATCAGCCTGTGAAAGCATTGCCCAATCAACTCTTTACCTAAAATAATTGTGAACACATGAACCCCAGTAAAAGCCAAAAAGGGAAAACATTTCTCCAAGTCACATCTGGGTGAAGCATCTCATTAGGGCTGTTACCTCCTGTCTTATTAGAGTGTTGTATGTGGGAAGTATCAGATGTGATGGGAGAGAAGGCTCGTGGAGATGCTGCCTTGCATCAGTGTGCTGAATTCCAGGGATTCCTGGCTGTCAGACACAGGAGGTGTAAACCTTCTCCTTATTTTCCCATCAGGGTGAGCAGGGTGAGAGGTGGAGGCTCCACGCAGGTGCTGCTGGAGGGGCATGTAGTCCTCTAGTCAGGAAATCCAGGATGGGTTCTGCATCCTCTGAAGGGTCAGTAGAGGAATTTTTGCAGACAAATGACAGGAATCCCCTGTGGAAGTCAAGTTCCTGCGTATTTACAGCAAGGAGATCATGACTCAAGAGGCAAATCCTGGTTCTAGGCAAACCTCAGAGGATCACACCTTCCAAAGAAGAGTATTTACAATAAAGAATTGATCCCCTGAGTTTTGAATATGTGATGGTTTCCTTTCAGTTCTCCTCTGATTAGCAGCTATTCTCTGCATCCTCGGTGTGCAGTTGCTGCCACAAACTTCCTCTGGTTCCACACCTGTTAATTCAAATGTATAATTTTGAAGATGATAAGGAAGTTAATGCAGTGTTCCTGCATTGCTTAAGACCCTTTCAAATATACCAAAAAGCATCTCCTACTGTAAGTGACAGGGTGACATTTTATCTTCTAAGTGTGTTCAATCGCTTGTAAAAACCCACTGCAGGTCTTGAAAGAAAGAAAGCAAGTGGAAGCCACTGTTAAAAAGCAAATCTTTATCTTTGGAATTGTTTTGAGAATTCATAGGTTTGGGGATTTTTTTTTTTTTTTTTTTTTTTTAATTCTAAGCATTAGAAAATATGAATGTAGTTCCAGTATAGTGTGATAGGAAAATGAAGACTGTTGCCTGTGGTCTTTTATAGTGGAAAGTGTTGTACTGAAAAAATGTATTGTTTCAACCTACTTATTTCTCAGTATTCTTATATATTGATATATATGTAAAGAATTATATACTATTTGTAGAAGAAGAAGTATATTTTTGAAGACTCCTTCTGTCTTCTCCAGTCATTTAGTCACTCTTTGAGTCACTTTGAGCTGGAAATACTGCAGTTTGATTAGTGCCCATTTTCCCCAAGAATATTCTCCCATCATCTTCTGTTCCCACCAGCCATTGCTAAGCACTCTAACCCAGTGGACAGCAGCACAAATGTTTCACACACCATTAATCTCAGACCACAACAGAAGTTCCAGCAGTGAAACAGTAATTTAGAACAGTAAGTTACACACTGACTAAAGTGAAGCCCGATGTTAAAAACTTGGAATCTGGCTGCATATAGTAAATCTACACTGATACTTCTTTAAGATGCTTTAGATTAGCAGCTGCTCTAGATCCATCAAGTTATGCTCTTACTTTGATTTTATTGTGGATCTGCAACAGAAGGGAGGGAGAGAATGCAAAAGCTGCCAGGTGTGTGCAGTGGGGGCGTTCCCGAGATTCCTGCTAGCAAACCTGCTGCTGGATGAATGCACTCAGTAGGAGCCATTCTGTTCTGCAGATGAAGTCCATTATTTTGAAAGAACCCACTGCCAAGAAATCCAAAGGAGCATTTCCCTTGGTTATATAAAAGCAATGTTTCTTCCTTCTTCTTGAGTTTTGTTTACTGGATTTTGCAAAGTGCCGTTTCCGCAAGGCTTCGGGCGTGTGTTCATAAGGCATCATGCAGACACGAGGCACCTCAGCAGCATCACAGCTCTTTATCTGATGAGAAAGAAACAATTCCAGCCTCTAGAAATAGCCTCGGTGCTTTAACTCTCAGAGCATCCTCAGCTCTTGATCATAACTTCAGCCAAGGAGTATTGATTTTCCACTAAAAGAAGTCAATTGTCAGTAGTTCGATGTATGCCTGGGCATACAGAACTGGGATGATGGGCATGGAGTGGCTCAGGTGGAGCCTCCTTTTGCTGGTTCAAATGAGGTTTAGTGGTGACAGGTGATGGCTGACTCGGGTTTGTGACATGAGTGGGTGGTCTCTGCTCCCTTTAGAACATGACACAGCCCACAGTGCAGTAAGGATTTTTGCTGTGCCAGGGTTTAAATTGTGAGTGCTCTTCTTGAGCTGTATCATCAGAGGGTAGAGGAAATGCATGTTCCTCATGGGAAGGCCCTGCTCTTGGATTCTTCAGAGAAGCCAAAAATGTCTGTGTTCATGTAACTGGGCATTAAGAATCAGTAAATGTATTAATTTGGGTAATAGACAGGAAGGGAGACCTCAAAGATGGTATTAATCCTTTATGAATGTAGCCTCTTCCACACCTTTGGTAATGACACACTTTCCTGTGTGGCCCTGCCTCAGAGCTTCTGTAGAGAGGTGTTTTCTGGAGATCTCCATCTGTCATCTCACAACTGGGGATACTGTTACAGACCAAATTTGTGCCTTTGAAGGCTTTTCATGTCGAATCTACTGTGTTTCTTCTGTCATCTGCTAATGTCACTGATGTGTGCCTCTGTTCCCTTTCATCACCCTGCAGGGTGGGCAGTGTGGAGATGGATTGCAAGTCCGCAACCTCACGTGTGTAGTGCATGATGCATCGGGTTCTGCTGCATCCAAACCAGTAGAAAATGCACTGTGTGGTGAGCTGCCATCGAAGGAAAGTGTGCTGCAGTTACCCTGCTCTGTGCCTTGCCCAGGTAAAGGCTTTGGAAGGTCACAGTGAATTTTCTGCCTGTGGCAGCTGTCTCAGGTGGACGTGCTCCCGTAGCTCTGAGGGCTGTCAGCCCTTGTAGTACAAATCTGTGCTTCAGCAGATCAGGTAAATGCTCAGTCTACTGTTCCTAGACCACCCGAGAAAGTCTTCCTTTGTTTTTTGAGAAAATGAGATACCCCGTGAAGCGGAAAATCCAAATATTGTGTACTACTGCGTGATATCCTAGGGATATTTCCCTATTAAAGCTGTTGTGTGCTTAGGTTGTCCTTATCCTTCAAGGCCAATTCTTTCTGAAAGCCTGTGATTTCTTCTTTCAACGTGCAGGCGACTGCCACCTGACAGAGTGGTCAGAGTGGAGCTCCTGTGAGCTCACCTGCATCAATGGCAGGAGCTTTGAGACAACTGGGCGCCAGTCTCGATCCAGAGCCTTCATCGTCCAGTCTGCGGAGAACCGGGAGAGCTGCTCGGGGCAGGAGATGGAAACACGGCCTTGCTCAGGTAGCTCGGCCCCAGCGCTGCTTCCTGCCTGGCAGGAGTTTGTCCTGGGTTTGTTGCCAGGGGAAGAGTAACTGGTGTTGATGTTGCAGGAGGGAAGTGTTATGACTACGTGTGGCAGAGCAGCCTTTGGCGGGACAACGTGCGCTCGGTGTGGTGCCAGCGCTCGGATGGAGTGAATGTCACAGGTACGCCCCAAGTGGCCTCGCAGGCTTGTGAATGAAATGTCTCCACACAGGCTCTTCTGCTTCTGCATCTGTTGCTCAGAGGGAGCTGGGCATCCTTCCTCGCTCTTCCAGGATTTCAGTTTGGATCTGTGTGTAGGAAGGACAGGTGTGAGCTCACCAGCCTTGCTGTCAGCTCAACATCACACACGTGTTACACGGGAGTGTTTGGGCTGATTGCCCTTCCTGTCAGGCTGGTCATGGGCAGAAATGAGTGCACACATACTAAAGGTTTGCCTGGCCTGGCTTGCACAGCCCTCAGTTCAGCCTTCCTGTGGTGGTAGAAGAAGAGAACATCACACGTGTGGTAGAGACCCCATCTTCTGTACCTCGTCTTCTTTTCAAAACACAGGCATCTCAAGTCACTCAAACTGTGAGATTCCTGCTGTTACTCTGACCTACAAATTCTGCCTGTGCAGGATGAAAAAGGAATTTCACGGCCCGAACTTTGAAGCTCCGTGAGAGATTGACAAAGGCAGTAGGGCTGCATATCCATGGGATCTCTTTCAATATGCACAGGGTAAATGAGGAGAGAGTAGAAGCAAAAATGCAGATGTTCATGTCTGGTTCCATTTATAATGACTAGTTAGGATAATAACAAAAGTCTTATGTGGAAAGGTTGCCAAGTATTTAAGAACCCATTGGCATGTTTTATTCCTATAGAAGCACAGGCTTTCCCAAGTGGGGATGGGCAAGGGCGTATGTAGATAAGACATTAATGAGGACACAGAAGATCTGCATCTAATTCCCGATTCTGTCCCCAACTTCCTATGTGGCCAGTGGCAAATTGCTTAAATCTGTATATCTCTGTTCTCCATTAACAAGATGGGTATGATAATAATTCCCTGCCTTGTTAAGGCAAATTAATTAATGCGATGCCTACAGATATTATGCTAATATGCTTAATAGACTAGCATTTAACTATATGAAATAAGCAAGCAAGCACTTCTTACACTGTGGTGATCCAAGACAAAAACATTTTGAAGACATTCAGTATTTTCTTTTCCAGGAGGGTGTCCTCTTCGGACAAAGCCTGCCGAAGTCCGGCGCTGCAGCCCGGCGTGCAGGAAACCCTTCTCCTACTGCACACAGGTAACTGCTGGCTGCAGAGCAGGGCTGGGAAATTAGCACTGCGAGATCTAATCAATTAGATTGCATCTTAGATTGCATTCCAGGACTCAGAAAATGGTTTAGTGTGTCCGTGGTACCACCTCGAGGAAGTTGTGGGAATTTCATCCTGAAAGGCAACCGTGAACCTGCACAAACGAGTGATGGGAGTATTTATGTGGTGGTGCACGTTTGCTCTCTGGAGGAGTTCTGGGACTTCTTGGTTTAATTTTCATTGAATGCTGTTGTACTTTTCTGTAGAAAAGGGACTTTTTAAAACTTCTGTAAAACAGGAGATAAAGGAGCATCAATCACCTGTTTGGATCAAGAGTATCAGACCCTCAGACAGACATTATAGATATAAGATAATTAGCAAAGAAAAACAATATAAAAAAAACTGTTTTAAAATAGAAATCCAGAAAATTGAGTATGGAAAAATTGAAACTGCTTTGTCTATCCAGGGCAGTGGATATTTGGTTATGAGAAGGCTGCATTTTAGATAGCCCTGTGAAATACCAGAGTGAAAACACATGAGGAGGCTTTGGGTCTGAAGGAGGATTGATTTTGGTTTGTCTGTTCTATTGCTCAGCAGGGTTAGTGGGAAAATTGTTACTGACAAGAGGAGTTTGCCACAAATTCCTGTTGTTAAGCCTGTTGGGATGAAAATGTTTATGTGTTGGACTTCTCTACAATTACTCACTCTTTTCCAACCAATTCCCCAAATATATTTGAATTTTTTTTGAACTGGAATGGGCTTGCAGGCACCAGTTGCTGGCAGGTTTGGTTTGGAGGTGGTGAATTGGTGTGTGTAGGTTTGTTCATGCAGTTTGTTCATGCTTTCCCTACGGTGTGCACTGTTCTGTGAGAGGGCACTGAGGGGTTTAATGCTGAATTCCCTTTCACCTCCCAGAGAGGAGTCTGCGGCTGCGAGCGGGGATACACGGAAGTGATGAGATCAAATGGTCTCCTGGATTACTGCGTGAAGGTACCAGGTTTAGAAGATAAGAAAGCTGATGTTAAGACCATTGCCGGAAAAAATAAACCTGTCAACTCCAAAATGCATGACATTTTCAAAGGATGGTCTATTCAACCTTTTAATCCAGGTGAAAAACTTAAATATGAATGGAACAGATTGTCTTTTGGAAGGTTTCTGTAGAAGAAGGGTACAAGCTTTGTAGATCATAACATCAGAGATTGTGGCTGGGAGCTGCAGAGTGACCTCCCAGTTTCCAGCTCGTGTGCTGTCTTTCATGCCTTTGTACCTGTACAGAGGAATCACAATCTCTCATGTTGAGAGATAGCAAAGACAGAATGAAGCAATAATATTTTGCAAAAGTAGACTCACATGTGATTCGGGGGGGGATGTTTAGAACTATTGATATTGATCACTAGTGCTTCAGAAGTTTCAGAGCAGGAAGTGCTTAAGATTTCATTAAAGAAAACATTGGTTGTTTCTTGCCATATTTCAAAAATATGTTAAAAGAACAGGGTAGAAAGTGTAGAGTTTATCTTAAATGTTGCAGTTAAAACATTAAAAGCATCCCACAAAGGCAGACAAGCTGCTGTGCCCAAGCAGCTCATCCAGGTGGATCTTTGACATCCACAGCATAAATCCTTCCCATTTGGAACCATGGACTAGATGTGCCCAGACTGGCCTGTTGCTACAATAGCTGATTCCCATTTTGACTGTTGTTTTGAAGATGAGTTCATCCAAAACAAATTTCTGAAATGCAAATAGGACTTTAAAAATGGGAAACAAACGTGTCAGGCACATCAGGTTTTACTGAAATGCATCTGCTCTCCTCATGTTATAAAGTACTGGCAGTGCAGTTCTTGCCCCTCTTCTGGTACCTGATGTTGCATTTGTTTGCAATTAGTTCCTAATGAACACGAGACTTTGGAAAACATGTAGCAAAAGGTTCTGTTAGGGGATTCAGGGAGCCATAATTCTGTCTGATATATGTGAGCACACTTTGAATGTTACATTTACATATTTGATTTGCAGACAGTGGTTAACCTTTGCGTTGACAGTCTCTGGGCTCAGAGAGCTCAGTCCAAAGCCTTTTAAAGTTGGCTGCTTTTCGATCAAACCCTTCATCCAATCCACCCACGCAGTTCACCAGCAGTTTGAGTCACAGGTTTGGGGTTAATTGCCTTTTTGTCAACATCCCTGGCCCTCTGTAGGTTGTCTTACTTGGGTGCCATCTCTTTGGCTGGTACCTTTTTGGGGTTAGAAAAAGGGAGGGAGGCGTAGGTGAGTGCTGCAGTCCTATCTTTTTAAGTCAGCATTTTGAGTCTGCAGCCCCAAAAGCTTCTGGAGAGCTTTACCTCAGTGCAGCATCTGTGACCCAGCTCTCACCCGGGGTCTGCAACAGAAATAATGTCTGAGGAGCTTTTACAGAACACGGTTTTGCTTAATTTTGGGGCAGAAATGTTACAGAAACAGTACATGGGAAAGGAATGAAGGCGCTCCGTGTGTGCCAAGTGTATCCACAACCCCGTGGCATCCTGCAGTTAACTCTTCAGTCTGAAAGTGCTCTTCAGACTCCAGCTCAAGGCTGGTGCTCTTCAAATCACTCCCCTTTGTCTAACTTCACAACAAAATGTGTAATTACTCCCCTCAAAGAGGCTCTCAGGCTCACTGGTCTGGGTTTTGCAGTAGTTACTGCTGGCTGAGCCAGGAAACCACTGTTACCTACCCATTCTGCTCTCGATAGCAGGTCTGTGGTGAGAGCTGCTGTATGGATGGCATTTAACACCCTGCAGCACCACAGTCCTTGACATTGTGTGGGTCAGTGAAAGTATGTGTGCCTTCTCCAGCTAATCTGTGATTTCCCTTCCTGTTTACAGTTTGGAACACTAATTTTATTTTGATTTAATGAGGCTGATGTTTTTGTTCTTCTAAACGCTCTACAGGAGTGCACAGAACTGATTTCAAATCAGGCTGTGTTTTTCCTCTCTTAACCACACTCTGAGAGGCCAGAGTTCAGGTACAGAAACTTTTCTTCCACTTGAGAGGCAATTTAAATAACACTATTTAAATTGTCAGATGACATGGTCCAGTGCCTTTCTGCTGGGGATGGAGAGCAGAGCTGCCTTCACAGCAGACATGCTGTGACGCCTTTATGTGGCTGTGACAGTCCCCTTGCAGGATTGCTAAATGTTTCTTGGCCATCTCCAGTGGAGAGGGCAACAAATTTCATACCTAGACTTCAGCAAAATAACCCAAACAAACCAACCCAGACCTGATGAATTGAGCAGAGCTCTTCTCTCATGGGAGGTAGTCTGCAAGTGTTTCGAGGAGCAGAGAAAATCTGTGAGAGGAGCTCAGCCTTTCCACAAAGCCTGGAAGAAAAATGAGAAAGAATGGAATCTGATTAAATGTGTTTCCCTTTGAAAAAATTTGTCATTCAAACATAAAATGAAAACCAGGCTCAGTGATTGTCCCTCTCACTTGACTGAATTTGAAATGGCCTCTCTCAAGCCATGTCTGTGGGCACGGCACAGGCTCCTGTTCCTGCCTCCAGTGTGTATTTGCAGCTCTGTTGATGTGAATCAGCTCAGACTGCTGCTGCATGGAAAAGTACCAAACCTGCTGCTCCCTACAGGGAAAGCTGTCCTGCCAGCTCAGAGCGAGGAACACAAATATTGATCTTTCAAAAATTGCTGTTATTATTAATGCAAAGCTTGTAATTAAGGACCTGTCCAAGTGAAGTGTTCTGAGACAAGGGAATGTTTGAACACTCAAGCCCACATGTGCATGGAGGGGTTTCTGCAGGGGACTTGGGTCACTGCAGCCCAAACAGCCCAGCCCACAGCCTTACCGTGTCTTAAAGCCAGTTTTGTCTCCTGCTCCTGGGGCCCAACCAGAAAGCTCTTTCCCAGCTTTATCCCTCTTACTATTACAAAGCCTATTCTTGTTTTTATTCTAAGCTGAATTCATTCCCATTTGTTGCCCAAGTGTTTCCCAGTTCTAAGCAGCTTTTTCCACTTGTGCTTGCTGGTGTTTACCCCAGATGATCTCCAAGTATTTATGGAGAACAATCCCATCCCTTCTCAGCCCTCAGCTGAACACATCAGGTGTTGCCTGTGTCTGCCTGGGTCAGCTCAGCATTGAACTGCCTCTGCCAGAGCAGCCCCTGGGCTCTGGAGGGAATGTACTCCAATCATCCCGTGTCCCTGCCCCTTTCCATTAAAGTTTTGTCTTTAAAATGATGGATTTTCTCAGAAATCCTCTTTGCTATCAAAAATATAGAGTTTATGGATTACTCCCAGCCAGTCCTTACCATGTTGCCCATCAATGATGCTCCTAATTTCTCTTCAGCTGATCTCTTAAAACTTTGTGTATTTTAGAAGAAAAGTTTTTTATTCTCTCCTCTTCTACCTCTGTCCTTTTTCATCGTCTTCCAACAGATGGCAAACTGAAGATATGGGTATATGGAGTATCAGCTGGTGGCTTCTTCATCATTGTTTTCCTGATTTTTACATCCTACCTGATGTGGTGAGTATGGCAGGTATTCTGTCCTTAAACAAAAGCTAGTTTGCTTTTATTTAAACAATCCAAGATACATCACAACACTGCATTGCAGATATTTAATGCTCAAGGCTTCAAGAAAGGATGAATGGCTGCCTAAGTGTCTTCATTTGTCCCCTACCTTGGAGTAATTAAAACTCTCCAAACTGTAAATGTTAGCAGCCATTATTGTGAGGAAGTTTAGTGGCCATGCAGGGAAAGAATTATTTGTGGTTATCAATAGGCCCTTGTATTTATTCAGACTTCTGCTGGGATTAGAAAGGGGTTTTATTGTAGTCTTCAAAAAAAGATAAAGTAAAACTGAAGAAAGGCAAGGGGTGTGATTGGAACAAGGAGCTGGCTTCTGCTCAAGGAAGGACTAAACAGAATAGGGACATTCAGTTGAAAAATGATGTTTGATGTGGGAATACAATAGAGATCTATGAAATTGTGGATGGGGGAGAAAAGGGTGCTATGGAATTTTTATTTCCCACAGTAAAAGAAGTAGGAGGCATCTGATGAAATGGTCGTTTAAAATAAACAAAAGGTATTATTTTTCACACAGTGCATTATTACCTTGTGAGCTTGCTGCTGCCAGGGCTGTGCATGCCAGGAAGATAAATGGATTCAGAGATGGCATAAGAGTTCATGGGAGATTGGGTCTCTTGGTGTTAATTGTGGTTTTTTGGCTGTTCGCTACAGCTCAGAAAATCCCTAAATAGGTTTTTGCAGTGAATACATCAGATGAAAACATGTCCTGTGTCTAAAGCTGCTTGCACCAGCCATTGTTAAGGACAGGGTGCCTGGTCTGCACCTTCAGTCCAGGGAGCCTGGGGTTTTACTGGGGGTGAGGGTGTCTGCCCTCCTCCAGCGCAGCCTCGCATGGGCAGGGGAGGTGAGCCCAGCCTGACAGAGCTCACACTGCTCTCCCTGCTTTGAATATTTGGAAAGGTACAGCCTTTGATGCCTCTGGGAGGACAGGGAGAAGTGGGAAGCATCCAGGTGTCCTGCAGTTCCTAAGGGTTTGGCCTGAACTTACAAACATTCATGGTAGATGCTGGCCTGAGCCCTGTCAGACCAGGGCAGGCAACCAGAGAGTCACAGCTGTGGCCTGACAGCATCACTGCCCTCTTTCATCCAGCAGTTCATTCCCTCTCCCTCCCTCAGTCTTTCTCTCAGTCTCTCTCTTGGGTTAAAAGCTCAAATAACAGCTTAGGAGCTGCAGCTCCCTTATTTTCCAAGCCATGTAGCTCCATTTCTCCGTGGCTTCACAGCGGAGGATACAGAGGATTTTTTAAATAACATTCCACACTTCTCCATCACTTGGAGGCTGCTGAGGGAAATGCATTTCTCAATAATAATTATTGTTGCTTCAATAGCGTGCCAAAGAAAAATGAGACTTTCCCAGTCCCAGGCAGCTCATGCTCCTATTTGTCTGCGAGGTGTTCCTTGTTTGGTCAGCTGTGAGAAGAGACAGGAGACAGATGTGCTTTGTTTCCTCTGCAGGTGGGGAGCACAGCTGGCTGCCCGTTCCTGGCAGGCTGTGTGTCCATCCCACACACCACAGAGCACACCAGGGGGGCCGTGTGGTGCCACCCCCTTGCAGTCCTCAGTGGCCACCATGAAAAGTTGTCTTTTTAAGTTGAAGTTTGGGGGTTGATGACGTTTCTGAGCTCGTTGCACTTTATAATTTTGTCTTCTGAAACACTTTTCTTGCAGCAAAAAAACGAAGCAGCATCAAAGCCCTCCACCACAGCAGAAGCCTCTGACCCTGGCCTACGATGGAGACATTGATATGTAACATAGACAAGAAATCCAAATGTAGACATCGACTGCCTTAACTGCTTTCTTTTTTGGAACTCTCCGACTTCTCAGTTTTTTGAGGAATCTCCTGTGTATAATATCCTGGGCAGAACAGAAGTATTGCAAGCTGAAAATTTTGCCACCTCTTTGTTATCAAAAAATGGAGTAAAAAACTTGGATCCTGTGAAGCTTTTCTGAAGAGACCAGAAACTACATCTCTTCCTGTTGAACAAGGGGAATAACCAAACAAGAGAGAATCTACAGACATCAAAAAGAATTAGTTAAAAAAAAAAGGCATGACAATCCCAAGGAAAATGTGACATTTACTGTAAATGACAAGTTTGACACAGCATCATTATGCACTATATTAGTGCAGGGTTCTTTATTCTTCACATACTTCAACAATGAGTTTTCTAGTGTTTACATTTCGTTCAAAGACTTTAAAACCAGATCATGTATTTTGAGAAATGCAAGGAAGAATGAGTTGAAGTGTCTGAAGTTATCAGGTTTTTTAAAGTTTCTTCCTTCTTATCCTGTTTTCTAGTCTGGAATATGATTTTGCTTCATTTCCACCTACAGGACAGAATAAGCATTGTTATGAAAAAGCATAGGTGGTTTCTTAACCAAGAATATTTTTTAAAGAGCTGAGTAGATAGGTGTTTTGATGAATGGCTAGAGGATTTGATTGTTTAAAAAGGATTTTAAATTAAATTAAACCATGTAGATACATTATGGCCAGTTTAAATTGTTATTCAGTTTAATTAAAACAAACTCTGCTTTTGTATTTAAATTTTCTTATCTGAAATATTTATAAATTCCTTTTTTTGAATTTAATTACCTGACCTCATTTAATATACATCAAACACAAATGCAGTTTGTAGAAGGTCTTGCTTTTTTAAATGTTTCAGAACCACTGAGAAGTTACATGTCGTAAAAATCTGGGAACATTTGAAGAGGGTAAGTGTTTATAATAGTGTGTGTTGCAAGTAAGAAAGTGCCATCTTGTGGTATTGACTTGTATTTATAAGCAAATAAAATGCTAAAGAGAGTGAGAAATTTGCTTCTGGTACGTTGAATTAAATGTGTGTAAACAGCTCGTGTTATTAGTCATTTACTGGGTCTGAGATTGGCCTTGGATTTCAGACTCCTCTGGCATTATTAAGTGCTGCAGTGGTTAGTGAGAGTACAGACAAGTACAAGTCTAGAGAATAACTGCAGGTCTGGAGAATGCTTGGTCTTATTTTTAACTCAATGGCTGCTGCTTATTGCAACAATCAGAAGAGAAAGAGAAGAATTGTTACCAGCCCAGCACCTGTGTGGTCCTTTCCCATCCAGAGGTACCTGGATCATCACAGCAGATGGGTGTGACTGGGGCAGAAGGCACTGCTCATCTTGTCATGCTGCTGTTCACGGCTTTGTAAAGTGGTTGGGATGTTACGGTTTTATTGAAAAGGTGATGGAATTGTAGATGGGTTTCCTTCCCTAGGTCAGGATCCCACCCCTCCATCCAGCATTGCTCCTGCAGCATCAAGTTGAGATGGTGTTGTGCCAGTCAGGCAGGGTCAGGAATGTGCTCTTCTCTTCCCTCATTACAAAGAAAGTCTGATGGAATTTTGAGGGGAAATTGTCTCATGTGTGTCTGGCCATGAAAATGTTCTGCTTTCTGCCTTAGAGCTACAACAGTTTATGGAATATAAAGCAGGATGTGGTGTTTCCTGGTAACATTGGGGTCCTAAATCCTTTTTTTAACAGTGCCCTGTAGTGAACCACTGAGTAACATCTACAGAGGAAGATTTACAAGGGGAATAATGATCTGGCAGCATTAGAAACAACACTGACAGATCTTCATATATTTTGTCTCTGGGATACAGTGTCAGCAGAGTGGTACTCTCAGAATAATGAAGGAATAAACTCAATTAAGCATGCTGTTCAGCAAGGCATTGGAGTGGGGAAGTTGGTGTAATAACAGCCAAAATGACAGCTGCAACATGTTGGTCGTTGCCCTCAGCATCAGGGTAAATTACAGTCCAAACTGTGATGAAGGGAAGGCTCTAGGGAGACCTCGGAGCACCTGCCAGTACCTAAAGGGAGCACCAAGGGAGCTGGAGAGCCTTTGGACAGAGGCACAGGGTGACAGGATAAGGGGGAAGGGCTTCAAACAGAGGGCAGGTTTAGAATCAGGAACAAATTCAGAACATCAGGAATAAATTATTTCCTGTGAGGGTGGTGAGGCCCTGGCACAGGTTGTCCAGAGAAGCTTTGGATTCCCCATCCCTGGAGGTGTCCAAGGCCAGGCTGGCCAGGGCTTGCAGCAACCTGGGATAGTGGAAGGTGTCTCTGGCCACAGCAGGGGGGTGGATCTTTAAGTTTCCCTGTGACCCAGACTGTTCTGTGACTCAGTGACTCTGTGTCCAGTGTGGGAGATGTCAGATCCTGGGGGAGATGAGGAGCTCCACGTGCAGCCCTGCAAAGTGTGTTCATATTGAGGAGGTGGACCTGGGGCAGTGGTTCAGTTTGGTGCCCTCCTGCTCTGTGTCCCCCACCTGTGCCCCTCCTGGCCAAGAGGGACTGGCCATGGCTCCTGCTGGGGCTGGGCGCTGCTTGCAGAGCCACAGGCAGGGTGTTGGATGGGGGCAAGAGACAACATCTGCTGCAGAGCTGCTGCAGGTCAGTGGAGCCCTTCAGGGAGTTGTTCAGAAATTCCCAGGAAATGAGTGCCCCTCTCTGACTTGGCAAAATAAAATAAAATAAAATAAAACAGCAGGGAAGGGTCGTGGGGCTGCTGCTGGAGGCAGTGGCTGCTGGCTGTGCGCTGCCTGCCGGCGCGTACAGGAATCCATGTCTGCTCCTTGGACAGCATGGTGATTCAAATGTCATGAGGTAATTGCATGTATTTGATAATTTGGGGTTGAATTAAGCTGTGAAATTGAACCAGAGGCCCTGCAGGGTCCATGAGGCTGAGAATGCAGCATAGTGCAAAACCAGGAATCCGTCATTCAGACAGATACCAAGGTTATTGCTCTTTGTAAGAGCCCTGGATATCCTGCTGGGGGAAATTCCCAGCCTCCTGTGGGAGCACTGGAGTCAATTCTTGCCTTTCATTGTCCAAACTGGGTCATGACATGGAGGAGGGATTACTCCCAGTTCTTGCCTATTTGGACTTCGAAACTTTTTGCTGAAGTAGCTGGGGCTGGTGCTGTTCCCTGCTGAAGACAGGAGAGAGGTCTTGGTCCCTCAGTAAGGTAATTCCTCTGCTCCCAGCTTGGGCATCCCATCAACACCCGTATGTGTTGTGTGATTGTGAGTGAAAGCATCTGTTATTGGGTGAATAATGTTTTCCTGATATCTAATCTAAATTTACCTTCTTCAAAGCCATTCTCCCTTGTCCTATTGCTCCACACCCCTGTCCAAAGTCCCTCTCCAGCTCCCTTGGAGCCCCTGTAAGCACTGGAAGGGGCTCTAATGCCTCCCCAGAGCCTTCTCTTCTCCAGCATGAACAACCCCAACTCTTTCAGCCTTTCTCCATAGCAGAGGTTCTCCAGCTCTCTGTATTTTTTCTAAATGTATAAGGTAATTTGCACTTGTGAGTGGAAGGAGAAATGTAGTTTAAATACAATTTTAAGGTTTGTTTTCAATTGGGAGGTCATAATGCAGAAAAAAATTACCTTACTCGGGACCTTTTGAAAGATGGATCAGGCTACCTGATGTATTAATGTGCCTCAGGACAGATTATGGTTCTGTCTGGTTTAAAATGTAATTTAAATGAATGAACTTCCCCATCTTACAGCTGTGACACACACCTGTGCTGGACAGGAGCTTGATTTATATCACCTCTGTGAAGATCTATCTCAGCTCAGGCTGTTATGTGCCATCCATATGGATGTGCTCCTTGATTCCCGGAGCCACGACCTGGCAGGTGACTCTGTTACTGTCACTTAGCTGCTGACATGACTTGTGCCACCCGCCGTGCCATTAAGCTATTGAGATGTCACACGACCCGATCCCTAATGCTCTCGACAGGCTGTGCCTCCTGCTCCTGTCAGATGTGGAAGATTAAGGAAGTCCCACGTAATTCCTCCTGGCCTTTTCTGCCAGCACTGCCCGGTGCAGCTGCACGGATGGGGTGGGACGTGTCAGGGAGTTGGTTCTGCTTGAGAAAGTTGTACAGCTGTGAGGTTGCCTTAGAAAAATCTGTTTGACCCACTGGGATAACCGGGACTAGAAATGTGGGTGTAAAAAACCTGAGGCATTTGCATGAAGTGCTGCTGGATAAATGGAACCACACATTGCCATTTCTTGTTCCTGCCTGGTTGTGGATGCTGAAAAAGCTTCAGCAGTGAATTTCTTCAGCTCTCTAGCATTTTGTGAGAGCTCTGTCTTTCCCATGTGAGCTATCTAAAACAAAGTTATCATTCTGTAAATACTGGCACCTGCAAATTGTTCTGCTGGATTGTTGTGGCTTCAATTAGCAAAACACTTGGGAATGGACATCTTGGAATTTGGCCAATCCCCTCAAGGGGTGGATGGCCAGAGAACCAATTGCCTTATGCCATTTAACACACTTTTTGCAAGCTAACATATAAAAGCCATGAGAAAAAACCATTAAACTGACTCTTGCCACCACTGAGACCTGACCCTGGACTCTGTGTGGCTTTTCTACGTGCCCGTGTTGCGACAGTGACACATGGTAGAAGTGAAAGAAGAGTCTTGCTGTGAAATCTGACAGCAAGGGACCCCACTCTGCCTTGGAACAGGTTATGACTTAGCCACTCTTTGTGGTTTGGTTGTATTTCCGACTGGGGGAGAAGAGCAGATTTGAATGAAGAGTTACAATCATGGCGATGGGATGCTTTCTGCGTGAGTCTTTAGTGTGTGCCCTTTCATCCTGGAATATAATAGAGTTTATTCATATTTTTAAATGCAAACCAGTAGTAAAATGGTCACATATGAAATGTCTGGGAAAATAACCTAAACCCCCATATTTACAGTCATTGGTAATTATGCTCATTTACTTTGATTACGTGCTGTGTTACAATTGTGTCTAGGATGGGCTGCAGGCAGATACATGGGTTAGAGCAATTCATGGGATTTATCCTCTCTGTGAAGAGACGTTTTGATGGAATAAAAAAATCAGATTCAGTTTCCTCCAATAAGGAAAGGTTACTATTCTCCTCTGCCTCATGAAAGTTCACCTGAATGTTATGAGTGTTGGGGTTGTCACACGCCAACATGACACTTGGAAAAAACTCTTCAGACGTAGTAACAGTGAGGAATCTTCCTACAGCACATGGGTGGAGCACCCAACATTCATTTTGCAGATGAGGAGGATGGCACTCATAATTTTATATTTTTTGGGTGTAATCAGGCTCTTACCCCATGTGAGAAGGCTTCAAGTAGCTTTTCTTGCAGAGGTGTCCAAGCAGATGAGTGCAGCCCAGAAATGGTGTTTCCAGGATGCTGCCATTGCCCAGTGGTCACAGTACTGTGCAGCAGCAGGATTGGGCCAATGAATGATGTGACATTTCCTCTCTTCATTGCAAATAACCTTTGGTAACTCTTCTGGAGCTCGGGTTTAGCAGGAATTCACACACAGTTAATGCTGCTTCTCTGTCACTGTTGTAGCATCAGGCAAACCCATAACTGAGGTGGCAAAGGAGGGATGTGTCTGATGTAAAGTCAGTAAACGATTCTTATTGACTTCATTTAGAGATGATCAGACCATTCATAGGTTGTTATCTGCCGCTTCCTCAGAGTTTTCCACCTTCACTGAGCTTTGTGAATATGAGTGCATTGATCCTGAAACACCTCATGTGGCAAATTAAATGATTTAATTACACACTTTGCATTTGCTTTCTCCATTACAAGTCAATTTAACTCAGTGACTGGATTAGAGATGAACATCCCAGCAATTGATAGGTCAGAGCAGGAAAAGATGCAAATGTTCCCTGAGAAACATGGTCTGTGGCTGCTCTGCTGTAGTGGAAGGGCTGAGCTTCTTGGCTTGTGTCCACCAGGTACACCAAATATATCCAAATTTACCTAAGTGAAGTATTTGGGGTGTACCTGAGGATGGAAATCCAGCATTGCTTCAATGATGGGATGCAACAGAGATTCAATTTATGGTCATCCATGCTTTGAGAAAAGCATTTGTGTTGGTCAGCATCTGTGTTTTTTCTGTTTGTAGTGGATGTTTTGAATCTTTCCTCTGATGAAACAGAAGCCTTATGCTGCAAGCAGTTGTAAGTAGGACTTTGGAGAAGGGATTCCACTGTGACAGAGGGTTTTTTGTTCCAGCAAACACTTACACAGAACTTGTGGGTGTTGTAGCACAGCTGAAGCACCAGTGAAGTGTTTGTTTTGAGAGATGCAAGAAGGATATTTGCTGAAACCTTGACACTGTGTGTGAGCCATCCCTCCCAGTGACAAACACCCTGAGGCACTGCTGGGGAGGGTCACAGCAGAGCCAGGTCATACCAGAGCAATGTACAGAGAGCTCTTGTTTTCTCTAACGGCCCACGCCACCTTTTTAACTGGGTAAACCACTTCATCTCCCAGTGTCTGACACTGCTGGAGCAGAGAAAATAGGCTTTTATAACTCTGTCCAGTCCTAGCTCTGGCTTCTATTGCAGGGGGCTGTGCCTGATGGGCTCAGCAGAGGAGCATCAGACACATACATCTCTATAAGCTGTGCCCCGTGCCTGACGGCCGCGCTCCACGGTGACAGAGGTGACATTCAGTCAGGTTTCTCATTGCTGGGAGATTGCTGCTTCTCCACTAGAGATGGGCTGAAAATATCACTTCATATACTGAATTCAAGCAGCTGATGGAGCCTGTTGAAGGCAGAATTGAGATGAAAAGCTGTAACGCAGATGTGTCACATCGTGGTTGCGCTGTCACTCCGTCTCTTTGTATGATACGGTGGATCCACAGCAATTAATTTTAGATGCAGTCTCTATTACAGGAGAGTGGTAACTTGAAATATTTACTACTTTATTTGCTTCATGCCAAGTGAGATTTCACTCAATTTGTCATTAGAAACACTGTTCTCTTCTGAGGAGAGAGTATATTTACACAAACTGCTCTCCAGTAATTCTGTGTTTTCTTCAGGAGTAGATTATATGCACAAAAATCTGCTGATGAGCCTGTGGGACTGAAGACAGATGTTGGGGAAAGAACAGATCTGTTCATTGCCCTCAGTGAGTTGTAGAAAGGCCAAAGAGGTCAAACTCCTATTCCTCTGTCACTCCTCTGCATGAAGTGTGAATCCTCATTGACCAAAACAGCCTCTAAAACCAACAAAACCCACACCTCTCCAATATTGCAAAGTTGTGCAGTATTTTTGATGTACCAGCGGAGCACGATTTAGAAATGAAGAGCTGCTGTCTGCAATGATTTTGCTGGACTCCTTCTAAAGTCTCTGAAAATGAAAAAGCAGAAGACTGCCTGTCTCACCTAATCATGGGAACCTATGAAGTGGATTTTGGGGGAGGGAAGGTGGTGGAAGCCAAATGCTGTGAAATTTGAGGTGAAATGGGAGTGTTGCAGCTCAGAGCACAGGGGATGCAGTGCTGGCTGTAGGACTAGCTCCCTCCTGAGTCTCTGCTGTGCCATGTGGGAATGACTTGAAACTTGTTCATCCTGTTGTTTTACAGAGAAAAATGTGTTAATTTACCAAGTCTGTAGAAATGAAAAATGCACCCAGGAGGCTCAGGGCCGTGCTCCTCATTCTCTGCAACTCCCTGACAAGAGGTTGGAGCCAGATGAGGACCAGGCTCTCTGGGCAGCAAGTGACAAGAGGAAACTGCCTCAAGATGCACCAGGAGAGGTTTGGGTTGGATATTGGGGAAATCCTCTTCACCAAAAGGGTGGTCAAGCATAGGAACAGGCTGCCCAGGGCAGTGGTCGATTCCCATCCCTGGAGGTGTTTAAAAGCCATATAGGTGTGGTACTTGGGGACGAGGTTTACTGGTAGGCTTGGAGGTGCTGGGGGAAAGGTTGGAGTTGGTAATCTGAAAGATTGTTGTGTTTGAAGATGAGCTCTGCTGCCAATGCAGGGCCTGGTGGCTGCCAGCCATGGGTCAGGGACAGCAGTGGTGCTGGGCCAGTGCTGGGAGCTTTGGGAAAGAAATCCCTGTTAAGATGCTGTCAGTGCCTGGACCTGTACCTTGGTGCAGTCAAGCATGTTCTGTGTTTCACATTGTATTTAATATTAGACACCGTCTGCTGTGTGCTTTGTTTCCGTTAATTATCTTTCATTTTCTTATCAGCTTTGCTTATCTTTTTTTTTTTTTTTTTTTTTTTTTTTTTTTTTTTTTTTTTTAAACGTAAAACTTTGGATCAGCTTCATAAGGAAAAAAATAAAAGTGGAGCATTTCTCCCTTGATGACACCCAAACGATGAATATGGATCAGAATTTTCATTTCCTTTTTTCTACCACATCCATTTGCTTGATAGAGCAAGCTTACCAGCCTAGTTTTACTTTGATAAACCTAACAAGGAAAAAGCACTTTCCACCTCCATATTACTTTATGCCTTGTTTGTGACTTGAGCATCCCTTATACAGGTTTAAAGACAATTTATTCTTTATTGCCCTTGAGCCATTTTTGGGAGAGCATTTGTGTTTTTCCCCGACATAAAAACGTCCCCCTGTAACATGATGAATATTAAAGAGGTGCTTGAATGAGAATGGATCGGCGCGCTCCGACCCGCCAGCTCCGTTTAGCGCAGCGCCCCCAGGGAGAGCCGAAGCGCCGGTGCTGTCTGCCGGTGGATGTGGGGCCACGCACCCAAATTACTTCACCAAATGACCAATTTCAAAATTGTTATGGTGGGAAGTCCCTTCAGTCCTGCTTTCCTAAGGAGTCATTTGCTACCCAGATGAAAGGAGACCTCGGCAGCAAAAATGCGGAGCTGGTTTCGGCCCCTGTGCTGCCGCCACGGGGCTGGCCCGGGGGGGCTCTGGCAGCAGGAGCAAGGGGAAGCACCTGGGTTGTCTTGTGAAGGTGATGTGCTGTTCTTAGTGAGACCCTCAGTGTGTCAGCAGCTCCCCACAACGCTCATTTCTCCATGTGAATGACCCAGGGATGAGCATCAGCTGCTCAGGGAGCAGAAAATACCTGGGGAGACTGAAAGGCCAAGGCAGGCAAGGGGGGAGCTGCAGGTGAGCAGATGAGGAACTGGTGGGTCCCTTGCAGAGCTGTGCTGGGCCCCTCTGGCCCTTTCTGTGCAATCCCTGTGAGGTGGGCTGTGAGTGCTGTCAGGATGAGATAGCTGCAGGCAGGGCTGGGGCCATCCCCCCTGGCTGTCCCCTCTGCAGGACAGGACAGCTCGGCTGCCATGGCTCATGTGCCCCCCGTGAATCACCCCTGGAGACAGAAAAATGCCTGCCTGTGATATTTCCTCCTGCTACCAAGACAACAAGCTGACACCCTCCTACTATAAAGAAGAATTATGGTGGGGTGAAATCCTTTCTCATTCCTGTGCTCCAAGGACAAGGAATGTCCAGGGAATGGGAGGTTTAGATCAGATGTTAGGAAAATGTCTTCAGTGAAAGAGAGGTCGGGCCCTGGAACAGGCTGTGCAGGGCAGTGTGGAGTCACCATCTCTGGAGGTGTTCAGAAGGTGTGTGGAGGTGGCACTTGAGTTGGTGGTTTAGTGGTGAACATGGTGGAGCTGGTTTAACAGCTGGACTCGGTGCTCTGGGAGGTCTTTTCCAGACTCAGTGATTCTGTGACCATCCTGGAAGCGCTGCCTCCCCTAACCTGTCATGTGCTCAGTCACTCCTCGTGCACAGAGCTCTTGCTGCAGGGTGAACTTTCCCATTCCCTGTGGGCACATCCAGCTGCTCTCCTAGCAGAGGGTGAAGCAGAGAAACCCTCCTTGCACACACAGGGCAGCACTTCACGTTAGTGCTGGCTGCAGGGCTGCAGTGATGAGGGCGGTGGGGTGGTCTGTGTGGCTGGGTTTATTATTTTTTTCTCTGCAGTTTTTTCTCTGAATGCTGCATTCTGTGAATTCCTATTGCTTTTGCTTCTGTTCCAGTTGGGAACTGGTGGAAGGATGGCTGTGCTAATAGGGTGCAACACAGGTGCCCTTGCTGAGTCAAACATGCTCACATTATGAAAACTGCTTTTCCATGTGGGAAGTATTCATTTTTAAGGGATAGAAAAATGACTATATCTTGCACTACCCACAAATGCAAGGGGAACCATCAGGTTAATCACAGCTTGTTTCAGCAAACATGGCTGTGTAATGGCACAGAACAAATAGCACAAGTCTGCCCAAGACTGTTTTAACTAACACATTCCCTCAACTGAAATTAAAAACTGTCACATAGGAAAGATCCTTGGCCACCCACACTAGCAAATGTGGCTGCCCCAACCACACTGTCCCAGTCTTCTCTGAGACCTCCCCGTGCTTGTCCCTGGCTATTGCCTCACTCACCTGGCAGCTCTGCATTCCATTTCATGGGAGTGAGAGAATTGGCAGCGTTCTTGCTGTTCTCCATTAATAAATGATTAAATTCTGTAAAAGTATTAAGCAGTAACAGATCTGACAGAGGTAATGTATTAAGAACTCAAGAAACATTAGCCAAAATAGTGTCTATTTCACAGAAACACAGAATCACAGAATGGTTTGTGTCGGAAGGGACCTTAACGACCATCGAGCACCAGCCCCCCACTGCGGGGATTTAGTGTTAAGAATTTAAACCCAGTGTGAATGCAGCAAAGCAAATGAAGATTCATGGTGATTCCCTGTGCCAGTCAAGACTACAAGAAAAAGCAGTGGGGAAATACCCACGCTCAATAGAGACACATCCTATTCCAATTTGTCAGGGCTGTTAAAGGTGAGAGCAGCTTTGCTTTGCCTCGAGGCCAGGCTGGGCGTCACACAGGGCCTGTGTGCCTGAGCTTGTTTGCACGCCCTGATGAATGGCTTGTAGGTTTTTGGTTTTTTTAAATTGACTTCCCACATCTAACTGAGAGCCTTGAAGAAGTCAAGCCCCTGGCACAAAGGAATATCTCATGGATGGGATGGGATGGGATGGGATGGGATGGGATGGGATGGGATGGGATGGGTGAGAGCAGCCTCCTGGGGCTCCCAAGCTCAGAGGTGATCACAAAACACCCAGTGGACACAGGCCACTGTGGGGTCACCCCAAGCAGCTGTGGAGGAGCCCCAGTCCCTTGAGGAGTTGTACTGAGAGCAGCAAAAATTGGTGTCCTCAGCAGCAGGCAGGGAAGTCAGCCCTGGTGTGATCAGCACCAGCAGAACGATGGCAGAGCTCAGTGCCTGCACCACTTGTAGTGCTGGTGGGTTTTAACACCTTTTCCAACCTTCTATTTCTTTCTAAAGCATCAGTCCTGACACATGGAAAGACCAGCCACAGCTGCTGCTGGCAGGTGCTGGCTGCCTTATCCTGGCATTGTCATGAAGGTGGGATCTGCCACGACTCAAAACGCATTTCCTCTCTTAACTCTGACTTTCTGGTGCATGCAAAGATATGGCAAAGCCCAAAAAGGAGCATTAATTGCATCCAAGTCTATACAGCTTATCACAGAACTACAGGACAGCAGTAAAGCTGGCCCCTCCTCTATTTTGCCACCTGTGAGGGCTTGTAAAGGTGTTTTGCCCCCTTGCCGTGATGGCAATAAGCCTTTAACTGAGCAAATTGGTTTTGAGGTACAGGAGTTTGTACCTTGTTTGCTGCCGCCTTTCCTGCTGTTTCCATCCTGGCTCCAGGCAGGTACAAATAATGAATTAACTGCTGGATAAGGCCCATGCTCCCCTGAGCAATTATTCTGGCTTCCGCCAGAGCTGACTCAATTTGTCCTGCTATAAGTACAATTTTCAGAGAAGTTAGTTCTAGTTCAGGCACTAATCATCCACATTGGTGCAGCGCAGGTATTTTTTGAGGGGGAGGAGCCAGGTGTGTTTCAATCCTCCAGATTGGCACATCTTCAGAGCATCCCGGTGCTTTTGGAGATGCAAATGCCCTCCCAGCTGTGTGTGGCATTAACTCAGTTAGGGAAGGGAGGAACAGTATAAAATATGCAACAATCTTGAGCACTGGGGCACCGTGTTCGCAGTGCTTGCTTCCCCATCTCGGGGAGATCAGCACTAATGAGCCAACATGGGTTTAAACCTCAAATATATGTAAAAGTTATTTGCAGAAGGTGCTGGAGGCTGTTGGGGGTAGCTGGGGGGAATGGGGTAGCTGGTTAGAAAGGTGATTTCCTGCATCTGCTTATTAGTTCTGAGCAAGAAGTGTCATTAGACAGAAAGCAAATCATGGCAGAGTGTTTGAGCAGCAGTGGGCACATGGTGGACAGGCACCTGTAAGCCCCACATACATCTAAACACCAGCTGAAAGAGAAATCCGTGGTGGTGACTGGGAGACAGCACTCTGGGTATGCTGAGCTGCTCAAGGCTTTTCTCATTGTGTTTTAGCTTGAGGATGCTCAAAAACAGGGTATAACGGGGCAGGGCAGGACACAAGCTCCTAATTTTGAGGTTCATGAGGTTTAAGGAGCAGGGTTGTGTACATTGCTGCCCATTTTTCTGGGAGCCCTGGCCTTGGGGAGGGACAGCTGGGGATGGGGGCTAAGGGAGATTTGGCTGCTGGTCTGAGGAGCTGCCTGAACAAACAGGCTGCTCACCTGCTGTGTCCTCAAACATCACCTGCTCATCAGGGACAAAGTGGGCCCTGACTGCTAACAGCCTTTTGGGGGAAAAGAGGAGAAAATGGCTGTTTTGTGTCTTCCCTCAGAGATCCAGTGTTACTGATTGTACAGCAGTAGGAAGAGCTCCCTAGGGCCTGCACAGCAGGTGTAATAATACCACTGTTTTCGAGCCCTAGGCTGGGTAGGAAACTTGGCAAATTGCCTCTTTGCAGGCTCTGGTGAGGTCTGTGAGAGCTTCTGCACCAGCTCTATCACTGTAATCAGCTTCCTTCTTTGCATAATGTTTTGATGAGTCAAAATTGCCTTGTGTGTTAAAACAAATGATCTCTGCATACAGTGATAACTCTCTGCATAATTGGTGTTAATCACTGCTTGAATCCTCTGTGAATCTCTGTAACACAACCCCAGTCCTGCCTGTACACACCTGTGGCTTGGGTGCACATACCCTGTACAGAATGATGTTCCCAGTGTCCAAAAAGCAAAGTCAAATGCTGAAAGGTTTTGAAAGTGAGGTTTTATGGTCTCGTGCCCAATCTTTAAATAGATGCAGAATCACAGTCAGTGTTATATCCTGTTTACTCACTTTGAATATATTATTAAGTGTTTATTGGTACCAAAAGAACATAATTAAATAGCATGTCAACTGCAGATCAACACTATATTGATGAGGGCTTGTGGCACAGGAGATGTGTGAATTTTATTCACGTTGTCATTTCCAGTCCCCAGCATCATAAAGGACTTGGACATTTCCTATTACAGTTGCAGATCTACCTTAACATTACTGAGGCAATCATAGTGTGGGAAATTAGATATAAACTGAAAAATAATTAGAGGCCTGGTGACAACTTGATAACACTGAGTAATTGAAGTGTTGGTAACAAATTCTGAATTCTAATTTTCTCCCTGTAGCTGATGCTAGTAATCAAGATCAAAAGTATCTTTATTGCTTTTGGAAAGCTCTCTCACATATGTACCATGTAAGGAGGGGAAGGAAAAAGAGTTGAAAACCTCAGGTGTGGCTTAGGTTTACTAACAGCTCGGAATCCCACTAAACCCTGCAGATGGGAATGTGTCAGAGCTGATTCCCTCTTCCCTCCTCGCTCTTAGAAAAGCATAAAAGTGCAGGAATTACCTCCAGGAGCTCCTGAAATGCTGTATATGTTTAGGATACACACCCTGGGGAATCTGAGAGTGCAAGCAATCAGGGCCATTCACTCCGAGGGGAATGGCCACACACGAGATCTGCATCATGGACTGCAGGGGCTGGGCAAGCATGGGCCTGATGGCATGAGCCACACAATATGGCTCAGATCAGAGAGGTCCAACTTTCACCAGAGGTGTTTAATTTGCCTTTGTTTCCCGGGATTTTTGAAGCAGTTGTGGTCCTGACACATTGAGGTCAATGAAATGCTTGGTGCTGGTCCTTCGGGCTCCTCACATCTGCCTGGAGCTGTGGGTCACCCTCCAGCTCAGCAGTCAGGCCCTTTCAGGGGTAAGTGGTTAAAATCTGGCTGGGGGGGAAAGGAAATGAGATTCTGTAGCCACACAAGAGAGCAGGGATAGATGGGGGAGCTGGGGCCAGCAGGACCTGTCATCACCTCGGTGGGCATGAAGGACTTAGTGCAATAAAAATTACAGTTGCTGGAATGATGACTTAAACAGCATTCCTGCCTGAAAAGATATTGTTGTCCAGGGTTCATGCTGCCCACTTTTACCTGTGCAGGCAGCTGGAGCTGCCTCCAAGGGGTGCTGGGGCTGATCCTGCACCCCTGTATTGCCAAGGTCACCCCATGTCAGTGACGGCAGCAGGGCTGGCTCTGCTCTGTGCTGCAGGTGTGGTGTCCACCCCTGCTGGATCTGTGCAGATTGCAGGGCACAGGGAGAAGCCCATCAGAAATTGGTCTTAGCTGGAGGGAATGGCAGGGGAGCAAACAGCTCTGAGATCCTTTTATTTTTGTCAATATTCAGGTAAACATAAATAAACTGCTGAGGTGTGTTACAACAGCACACAGCTTGGAAACTGGACAACATCCAGCACTCTGCAAGGTGATAGAAGGTTGCCTGTGCAGTAAAATAACCCCCTTTTTTTTTTCTTGAATATCCTGGATATCTATGCACATGAACATAGACAATTTAAAAATTACCTCTTTGCTCCCTATGCTGCAACTAATCAATGCTGCACTTATTTTTTTCTGTCTGATAGAACCACATGATAATATTTTGACATAATTCAAAAGCCATGTTTAAATAAAGCCGTTGGAGGCTGTAAATCACCATCCCTGGAGGCATTTAAAAGATGTGCAGATGGGGTGCCTGGGGATGTGGTTTTAATGGTGGGCTTGGCAGGGCTGGGTTAGCAGTTGGACTTGATGATCTTAAAGGGTTTTTTCAACCAAAACCAGTTCAACAGTACTATGACTCCGAAGAGCTGAAGAGCAGAGCGTCTCCCTTGTTGTCTTTTTGCTGTTGGCTGTGTGTGACTCACAGGCAGCACAGAGCCTTGTGCTCCTTCCCCTGCGTGTCCTGCCCTGCCATTGGTCTGTGCATGTTTATTGATCAGCTTTATCAAACTAAATTTGGCAGTGCACCACAGTGGGGATCATTTACAGCATGGTGAACAGCATTTGGCTCTGGTTGCACATTTCAGACTGGAGTCAAGTGCCTTATCTCCTCTGTTATCTTGTCCACTTCTGGTCCCTTGTCAGTTATCTTAACATCCTTTGCATCCCACCTGACCTCTCATTTGGAATCTCTTTGAATCAGGAATTGGATTTGCTATTTGATGTTCATTTGGCATTCCAGCAGGAATCAAACTGTAATTAATAAGCAGAAGGAGGAAGCGATTCTGTAGGACTGGTGCACTAGAGGATGCTTGGGGAGACACAGCACACCCTACACCCGGCTGCACTCCCAAAGACGAGGAGATTTTGGGATGAAATGAGGCACAGAGTGATACTCTGAGTAAGCAAAAGCAAGAGCTGTTGGGAGACAAGGAGGGAAAGGAAAAAGGCTTTGATGAGGTCCTAAGCAGTCTTTCCTAAGAGCTGCTGCTGGAGCAGATGGGACAGGGGATGCAGGAGGCACATGAGGCCATGCCCACTCTGGGGGGAGAATGTGCCAGCCCTGGGCACACTGCAGATTCTGTCAGTGCTCTGTAGCAAGACAGGGCCCTGCTGGCACTCCCTGCTGCATTTTGGGGATACCCACGATGCCAGGGGGAGCTTGGCTCCAGGAGAAACTGCAGCAGCAGGGGGGAGGAGGGGGGACACATCCTGCACAGCACCCACTCGAGGCACGTGGTGCTCGCCAGGGTGCAGAGCCAAGGGCAGGATGGAGGTGAAATTTTCAGGCTGGGTTTTCAGAGGGTTTGGCTTTGCTGGCTCTGTAAGGGCTGAGCAGCACAATGGCAGATTGCAGAGGGACACAGGGCCCTCCCTGTAACTCTATCAGCTTTGATCAATTTTTCAGTCAAGTTGGGAATACACCAGAGGACGTGTCAGCGTGCTTTATGGAGGGCTGCAAGTGCCTTCCGTGGCTAATCCATAAAGCTCAAATAGGTTCCTGGAAAACAGACATTTTGTTGTCACCATGAGTAGACTGCTAAGCAGCGAGGAAAAAAGAAGAGGAACAGCCGGAATCTGCAGTGCCTGCTGAAGCCACTGGGAATGCCCCGGCAGGGATGGTGGATCCAGGGCTGCGGTGCCCCCAGCCAGAGAGTGCAGGGACACGGCCCCTGCTGCCATCCCAGCGCCCCTTCACCCTGCAACCCCTCCACCCCTCACCCAGGAAAAGCAACGGCCCTTCTGTCCATGCCTAATGAAGCAGAACAATCAGGTTTTAGCAATTAATGGAGACGCAACTGAAAACACCAAACAGTCCCCAGTGCCTCTGTTTTCCCTTAAAACATGGATTGCCATGAAGTGGCAGCATTAGCTCCATATTTGAACATCGGATTGTTCTCCCACTTTTCTGAATTGATCATTATGGTATAAGATTAATTTTCTTTCAGGATATTTACCAGGGCCTTTTTTCTCAGACTCCAGAAGACACCCTGACACCCACTCTCTCTCCCTCCCAACCAATGAAATAATTCATGAACTTGCTGTAAAATTAATCAATTTTTGTATTTCTTTCAGAGTATTTTCTGTGTTTTGAAGCCTGGAGTGCATTTTGCGTACCTAAACATTGTCCTGAAGCCGAAATTTTGCTGTTTTGTTTTTTTTGGTTTGTTTTTTTTTTTTTTTTTCCACATTTCACCTGACTTCAGGAGCTGGGAATTAATATAAGCACCAAATATCCTGACTCTTGAGATGCAGTTGTAAGGCCAAGGTTACTGGAGGTCAGAGCCGACAATTACCGTAGGGCTGGAGCCCTCCTGGCTCCCTCAGCACTGCTGATGCTCTGCACGGACCCCTGCAGCCCCCATGTGCTCCGGGGCACCTCTGCGGCTGCCCGAGAGAGCCGGGCCGATCCTGCCCCTGCCGCTGCCGAACCCATCCTCCCGACTCTAACCCTCTTATTCCTAGGTGAACTGTGGATTTCAAAGGAGGAGAAACAAAACAAAACAAAACAAAATGCCCAGAGATTTGACTACTGAGCCTGAGGAAATCTCCCGGCTTTTCCCCACAGCAACTGCTCCAAAGTAGGGACATTTTCAGAGATTACCAGTTTGCTGAATACCATTTTCCCCTCCCTGTGTTCAATCTGAAGCACTTTTCACAGCCTATAAAAGAAGACTAATCCACAAACTGAAAGGCAAAGCCTCCACTCTTCCCTCTGCTGAGTCTTGGTGCAGAGAATAATATTCAGCAAGAAGCAATTGCACCGCAACTGCTGCCTAAGGGCTGATCCCTACAGGATGAGAACTCAGCGAGTGATAAGTTTCCAAATGACCTCTGTCAGCTCCTAAAGAGAAAAGGCAAGGACAACAGCAGCCCGTGCGAGTGGGAAAGGCCAGCTCGAGCTTAACGTGGTGGGATCAAAGCGGAACAGAGAGTGGAAAAGTGTCCCTGCATCCCCATCTAGTGGCTTTTGGTAAAATAAATCTGCCTTGGTTTGGACGCGCCGTCCTCTGTTACTGCAGCCTGCTCAGTGACAGAGGTGCGCATTGATAAACTTGGTTAGCCAAAGGTGCTGGATTTGATCTATTTTTGTAAATATTCCTCAGGGTTTGAGAGATGGCAGGACTTAGCGCCAGCGGAAAGGAAACTTTGACCTGGCTTCAAAGAAGAGTGAATTCAGCTGAGGATACTCTTTAAAAGAGTGGGACAGACCAGAAAGATTCACAGGAGAACACCCAAAGCTTCTGTGAAAGATGAGCTTCCCCCACTGGTCTCATACCCACTCTCCCACTGTTTCTTCTCCATGCTTAGCCACAAAGGAGGTGACTCATTTTCCCGTGTACATTCCAAAAGATATTCTAAATTTATACCAGATTTCTGCCTGGCATGGTGTCCTTTCCTGGGATACCTCAGCTGCTGGGAGCACTCAGATCCCTTCAGATGGCCGGGCTCAGGCTGGCTCTAAGAGTAGGTAAGTAAAACTAATTTAAATCCTGTCCCACTCAATTCATCCTCATGTTCCACAAAAACCTCTCAGGGATCAGTCTCCAGCCTTACTACTCACTGACTTTGTGCTACGGACAAAATCTCTTTTGCTGGCAGCTCCTCATGTTTTGGTACAGCAGGATTTGCAAACAGCCCTGTTTTGAAGTGCTGTTCCTGCTGGATGTGTTTAATCCTGCTGATGTTGGACTCCCAGCACAGGTACAGCCAGAGAGAAATCAAAATTCCGAGTGTGTTTTCCTGGCTGAAGACATGTGAGCTTTTGAGGGTTAAAAGGCACATTTTACCATATCTGTCTTTGTTCTCAGGGACATTCTTTTTTTCAATACCGGCTGGGTCGTAGAGCAAAGCTGGAATTCACCTTGAATCAAAGAGCCTCTTTTGCAGGCAGCCATATCAGACTTTCCCTCTGTCCTTACCTTGGCTCTGTAATTACAACTACATGAGTTATGACCTCTAGTCAAATGGGTTGGAAAGGGTCATTGTAAAAAGTCTGGAAGAGCTGTACCAGGATCCAGGCTTTAATAAAGGGGCAGGAAGGGCTGTGTTAAAAGAAAAAAAGAATATATATATAAACATATATATACATATATATGTATATATATATATATATACATATATATTTTTTCCACACACCAATACTTCAGGTTTTTTGGGACATGGAACAGAAACATACCTGGAACCCAGCAGCAGTGAGGGCTGCTTCCCCCAGGTAGGGATGAGTTCTGCTTCTGCAGTGCCCTTTTTTTCAGTATTTATGAGAAATTATGTTCTTTTTCCCATAGGCAAATATCCTATATACACATATAAAAACAAACACTGTTGCTCTAAGTCCAAGATCTACTGCTGCCCAGGATTAAAGGATTAAGGAAAAACAAAATTTCCTCCTTTAATAAGAAATCTTGTTGTTAACTGTCAGGAAAATGGGTGCTACAAAATTGTTAGTTATCCTTTTCTCTACCAGAACTTGCTTGATGGAGAATAACATGTTTGCATGAAATATTTCACCTAGGAGAGTACAGAAACTACTGTACTTGAGAAGATTAGTCTGGAAAACTGAAAATATCTACATTTTCATTAAAACAGGAAACTGCTACAGAAGAGCTTTGCTCTCACGAAAATCAGAGTTACATTACCTGAGCTTTAATCGATTGTTTTAGGTGGATTTGGAAGGGTCCCAAAAAACAAAGTTGTAAACATGGGATTATGGACTTGTTTGGGTTGGAAGGGACTTTTAAAACCATCTAATCCCAAACCTTTTGCCACCAACACTCTAAAAATGCCAAGGATCTCTCTGGCAATCATCAGCCTAAAAGCTGATTGCTATTTAGAAGGTAAATTTATTGAAATTCGATACCCAGGCTTCCCTGCCTGGAGATGCAGGTCCAAGCTTGTTGTGGTGGGCTGACGGAGATGGAACATTGAGGGAGGCTCGGGGCCGTGGGCAATGCCAGCCTCAGACAGGCTTGCCCTGGGGAGAGCGAGTGACCTATTTCTGCAGGATCAGCCCAAAGCTGACCTCCGGAGCCGCAGAGTGCGGGAGGAAAAACAGCCGCTTTGTTGTCCCCCGCCCGCAGCCCAGCTCCGGCTTTAGCCACCACCTCGCTTTTGATCTCCGATCAAACCTCAGCTCTTTCAGTTTGTACAGAAAACAAGAGCTCAGAGCGGATTTAGTCACGAGCTCGCCAGCGCGGCCGAAAACACGGCTGGCAGAGGGACATCCTCCAAAGCCACCCTGCTGCCAGCTCCGGCCGGCGCGGGCAGCTGCCCACAAAGCCCCGTTGTTCGCAGCCCCGCGGAACAAAGGCTCTTGTTGGAGGCTAATGCCGGCTCAGCGGTGGCAGCCGGGGGGGACACGGGCCCGCAGGGAGGGGGAGCAGCGCCCGTGGATGTACAAGGAGCTTTCCAAAGGCTGCGCAGCTCCTGGCCGCTGGACATTTCTCGACAGCTCCCGTTGCTCCGGGGAGGTACGGCTTCCTGCCGGGACCCGCGGGGTGTCCATCCCTGGTTTTGGCATGGGGGGGGAAGGGGGGGGGGAGGAGCGACTTAACTGGAACAAGGCAGAGGTGGCTGGGGGGCACGAGGCTGCTGCGGGTGCTGGGACACTCCAGGTGCGCGGGGTTGGTGTCTGGGGGATAGCATCTCTGGTAGGAATGCTGAGGGATTGAATTAACTGATGTAAAATCACTGCCCAGGTGACCAATCAAACGGCCCCAGGAGCCGAATCCGCACTTTAGACCTAGAAAAGAGGTTCTGGTCTTTCCTCACTTAAAATATTCTGAATATTTTGTAGAAGAGTAGCAATGCAGTTGTTTCTGGCTTAACGTGCTGCTGCGAACCTGCCTTAAATCCATCTGGAAGCCAAATCTGGTATAAACCAAGGCAGGTCACTTGTTGGTGAAGCATCTCCAGCTGGCGTTCCTGGTCTCAGGGATCCGTGCAGGGCAGGAAGTTTTCTGTGGATTTCAGCAAGAGGGGAGGCTTTATCTGTCGTCTTCTCAATCTGTCCTACCCGTTGTCTTCAGGCAAAGGGAATGACGAGGATCCTAATGGTTCTTTCCACCAGTGGACCTCACCTGGAAGTATAGAATCTTTAGATTCTTTCTTTTTTACATTCGTGCTATTAGATTTTAGGCAAAAGGACCCTCAGTCCTGTGGGTGCGGGTAGGGGAAAAACCCAGAGGCAAGTGGAGGGAGCGCCCAGGATTTTCTGTATTTGGGACAGTGACCGCTGCACCTTCTGCTGTGTTGACCCTTCCTGGGTACCTCCAGCCACCTCTGCCCTGGATAGCTGTCCCCAAAAATATTTCCTTGCTTTCTAATCCCCGCGGTTTAGCAAGAAGAGCGGGAGCAGGCTGGACTCGCTGCCCCGTGTCCTGGCTGCCCGTTCCCCCCGTCCCTGTGGTGGGGAAGAACGGGGAGTCCCGGGCTGCCCGGGGGCTGCAGTGCTCTCTAGAGGTTCTGAGTCACAGAAGGAAAAATCACTTGCTCAGGTCTCCGGGCAGTCAATGAAGCTCCTCTCCTCTCTGGGGACGGCAGTGACCTCCCAGCGCATCCTCCAGCCATCAGGCAGCAGCGCGGCAAGGATGCAGGGCAGCGTTCCCTCCCGCCCGGAGCGGCGAGCGGGAAGGAGAGGCAGGGCTCACAGCCCATTAAAAAGGGCACAGAAACGGCCCCCGCTGTGCCCGGCGCCGGCTCGCAGCGCTCAGCCACTGTCGCTCCGGCTCCGAAGGTTCGGGAGTCTCAATGTGTCCCTCTCTGTGTTTCTCTCCCCCGCACGCAGCGCAGCCCCCGCGCCATGAGGACACCGCCGCGGACGCCCGGCCCCTCGCTCTGCCCGCCCCGGCTCCCCGCTCCTGCCCCGCGGGGCTCGGGTTTCCCCCTGTCCCTGCCCCAGTGACGCTGCCTGTCCCGACAGGTCCGGCAGAGCCGCGGGCCGCGGTGCCTGAGCGCCGTGCGGGGCGGCAGCTGGACATGCCGACCTAGGGCACGGGCGCCTGGCTGACCCCCAGCCCCGCGCCCCGCTGCCGGCTCACGGAATCGCAGCGTGTTCGGAGCTGGAAGGGACCCACGGGGACCGTCACCGGCTCCTGTGTCCCTGCACAGCATCCGCCCCCACGATGGAGCCGCCTCCGGAGGTGAAGAGGTATGTGGGCTTTGGCAGGGAGCGGGATGGGGTTTCCCACCTGCTGTGTCCGTGTCACAGACGGGTGTGTGTGAGGTGGGAGTAGCAGCAGATGTGCCCGTGTCCTGGGATGGATGGAGTCTCCCCCCTCAGCCCCTCTGCAGCCTAAGTCCAGGAATAATGAAGTTTATGAGTTATGAAGATGTTCTTTCAATTTGTGTTCCTAGAAACAACTTTTTCATCTTAAAGGGATGCATCACCCAAAGTTATAATGTGAATTCTGTGCACCTGCTGTCCATAATGCACCCAGCTCTGATCAGGGAGGGAAGAGGTTTAACCTTGTGAGCTCGGTCTTAGCTGATAGCTGTGGCAGAACCAGCTGCCTGTGGACATCCTGCTCCCTGGCAGTTCCTGCCTTGGTCCTGCTGTTGGGTACTGGGGTCCTGGGGTGGGCAGCACCAGCCCAGAATGTTATTTACCAATTTTAGGATCTGCTCTGGATTTTAGGCCAGATTTTAGAGGAAGTTCTTTTGTTCCCGTTTCACCTTCCCAGCAACAAGTGTTAATGAGTCTTAGAATCCAAGCCCTGCCTGTGGAGAAATGGCAAAAGTGCCAGGGGAAGAGATCTTGGCATCATCTGTGCTGGTGAATGCTTGTGCTGAAGTCTGTCCAGGACTCCTGGCAGGTCTGCTGGCATGGCTGGAAACACTTGACCGGTCAGAAATGGAGTTCATGTCCAGAGCTGTTCCTCCCTGCACAGGAAAAGCCACACTACCCTTCAGCATTTTAGCGGGAGATTTACTCTGAAAACCATCTCGCTGGGTTCACCCAGCTGAGGGGACAAAACAGCCCCCCTGCTCTGACAGGCAGAGATGGCAGAGGTCAGAGGGTTGAGTGCAATTGGAGGGACTGGCCTGCAGCCAACCTGGAGATTATGGAGGTGGGCTGAGTTCTGCCTTCTTCCTGCTCAGCTTCTGAGAGGTCTTTCCTGGGGAGAGGTGAGGTCAAGGTGGTAGAAGAGAGGCCTTTGACATACCCCATGGAAGCGAGTTACATGACTTTGGCACTGATCTCAGATGAAATCAGCTGCTCTTGCAGGACTCTGGCAGTGCCCCAGTGTCAGTCTTATCTTGCCTTCACTGACCAAAGCAGTGCAGTATTTGCACGTGGCCACTTCCTCACCATATGGCCAGCGTGGTCCTTACATATTTGTATCTCAAAGCCCCACTACAAAACTCCCTTCTTTATTTTTCCATTTTCTGCCTTGTTTTTCCTTCTCTTGGGATTTTTTCCTTGGCAGAGTAGACCATTGGGCTGCAGTCTTCTGTCTCAGGCTGCTTGTCCTGAAGCATTTTCTAGCAGCAAAGCTTTGGTTATACAGGTTATACAGGGTATCACCCCTAAGACTTGCTGTGCATCTCGATGTTGAAACGTGGTTACCCAGGAGGTGACCCTTCCCCTTGCACACACAGCCTCATCCCAACCCTGCCTTTGCAGAAGTGCTCCAGTTTAAATTCATCCCTCCCTTTTGCCAGTGGCATTTCAGCCCTGTTTTATGTATGAGGCACGTTGTCAAAGGAAAATGAAGAAAGGAAAAAGTCAGTCTAATGCCTGCCACTGCATTGGTTGGTTAATGGTTCTGCAGGAGTGTGGAAGCTTCTACAACACATCTCACACAAACACTGGAGCAGTGCCCAGTTGTGGCTGCCCCGTCCCTGAAAGTGTCCAAGGCCAGGTTGGATGGGGCTTGGAGCAACCTGGGATAGTGGAAGGTGTCCATGCCCATGGCAGGGGGTTGGAACAAGTTGAATTTTGAGGTTACTTCCAACCCAAACTATTCTATTGACTCTAGGATTCTGTGACTATGATCAACTACAAAGAAGTCTGGGCTTTCTCTAGTAAAAAAAGAACAAAATAAATTATGGATTAGCAGGAGAGGAAAGTTTGTCCTGGAGCATCTTCCCTTTGTTCTGCATTTTGAATGCAGCTTCAAAAAAGCATACAGGTTCTTCAAATAACTGAAGTACTGTACTTTCCTTACAGGAATAGTTTCCCCAGCACGAACTTTGAAGCAGAGATTCTGACAACTCCACGCGATAATTCAGGTATTTGGGAGACAAAAGGAAAAAGAAATTAAAGTAAAATGCTCACTCAGATTGCTATCACTAAAAACATGTTTTAATTCTTTTGGAGTTAGAGATTGTTAAAAAAACAAAAAAAAAAAAAAAAGAAGAAGAAACTGGATGGTAAACTGACTTCAGGTGATTTCAGGTTTACGTTAGGGTAGATTTCAAAGTGTTGAGCATAGACATTGATGTCTTTACCACCAGTAGGGTTGGACCAGGAACACAGTTGCCAAGGACGTGTGGTTTGGAAACAGCAGAGACATTCAATTTGAGATTGCACTGTCCTGGATGGGACATACACAGTTCTCTTATCAATGGTGACTAAAAGCAGGTGACAAAAAAGCATCTTCTTGAAAGGCAAAAATGAGGATGAAGACGTTCTGCCAAGTCCTGTCCTTCATCCTCATTTCATTTAGGAGGAACAGGTGATTTATTTTTTCCCCACTGAATGATGCCTTTTCAGCATTGATCTCCCAGGTGGAGGCTGCACTGGGAGAGCCTTCCTACTGCAGCCCTCTGTCTGAGACAGACCCAGCACTGCAGGGCATCTTCTCACGAGCCTCAAGGCTTAGTCCTGCCATTGCTCCTCAGCCCTGAGCAGCTGGCCAGAGCCTGTGCCCTGGCAACAGCCCTGTCTTTAGGACGGGACAGCAGGAAAGGGAGACTTTGCAATAATTGCTTGCAATCCTTTGAATATCCCTGGGTTTCAGCTCAGAGAGAGAGATCGTGGTGTCAGCCACTCACATTTGAACAGGAGCCCATTCAGATGAAATGTTTTGCCATCAGTTGCCCTCCTGGCCGTGAGCTGCAGTTCCCAGCAGGGAATTCAGCTCCCTGGCAGCCCATTTCAGTCCCACACTGGCGAGAGTCACAAATGAGATGCACAGGGCTGGCTGGTTTTGCTTCAGCTGCAGGTGACAGTGTTTGTGTTGCATCACCCCTGCTGGGGAGTGTGCCAGGAGCTGCCCATCTCAGTCACACTGTACAGCATGGGCACGAGTGACAGCCCCCAGGTTTGGACCCCTTCACCTTTTCTTTAGTCTTCCAGAAAACCCCTCCAGGTCCATCCCTTCCTGCAAACTGAGTGCCCCACATCCTTAAGCATTTTGGAGACACTTTCCTCAGGCTGAGCTGTAATGATGAGCAACTTAGCAAACACTAATCTAAAAGGGTACCCAAGAATTATTTTTGAGCCCTGAGCGTGAGCAGGTTGGGAAGTGCATCCTCTGCATCATTTTCCCAAATCTCTGGTCTCTGCAGAGCTGGGTTTGGTTTCTCCCATGAGGTAAGTGCTCTGACCCTCCCCGTGCCTCCAAGCCTCTCACATGCAACCCGTATTTGTTTCTCAAGAGCTCTACATGATCCCTGCCATGAGAAGCCTCACGGCTGAGGAGTATGTGGAGGCCTTTAAGACGTTCTTGGACCACTCAACAGAGCACCAGTGCATGGATGAGTTCAACAAGGAGCAAATGCCCAACATCGTGGCTGGGTAAGGAGCACTTCCCCTGAGCTGTGAAAACCACCCTGGGAGCCAGCAAAAGCGTTTGAGGATTTCCTGGGGCAGGAATGAACTTTTAATGCTTTTCACGTGTAAGTGCCTTAATAGTGGTTTTTAGGATATTCTGTTTAATGGCTCCAGAGCACATGCTTATGTTAGAGTCAAGACCTCATTCTCGTGTCCATCTTTTTTCATTAGCTGATTTTACAAAGGTTAAAGTTGGGTTTCTTTGGTTGTTTGTTTTTTTCTTTCCTCAAAAGAAAGCTCTCATTCCCTCACCCTTCTTTTGGGACTTCATCACATCCATCCAAACAGAAACACATCTCTAATTCCCTCCTAGTGGCTAATTTGTGGTTTTCCCAATCCCCTAAGACCTCCTTATTGCTATCCTAAGTCGATTTGCATTGCTTAAGTACCAAATGGTACTCAGTTTTGTAAAGTGCTGATGTAATATCTTGAGGCTGGATAACTGCAGATAGCTCCAGAACAACCTAGATCCAAACCACAAGAAAACCCCTTCAAATCTGGGTAATTTTTGGATGTTACAGCAACTGTATTCTCCAGTGAGGGAAAACTGTTGGGTAGGCAAATTTTTATTCTACAGATCAGATAGATATATACAAAATAAGCAATAAAATAATAATTATTAAAGATTATATTAAGAAATGTCAGTTGTGAATTTAAATAATGGAAAACATTGTGGCTTTCTGTGATGCTGATTTTGGGTTTGTCAAAGGGTCTTGACCCTCATTAGGGCTAAGGCTCCTGGACTTGCTCACACCCGTCAGGACTTACTACTCATTCCACTCTTGTGGAATCATTGCTGTGGTGTCTCCCGAGGCTGTGTTTGGGAAACTCAATCCCTTGGCACAATCCATGCCTGAGAGCAGAGTAAGGCCATAAATCATGTCAGAGCATGGCTGCTATTAAATATTGTTAGGAAGCACGTCACTGGAGTCCTTTAATAAGGGATTTTTCTAAGATAAAAATTATTGAAGATTCAGACCCTCCTCCCAATTTCAAATCAAGATTAATGTTGAAAAGAGATGATTTCCAATCACTTGGAGAGCCTCATGGTTTTGCTTTTTCTGGGTTTTTATACTCAGTATTTCCTCCTGAGGCTGCTGAGGCTTTCCCCAGCTCACCTTGTCCCTGCTTCCCCAGCAGTGCCATCCCAGCCAGGTACAGCCCCTTTGCCCTGGGGTTCCCAGAGGCCTTTTTGCACAGTGCCAGCCACAGCCTGAAGAAAACTCCTTGGCAAAGGCTGACAAACTCTGCACCCTGGTGCTTACTGTACTTTGAAATCTGAGCTGGCTGACCTGAGCAGGCTCCCTCCACCTGGGTTATCACTGGGCTCAAAAGGGATGCCCCAATTCTTATGGCAATTCATCTGCATGACATGAAAACTTCCCTGCCAACATGTCATCCAGGCTGTAAGAAGGAAAACATGAAGCCATGGGCTACAGTGTGGTTAAGTGATGTGTGTTTATCCTTTCAGTGTCGGCACTGGAAAATCCACCATCAGCGTTCTGGGAGTTGGGAGTGGCACAGGTGAGGAGTGGGGTGCTGGGGCACGGGGTCCCTGTGGGCAGCAGGAGGAGATACTGAAACATGGGGCAGTGAGTAGAGCTACTCAGGCATCAGTGACAGCATTTCTCACTGAGGCACAGAAGGGCAGAGTGGAGCTGGGATAAGGGGAGGGCTCCTCCCCTTCCTTCCCTCTCCATCTCCCTTCTGGAACGCTGCTGCTCAGCTCTTTCTGGGCAGTGAGATATGTGTAATTTTAGCTTAGTTTCTGCCTCTGAGTGACTCTCACCTGACTTCATTTGCCTCAGTGCAAGGACTCCTCCTTCTGGTTGGGTACAAGAGCATCTGCAAACCTTGCTGGAGAAGAATTAGAGACATTGGAGAAGTTCTTTCCACCCAAAATCCTGCCTTAGATGATCCCCCCTGAAGGGACCTCTCCTTTTGTTTTGCTTTTAGGGATCCCAGAGGCCAAGGCTGGGCACTACCCAGCTCCCAGTATTGCAAAACCACCTGGCCACAACCACTAGCATGGACTGCATCAGCTTTTTCAGGACATGTTTTTTGTTACTGCTTTTACCCAGTGATAAGTAGGGTTTAACTGCAAACAATACTTTTCCCCAGAGAGAAACCCATCCTTTGGAAAAATAGCTTTAAAGCTGTTCTAAATGCATTTGTGTTTAAAAAAACCCCAGACAACAAAACAAAATGGTGAAACAGCCAACTTTGCTCCTAGGGAAGCTGGGAGAAAATAAAGAGTACAGAAAAGAAGCAGTGGTTTGATTTGTCAGAGTTTACTTCTGCTCTGAAAAGTATTTTCAGCTGAATTTTAAGTGCTAATACTTTCAAATGAAAGTATTTTTCTCACTTTTTTTGGCTTTGTTTTCCTGAGTAAGAGAAAATTTGCATTTGATTGTTTTCCCCGAGTGGGAATATGTTGGAGCATATGAGAAACCAAGCAGGAAGAAATCATTCAGTTCTCAATTACCCTCTATTTTCATTAAGTAATATAAACCAGAAACTCTGACTCCACAGCAGCTCAAGGGGGAAATGAACTTTTAGCATCGTCCTTAATTTTCTTTATGTCCTCTTCAGAGGAGGTTTTAATGGGAAAATAAAACCTCTAAAATTTCCTGTGTTTGCTGGGTGAGTGTCCCTCACAGATGCCAGGACAGGGGTACAGACCTGCACCCCCTCAGCTTGCCCATGGCTACAAGAGCTCAACTTCTGGGGCTGGGCAGGGAGTGAGCTGGATGGCACCGAGCAAAAGGTTATGTCTGGTCCCTGACCTTTTCAGAGATGGACTCTGGTTTCACAGAGCCCCCAGAATTAGTTTAGTTGATGAAAATATTAATGGGGATTAGTGGATGACTCCACATCCTGAAAGCCTGTGTTGTGGTCCAAATCACATTTGCTCACTCACCCCATCTTTTCTCATGGCTGATTTAACTCTGGGCTGGAAATTCCCAGTTGCAGAGAGGTTCCAGTCCTGTCCCAGCCTTGTTGTGGTCAGTGCTGCAGGGCTGTTGCTGGCAGGGCAAGCTGCAGCAGAGAAATTCCTGCCTTAGAGGATATTACTGCTTGTTTTTACAGACACCTTGGTTGAGGTTTGCTCTTGCAAAAAACACTGGACCAAGGAATTTTACAGAGGTGCAGTGAAAAAACACCCCAAACCTAAGCAGCTTTTAAGACATCCACTCGCTGTTGATGCACCCATTTTCCTCCATCAGTGGCTCCAGGGCATGGGGCAGTGATGCTCTGCCTCTGGCCTTGTCCCAAGCCTTGCAGGCAGCTCTGAGGGATGGTGCTCCCCAAACCAGGCACTTATAAACTGGATTTAGGACTGTGACAAATCACTCAGCTGCTTGCTATAGGGATCTGCCTTCCTGTCAGCAATACTGGTCCCTGCACCCGCCTTCACTGGATGCAGCCACTGCTTCTTCCCTTGAGCCTTTGGCCAGCCCTGCCCTGCTGCCACTGCATTCCTCACAGGCCTGGGGTATTTTTTCTCCAGTTTCAAAAGGCTCCTCCTTCCTCGGATGTCTCTGTAGTGCTGGCATGGCTGATATTTCCCTTCTTGAAGTCTATTTACTGCAGCACCTGCCAAAGATGAGGGCCCTTGCTGTGGCTGGTGCATCAGCTGAAAGAGCAGGGAGGATGCAGTATCTCGTATCAAGACCTCTCTGTGTGACATTTGCAAGGACAGGACTATTTTTAGGCCCCACCATCAGCTCCAGACAGGATTCTTGCAGAGGTCCCATCAAGGTGGTTGCATCTGCTGTTTATTTACATAGTTTCAAGTGAACCCAGGGGGACTCAGACACTTGGCATGTCATGGCATTTCTGGGAAATAAGCAGTGTGACCAGTACCACCTCAGAAGAGGCTGGGAATTTCCTAGAACAGGAACACAGACTGATGCTTGCTCCTCCAGAACTTACATGGCATCACAGGAGCACCAACAGCTAAATTTGCACGGCACCTCCACACAAATATGTGAGTCTCCACTTGTATTTCCAAGATAACCATCAGTTACTTGATACCCAGGGCTGAGACCATGTGGACAATCCCCCAAGAGGGAGGATCCAGGACACTGCATTTCAGTGAGTCTTTTCTCTCGGGATGCAGTTCCCCAGGACTTGGGGGGCTGTGTCACAGCAGCCTCTTGTGTCCCTGTGCCAGCCCCAAAGCCATGGCCCACCCCAAACATGTCAGAGTCACACAGCTGTGCCAGCAGCCTCCTTGCACCCCTTAAAGCTTTGTGGGGCTGTTGAAAACTAACATTTCATGGTTATGTTTTCAAACAGTGAGCTGTGATTCTTTTGACCAGTCTGTCCCACCACCCAGGGTATTGCCATCAGCAGATTTCTGTGCTGCTGCTGTCTCTGCCTTGTTCTCAGGCTCCTCTGCAGCTCTGTGTTAGCTCGAGCAGCACAATACCACAGCGAGAGTATAACCAGGTTATGCTAGTGATGCCTTAGGTTTTAACTTTATACTTTTCAAATCCTGCAGTGCCCAGTGTATAACTCTGGAGTTTCTGTTCCCTGTTCAGTGCTGCTCTCTGTGCTGGGCACACACAACAAAGCCTCTCCAGGGCTGCTCTCCAAGGACACCCAGACCATCCTAAACCCAAAAAGTGTAAACCAAAAAGCCTCTGAGAGGGGGGCAAGCTGAGGGGAATTACATCATTAAACTGAAGCTTTAATTGGAGAATTAACCCTGAGATGCAAATGAACCAAGCCTATAAAGGTGTGAAGAACTCGTGACCTGGGGTCCATCTCGGGGCCCATCTGGGCAGCACCTCTGGCTCCCCAGAGGTACCTTTGAAGGCCTTTCCAATAAATCCCCACCTTTATTCCCTCACTCCTGTCTGGGGTCTGTTTCTAGGAGGCCTCTTAAGGCATCACTACTGCATGAGCCACAAAGCACAACCTGCCTCACTCCTGCTGGGGGATTTCCTGGCAGGAGGGGTGGCAGGTGCACTGGCATCCCTCCATCACATTTACCTCCTTTCTAAAGTAGTGACTTTGTGCTTATTGAATAGGTGAGCAGGATTTGAAAATGATCAGGATACTGCAGGCTGTGCACCCTGGGGTCTTTATAGACAATGAGATTGTGGAGCCCAACCCACAGCACGTGGCAGCTTACAAAGGTAAGGCTACACCTGCCTATAGCCAGGACCATCCATTTGAATGATGAGTTTTTCTGCTGTTTTTTGAAATTCGTTGTTTTATTCTACTTTTTGAAACAGAGCTGGTGAATCAAGCTCCAGACCTGCAGAATGTTTCTTTTATTTGGCACCAGCTCACTTCCTTGGAGTATGAACAGCAGGTGAAGGAGAAAGGCACACATAAGAAATTTGACTTCATCCACATGATCCAGGTAATGGACATTGCTTTGACACAGGACTATTGGCTTTAACTACCCCCTCCAGTGCTGCTATGTGCTTGAATTTAGGACCAGAGCTGAGCACAGCTCTCCCACAGCAATTCTGCAGCAGCTCCACAAACACCAAAGCTGGCAATGCTCAGTGCTGTGAGGTGTCCCTAAATGTGCATGCAGAAACAGGAAAGGCTCAGAAGCAACTGGGGCAGAATTTAAAACACCTCTAAATAAAGGGTTTAAGCCTTTGGAGGGTGACTGTGGAGGTGGAATAATGGCTGTGTGTCACTGTCTCTCCTAGATGCTGTATCGTGTGGAGGATATTCCCAGTACTATCAAGTTTTTCCACAGCTGCCTTGACCATCATGGTAAACTCCTGATCATAATTTTATCAGGTAAGGGGCACCTTGTATTTTTTGTTTAATTGGTGACATTTTGAAGAGCTTTGAAGTTTGAGAGTCGCAAATATTTATCTGGGGATGTCAGTAGTGCTTATTCAATATTTAATAACTAAAACAAGTGCTGGATTTCATATGGAGCATGAAATCTTGGGCTTAGCCCTGGAACTCAGGGTCTGATGGGGCCACTTAGGCACAGCCTCTGTGCTCTTTCTTCCCTGCTTATGGAATTGATGCAGTAGAGAGAAGTGTGGCTGTCCATGAATGAGGGTCAATCCTCCCTCTTGGTGAAATCAGCAGTGGAAAAACACAACTTGAGCTCTGGGTGGACCCATCTGTGGGGCTCCTACCTTGGCACAGCAACGACCCAGACCCTAGCAGGACAACAGATACTGCCAAGAGCTACAGGCTTATGGTAGGACAGGAAAAAAGAGGCATAATGTGATGGCACTTCTTTAAAAAATATAGTGTTTTATCCCTTGTGCCATTCATAAATCTCTGGCTCATAGTGTGGCGGAAAAAGCTCAAATTCCCACGTTCCCCATTAAAACTGCCTCTCCCATTGCCTGTAGGCTGTTTCCCTTGCTTTCTGGGGCTGTTTTCCCATGTTTCTCCAATCTGCACTCATAATTGAAGTTTGACGTGTGGAAACGGTGCAGTTTTGGCCAAGGGACAGTTGAGAGGTTGCAGGGATGTTCAGGTTCAGCACGTTGGTATCTCTGTGTGTACCCTTTCTTCTGGGCAAATTCAATGCTGGAGACATCTCCTAGGAGTTTCCTTAAACGGGACAGTTTAGAGGGAGGGCTGAGGGACATCAGTGTTTCATGAGATCCAGACTTTTATAAGTAGTCACGAGTAAGGGGAAAGCTCTCCTCCTGCTCCTGTCGAGGTCTGGGCCGGCAGCGAGGGAGCTTCTCCAGCTCATCTCACAGTTGATTAGCCGCTGTTGGACTGCCTTGGCTTTGCCAAAGTAACCTTCCCTGGTGCCCCGGCAGACAGCAGCGGATGGGCCAGCCTGTGGAAGAAGCACAGAGATTGCCTGCCCGCCACCGACAGCGGCCACTACATCACGTCCAGCGGCATCACGGAGGTGCTGCGGAGGCTCGGGGTGGAGCACCGCGTGTACGAGTTCCCCTCGGGCTGGGACATCACCGAGTGCTTCATCGATGGGGACGCGGCGGGTGGCCGCATGATGGATTTCCTGACGGGGACCAAAAACTTCCTGGGCACGGCCCCGCCGGCGCTGCGGCGGCGGCTGCGGGAGGCTCTGTGCCAGCCCGAGTGCAGCAGCACCAGGGACGGCAGGGTCATCTTCAGCAACAACCTCAGCATGATCGTAGCCGAGTCCTAGAGCCCGCTGCGGCCGCCAGACCAGCCGGGCTGGCTGTGGGGCGCTGCGGGCACGGGAGAGGGTGACACAGGGATGGGGTGGCTGAAGGCAAGGGAGGGGCAAAGCCGCAGCATCCCCCCGCCTGCCGCGCCGGGATGAGCACTCCGTGCCGGGATGAACACTCCGTGCCGGGATGAACACTCCGTGCCGGGATGAGCACTCCGTGCCGGGATGAGCTGCCCGTGCCGGGATGAGCTCCCCGTGCCGGGATGAACACTCCGTGCCGGGATGAGCACTCCGTGCCGGGATGAGCCGCCCGTGCTGGGATGAGCACTCCGTGCCGGGATGAGCTCCCCGTGCCGGGATGAGCTCCCCGTGCCGGGATGAGCTCCCCGTGCCGGGATGAGCACTCCGTGCCGGGATGAGCTCTCCGTGCCGGGATGAGCTCCCCGTGCCGGGATGAGCTCCCCGTGCCGGGATGAGCTCCCCGTGCCGGGATGAGCTCCCCGTGCTGGCGAGGTCGGCAGGGCCGGGATTGCACCCCGGCTGTTTAGCCCATCCCTAGAAGAATGTTTTCCAGGGAGCTCCATCTCACTAAAAGCCTACCTGGGCTTGTTTCTCACAGTATGCATCCTGCCTGTGCTTTCTCTGGGACTTCCCCTGGGCTCTGCAGCCGGCACGTTTACACGCCCACAGACGCGTGTGTGCACCAACTCTGCAGCCCCTGTGCTGGCCGTGTACAGACCCACCCAGGCACTGCTTCCATCTGGGCCGGCACAAAACCAGCGAGATATCCCTACTGCTTTGCACCCAGGTAATGTCACTGCACCCAGGCCAGAGCTGTGAGTTGCTCTGCACTAGGCTATTTCACATGGTTTTATCAGCATAGGCATTTACTGCCCCGAGTCTCTCAGCGTCTCACAGTATAGACGTCTTAAAAATTTATCAGCCTTTTTGTTTGGAGCATATCTTGGAACCCACTCGCCCTGTGCTCTTTCAGGCAGATATTAATTTTGTTACTTTCTTACTACTGTTGGTCTCCATATAAAATAAAAGCAATCTTAAAACAAAAATGTCCCGTCTGGTTCTGCACATGTGGTCTTACAGAAAATGAACAGCAAAGAGGTCATTTAGTTAAAAACTAAAAATATGCAAAGTACCATTCTGTGGAAGCATTAAGGGTTTCTTGTAAGTGATAAAGATAAGCCTGAGGATGTGGAGGAGCTGGGAGTGAGCTGCAGCTTGTCCTTGTGCTGCAGCCCTGGGAGGCAGCTTGGCTCTCTGGGAGCAGCATTGCTGCAGCACAGCAAAAGAAGCACCAATGGCACTTGAATGCAGTGTATGTGGTTAAAATGCTAATATTATTAACATGTTAATTTCCACAGGGCCCTGAGTTGTTCAGAGGGCTGAAGGAGGTGCTGCCAGGGCAGCTAGCTCCAAAGGGAGATGCCTCACAGGATGCCAGTGAGGTTTGGCTCTGCATTTGGCACCATGGTGCTGTGCAGACCTTGGAAGGAGCACAGGAGGGAAAGCTGCCTGCAGTGCCAGCAGCCTCACTGCAGACAGCTCCAAGGGGGAAAAACACCAGCTCAAGATGGGAAATACCGGCAGGCACAGAAGCCATCTCTGTGTCTGATTCTTCCGTGCTTAAGATGGGTAGGACACACCCTTGTGCACCTGTAGGGGCTCAGGCTGAGGTCTGGGATGGATCAAATGGCTTCTTCCAGCACCATGAACGTGCAGGTCATCACACCGGCTTGCAAGACCTTTAATGTAATTGTCACCAGACTCCTGCTGATCCTTCTAAAGTTGTCCCACCCCACCAACCTGAATGGAGTTACTGCCAAGGGCAGCATTGCCTGTCTGAAGAGGTAATGAGCCCATGGAGTCACTGGGGCTCCACTCTGTCCTTCATTTTTTTGGGTATTTTTTTTTTAAGTTTGGTTTTTATCATATCTTTATTGAAACACAGCCATTTCTCCTGAAACTACTTTAAGGGGGAAAAGGAGCAAAATAATGGGGCAACAGTAGCATGGTATCATCTCTCTGGCAGGACTGAGGCACTCTGGCCTGCAAGTTCTACTGCTGTCAGCTCCAGAAACGTCAATCAAAACTGGACAGTCTCCTCCAGAGAGCCCCATACCTGTGCACAAGATTTTCCCTTTGATCCATCCTACTGTTTATTCCATAGGCATCTCCTTGGCTGGTGCTGGCTCCCAGCACTGGGCAGGGAGTGAGCAGCTGGGCTGTTGGACAGGCTCTCAGCACTGCTCCCATCAGTGCTCCCCTTCCACTATGAATTCCCAGGGTTTATTTCCAGTTATTTTCCAGTCTGTCTCCACCTGGTAGGTGAAGAGGAAAAACAAAAGGTACCAAAAACCAGGCTTGCTTTTCAAGCTTTAAAGAAAATCTACCTGCTAATCTTTGCAGAAATTTAGCACAATACAGGTTTGCCCAGATCTTCCCCAACCCCAGAGGTTTTCCATCCCTCCTTGGAGCTCCCTGAGCAGAAAGACACATTTCCAATAAGCAGATACTCATCAAGACCCATCTGTGAGCACAAAATGTACCCACACCATTGTAAATCAATGTGCAAAAGCTCAAAAGAAAAGGAGCACTTCAAAGCAACCTGTTTTGTGACAGGCTGGGGAGATGAAACAGGGCACCCCATTAAAACCGCGGCTGCTTAATTCTTTGTATGTAATTTTTCCTTTGATTCTTCAAAAGCAAGCAGTTGATCAACAACTCTGCTCGTACACCTGGAATGAACATCATCCTAAGTGTCCCATTAATTTATATATTCTTTGGTGAGCATTAATAACTCTTTGTTTTGGTTTCTAAAACACGCTCTCCTCCCACACAGAATTTCAGACTGTGCTTCCCCAGCAGCAGGAGCGTGGCCACGAGAGGGCTGTAGCAGCCAGCGGAATAAATCCGCCTCCCCAAGCCCTGGGAATGCAGAGCTGAAGCAGCAGAACCAAACAGGCAGGCAGGCAGCTGCGTTCAGCTTCCTGTGCTGGCTCACGGCATCCTGAGCCCAGCAGCTGGGGACCACCCTTCCTTCCTCTACAGTCACGGGCTCTGACTCTGATTCTGGGCTCTGGTTTGTAAAAAAGTCACGGTGGCACAGCACAGGTGCCACAAGGGATGCACAAAACCTGCTTTTGGGTTGCTTTTTTCTCCCTCCCACTCGATGGCAGAAGCGCTACAGCTCGGCTGCCGCTGGAGCCCCGGTGTGCGGATGGGGACCCAGGAGTGACAGCTGCCGGCAGGGATGGCAGGAGTGGGAGGCTGCTCCAGCCTAAGCTTTGAGCCGAATTAACCCTGCTGAGCTCCGTTCAGGGGCAGCCCCGCTCCGTGCTTGTTCCGGGGCAGTTCCCAGCCAGTGAGGAGACGATCCGGGACTCCAGAGGGAGCTGGGCAGCTCCGGCACCACGAGTTTCTTGCAGCCCAAGGAGAATCTTTTGGGGATAACCAGGCAGTAAGCTGATTCTGCAGTGGAATCAGTGCTGCAAAACCCAAACAGTACCGTTTCCCACGGAGCAGTTGCACTCGTTTCCAGTTCACAAGATGCCAATTTCAGTGCACAGCTCTGGTTGTGTGTTACGGTCCCATAAAAAGGAGCTACTGAGAGCAGCTCTCTATAACATCAAGGACGGATAATTTTAGTTTTACTGGGCCTGTACACAGTCTTTGGGGCTGAATGGTTTGCCTTTGAAGTGTTAAGGCTTCTCTACTCATGAGTATCATCAGGGGAGCAAAGGTAGCATAGGAACTGCAAGATCTTGTAGCTGGTTTCTGAATAATCTCATTAAAAAACAAGCTCAGTAAAATACTGGAGCATATACTGAAAAGATTAAACCTCATCTCAGTAGGGGGAAAAAATAAAGAGGCTGAACTTTATTTCCTCCCCCTGCAATATTTTCCCACAGAAATCTGCTGAGGTTTATATCATACATGGAGGATTGTACTCACCTTTCTGGAGCTGACAGAGGCCTTCGTAGGAATAATAACCTCCTGGTCATAGCTCTAAAAAGGTGTTTCTCACCCTGCTTTTTTAAACTGAATTTTTTTGATGGCCATATCCTCCAGAGTGAGGACGAATATCTAATCCAAGTCTAAAAAATATCTTTATTATTGAGCATTGCTTCTTGTAGTGACTCCACTCTCTTATTGAAGTATCAATAGAAACTCAAATCTTGCTCCATGTTGAAAATCCTCTTAGGCAGAAAATGTGTTGTTCATCCCCCATTCTCCTTTAATTCCCTGTTAACAACAAGTAAACAAAGAAAGAAACAAATCCCTCCAAGAAAAATGTTTGGAATTGGAGCTCCAGCTGGAAAGATCTTGTGCCTGAGGAGGGTTTGTGGAACACGTGAGATAGCAGGATCCCAGTGGGGATTTTCTTCTCATCTCTGAGAAGGAACAGGGAAGAGCAGAACAGGAGTTTCACTTCCGTTCTCCACTTCCCGATGGTCTGATGACACTTTGGATTAGACCTGCCAGCAAATTGCCAGAGAAAACATATGTTTTGTCATACATTGTAATGATGGTGCCACTGGTGAATTTATAAATGTGATAAGGAAATTTTCAGAGCGGTCCCTAAGTCCCTGTTGCTTTGTTAACATTTTTTAGCATCCTATCAATCACTCTGTATGTATCTGTCAACAGCTGATATTATGGATTAAAGAAGATTACAGCTCATTGCTCCAGTGGCTGTTTTCTTTGGGTTTTAACTCTACAGGAAGTTTGCCATTGGCCTCCCTCTGACAAAACCAGCCCCTGCCTTTTGCAGACACTTTGCTTCTCTGACAAAGAGTGGGTTTACTTTAAAATGTATCAAAAAACGCTCATCGAGAAGGGAAAGGTTTTGATATTATCAGTTCTGGAAGAAAGGCTAATACACTTCCAGTGCTGAACAAAGAGTCCACAAGATCCTGATTTACAGATGTTTCCATGTAGATAAATGCTGACTTGGGTTTGTCATGCTTGTGCAGATCATGTCACTTGTTATTTGGGGGAAGGGGGTGTTATTTGAGGAAATTCAGAAAAAAGTTCTACAGGTTTAATAAATTTAACTCATGGGCTTTCTCCATTATTTCCCATTAACTATAGGTCATCCTCCAGTTCTATGTATTTGTTATCCACTTTGGGATGCAAAGGAATCCTTGTGACTCCCATGATGCAACACAAAGCAAAATTAATGCCAGAGAATCAAACAACTCACTCTTGAGAAACCTTCAGGCTAAAAATTATTCACCCAAACTTACCCCCTTGTGCCAGGACTTGTTTTTATACACAAAACCAATAATGTCAAAAACACCAGTTGTGGTCTAGGCATCCTTCCTGAGCTTATTTAATTCTTACAGCTTGCCTCCAAGGCCTCATCATCCCTTGCTCCCTTCTCTGGCAGGGCTTCCTCCCCACCATAGCTTTATCCCAAGGCAGCCAAATTCAGGCAAACTTTCCTCCTTTACTCCGAGGATGGAGGGTGATGGCTGATCTTGATCCTGGCTCTCTTGCAGCTCCTGCCAAATGTTGATGCAGATTTCTTGCTTCAGAGCCTCAGGTGACACAGAGCTCAGCCGGGTGTTGCCCTGAGAACCTCTCACCCCATTAAAAATGTCCTCAAACAGCCAGCACTGCCAGACCCTGCCTCCTCTGCACTTGGTGTAAATTACCCCTGGGCCTCTGCTTAATGTTTATTATTTCTGATGCTTTGAAATTTTAAACTGAGGGCATTAATATAACCTATAGTACCAGGCCAGGTAAAGGGGTTAATTGGAGAGGAAATTCTTGTTTTCTGTATGGGAGAGCTGTATTTTGCTCCCCCTGACCCCTAGCAAATACAGTCCCCAAATTCATTCTTGTTTTGGTGGGAATTTAAATGAATCTTCCAGTTCCATCTCTCAGCCACAATTGCTTCTGAACATAATTAGCCTTTATACTGGTACTGGGGCCTTGTTTATTTTTGTGTCAGTCCCTGGAAAGAGTAGGAATATATAAAATTTCACTCGGGCTTAGACAAAAACTCCTCCTTGACCAGAATCCTGTACTATCAAGGGAAGGAAGGAAAGCAAGGAATCTAGAAAACAGTCAATACTCTACATCTTTCTTGTGCTTCCCCCAGCCTCCCCTGCCCTTTGGAAATCTGTCAGTCATGGACCTCCTGTGCTGATGGCTGCATCCAGGCAGTCCTCGCTCCTCCTTGCCTTTCTCATTTCTTTCCCATGTTCTTTCCACGTATTTTGCAAAGATAGCCAACAAATACATCCATTTCCAGTGCTTCTGCATAGTCACTTTTTATCTTGGTGAAAGATATCTCTTTTTTTTTTATAATTTCCTCTAATGTGAGGACTGTCTGGCCAACTTCCATGTACATCCTGACTGCAAAACCCTCTGTCACCTTCTGATCTCAAAATCAGGCTAGAAATTATTTCAGAGAGAAGGTGCTCTTCAAAATCTCTCATTTGGCCATTGAACAGAGAAACTTTTAAGGCTGAGAATGCAAAGAAAAGTTCATTTTTTTTGTAATTAACGCCCTCCCCTGTTCTCAGGGTAGCTGTATTTGCACAGGGCCCTGCCATGGGCTTTCCCAGGCCATCCATGAGCACTTCATCTTGCTTGGAACCAGTTTTCCCTCTTCAAAACCTTCCTTTCCTTGCAGGCAGCTCATGAGGCTGGATCCATTACTGCAAGTGAGAGGTTTGTTTACTGAGGTGATAAGTGTCATGCCAATACAATAGTAATAATAAATAACTTCTCTTAAAGTGGGAAAGGGCCTGACATTATTAATTGCACTTCAAGCTCTTGCAGCGTGTGTGGATCAGGATTGAATGCAGAACAGACCAAAGGGGTTTTTTTCTTGCTTGCATTTTTGCTCTTTGGAAAGAGGTGGGTTTTGTTCAGCAGAAATGTCCTCGGTGCACTGACCCTGCAACAAAAACCTCTCACCTGTGCAAGCCCCCATCACTCCCATCGGGGCTCAGATGTCCCTGCTGGGGTGCAGAGATGGAGGAACACCTCTCTGACAGGCAGGGGAGGTCTTTTTCTCCTTTTTTTCCCCTTCACAGCAAATGCAAATGCTCCGAATCTCAGTCCTAAGTAGCGGTGGTGTCAGATGACTTCAACAGGAGGCAGTGCCTTTAGGTACTTATAAAAGATGTGATTTCCTGCATCTCTCCTTCAGGCTGTTATCCAGTGATGAATGTGCAAAGGGCCTTGCAATGCCCCAGAAGTGACTAAAGCTCTTGGTTAAAGGCAGAAGTTGGTCCCAGGTGCTGCAGGGCTTGGGCACAGAGCTTTGCACGAGGCTGCCTTGTACATCTGAGTTGAGATGCTCACAGGTAAGTTCACTGAGCAAAAGAAGGTCACATCAGCAGATTTAATGTCTCCTTTGAACCTCCTGCACCTCATTTTCTGTCCTCTGCTGTAACATTTATCTTCTTTTGATCATTTAGTAACGGGCAGTTGTTTCATTACAATGGAAATAAAAATAATTGGCACAAAAGGGTGGGGTTTTGCCTATTCAGAGTGCCAGTGGAAAGTTGCACTCCTGAGTTGGCTTGAATAGAGTGAACATTGTTAAGTGGTGACATGAAAAAGACCTCTCAAAGGAGATAATGCCTTCATCCAATTAATCCTTCCTAATGAACTTACCCTTCAGAGGTGGGCAGAGCAGTTTCAGCGTGCAGTTTGCTTCCTGTGATCATTTGTGCCAATAAAAGTCTTGTGAGGAAGCTGATGAAAACTGATGTGAATGTGCTTGAAGTGAATTTATTTTGATATTTGACTTGTCAGGAAGAGAAGAAAAAAAAAGTGGTTTGTACTTTTCAGCCTGATCTGCCATTGTGCTCTCTCCTGATGATCCCGTTCTTTAATAACTCCTGAAATTATAATAAGGCTCCTGGGCATCCACTTCCCTTTGAATTTGCAGCTGAGAAAATTCCATGTTTGAAACACTTGGAAATGGAATTTTATTTGATAACCTGTATTTTTGAGGTGGGTTAACTACCTTGCTGAACACCTTGATGGTTATTTCAGTGATAGTAGTCTAAAAATTCTCTTCTGTCTCTGAGAAATTTGGGCTGAGGAAAGGATCCTTTCCCCACTATGTTATAATGCCACTTTGCACTTAGGCACATTCTTTTATCAAAGCATGTTTTATTCATCAATGCACCAGGCCCTCGTTTGGTTTTATTTAATTGTGACTCTCTTTATACCACAGCCTTGGAAGCCCAACTGTGACTTTTTTTTGTGCTTTTTCCTGGGCTTTGGAGATCTCAAGGAAGAAAGTGCCAGAAAGGGGAAAGGCAATGTGAAAGTCCAACCAAAGCAGAAGCTGTCAGACTAAAACAAATCCAGGGGGAGGAAAAAAGTCAGAAGGATTGATAAGAAGATTTTTTAAATCATAGATTTATGATGTGCTAGTTCTTTTATAAAACTGGGAGCTCCTGTTGATCTGCAATTAAAACTGGTTCTGAAGTGTGAGACCATCTCCAGATGAGGGCACCCAAAATTATCTACCCAGCTCCTACCTCTGTTTTAGGAACTCATATTAGTGATCTGATTTTCACACATGCCAGTGAGTATTTTTGCAGCCTTGAAATAAAAAAAACCCATGCCTCAAAATTAGGATTTAGGCTGATACACTGAAATTCCCAAATTGTAAGGGTTGGCCACTTCAACTTGTACACTGCTATAAAATGATTCAGTAAAGTCATCATGAATAGCAACTCTGAGTCTTCCCCATCTTTAATTTAACCAGAAAAAAAGAGATCTTTAATGAGGACAATGGAGCTGAATGCTGGGGAGAAATTATTTTCTAGCTGCTACACGGTTCTGGGGTCATGATAAAATTAACCACTTTGAAGTTGTGCAGCCCAGTTTCATACTGCAGACAAAGAATTGGGATAATTTTTGAGCACTGCAAGCTGCTCATGCTCCTCCTGCTGCTTGTGGCAGGAAGGAATAGTTTTTAACTTGCACTTTGTTAAATCTGGTAGTGGAGAAGCCAGTGTATCCAGCCTAGTGCAGCCAGGTGCTGGGCACTGAGTGAATATTTCTTTTCATATTCTGGAAGAGTGTCCCAATCAAAATGAGACCTTATGGCCTGTTCTTAATTTCAAAGTTATAAAGATGAACATGCAACTTTTCCAGAGAAATGATTAGGTATCACAGAACAGAGCACGTCCCCATTAAATAATAATAACACATTTAATTAAGTGAAAAACTATACCAGCCCTAACAGATTTTACTGTCTATAATTTATCTCTAGATTAATGGTTATTTTGTAGTCCACTAAGTATATTTACTGTATAGTAATGATTTTCTTAGTTATTATTTCTGTTTCTATTCCATGTAGACTAAAAACTATTTCATCCATTCTTTTAAATTAACGTCTTGGTATAATTTCTTGCAGTGAAAACATAGTTCCTTTGCTCATTTTTTTGCCAGACATTTATCCCTGGGGCTAAACCTGCCAACATGTGTTTTTGTTTTCCTGGTGGTCCCATGGATGAGCTTGGATTAGAGGGGGTGCTCCTCTAAAAAGAAAACACATGTAATCACATGTAATTAAGCCTGAAAACTGGCAACAGGTTAATTAGTGCAGACTGTGGTCCTGAGCTGGACATGCAGATGGTGTAGTGGCTGTGAGACCTGAACCTAAGCCACCAGGAGGTTCCAAACAGAAAAGGACATTTCTCCTGGCCCCAGTGTTCTGTTCTTCTTTGATTTGATCTCCCCTTTAGGGCACTTTGGGCTGTGCCTCAGAGAAGAAGGGGGGATGTGCTGCTGTTGTCTTCCAGAGCACGAGCAGGTCAGAGAAGACACATTCCCTGAGCTGGGTTTAAGGGCCTGGACAGGATTTTGGCTCTTGGCTGAGCTGATGTTGAGTGACTCCTCTGACCATAAAAGACACTGATGCATCAGCAGCAGCCAGCACCAGGGCCATCCATTTACCCAGGGAAGGGCTGCAATAGATCAGTGTTAAATGCTTATTTGTGCTTCACTGCTCCCAGGCACAGAAACTAATTACCAAAGATAAATTAGCCCTTGTGACTAAGAAAGACACGTCCCAGGACAGACCACCTTGACCACAAACACACATAACTCTGCCTCTGATGAGGAGTGGCAGAGGGTTACACGGCTCATCCTTCAGCCACAGCTCACTCGGGGTGGAGAGCTGCTGGCTTTGTCCACGTGCTGGAGAGTGGTGACCATTTGCTGAGCCCCTGACTCTTCCTTTTCCCTACAGGAGTCGCTCACTTGACTCCTCTGTGTCTCTGTTTGCCCAGCTGTGGATTAGCAGCAGCAGCAATAAACAAAACACCTTCTGCAGATGCCAGCAGACCTGACTGATGGCAAACTCTCCCCGAGAGTTTTGAGCTCACACATGAGCTTATGAGCTTTGCCTTTTCACCTTGACTGCTCAGGAACTGCAAATGCCTTGCTCTGTGTCACCTGTGCAGCAGTTGGTATCAAATAGAAAGTTTTCCATTTTGGGTGTGATTACAAAGAGTTTTTCTAGCTAAAGGCCCTCGGTGATTCTCATGGCAGCTGTAATCAGCAAATGAGAACTTGGCAGAATTGCTGTAGGTTTGTAATGCCATTAGTTCAGTTATACCTCCCCTGGACCTTTTCCTTTTGTCTTCCTGCCAAATTTGGTGCATCTGAATCCACAAACTTCTACCCCACCTTACTCCTTTATTCTCCAGCTAGTGCTGAGGCACTCAGGATGGACCTCTGGGAGCACCTGGGAGGCTGCAGAGCTCCTCTTGCTTTTCCCTGCAAGGAAAGCAGGAGCAAGCAGCTTCCATTAACTTCTTGCCCTGAGTCCTTACAAAAGATCTTGCCAGTCTGGGCACTGCACGTTCTGTGAATTGCATAGAACCAGGGTGCAATGCCAAAATGGATTCAACCCTGATCACTGTGTCCATCAGAACAAGCTCAGGGGAGACCTGTAGGACTGCAGGAGGAATAACTTGATGGGGGAAGCCTTGGGAACACTCACAGTGCCTGGGGGAGGGTAGTGCTGGTGTCAGTATCTGTGGGAAAGCTCCTCTGTCACCCAGGTTGAATAAACTGCTCTCAATTAACTCAGAAATGACTACACTCTTCCCTGTCTCCATGGGAAGTGCGTGTACCAACTGATGTATTTCAGCATTCCCCTTGCCCTTCTCACCTGGCTGTATCACTGGCACCACAGACCCATCTCATGCTGGACCTGTTGCCCTGCTCCATCCCAAATTGTACTTCCAGCTCTCAAAGACATCCATTCCTCTCAGTGTCATATCCCAGTTCTCTGTACTGAAGGCATCTCCTGGCTTTGGGGCATCAGCACATTTTTATCACCATGATCTTCCTTTCCTGCAAAGATCATTAATGGAGATATTAAGCTGTGGGACTGACCCTTGAGGAAGGCCCTAGAAAATGCCCCCAGGTCTGGTGCTCCTCTGAGCACTCCTTGTTGCTGAAGCCCAGGTATAATTAAGAGGAATGAGCTGTATTTTTATAACTATGCTTTAGCAAGCTAATATTTTCTAAATGTGAAAACCCCAACTGCTGCCTGAGAAACTGAAGTGTCACTTCTGTCCCTGTGACATCCTCTCTCCACCTGTTTCCCAGCAGAGCAAAGCACTGATGAATTTTCTGCAGCCAGACTTGTAAGACCCCCTGTGCTGGTTGGGGTGGACACATCAGCTGTGGCTTCCAGGTGTGGGGACACAGCTCCTGTGTCTGCCAAGCCATCAGGAAAAGGTTTGACCTCAGCTCTTAACCCGGTTGGATTTTATAGCATCTCTTCAAGCTCGGGTTTGCAGCCCTGGAGGTACAAACCTGGCTCAGCTGGGTTAGGTGACACAGAAATGATGTCACACCTGGGTGTTGTACACACTCCGTTAAAGCCTCCTGGCCACGTTTGGGCTGTCGCAGGTAGTTTTCCATAATTTTGGTTTCCGGCAGCAGAGGTCAGCATTGCCCTGCTGATGGATGGTCACAGTCCCACCTGCAGGGAACAGCAAAACTTCACAAAACCAGTCTTTGTTACTCCTTGTTCTTTTATTGAGATGGATTGTGTCTCTGAGTTCCAGCAGCTCCTGGAGGGGCAGGTGACCGAGCCACCAGCTGTGTCCCGAGGGAGGTGACAAGGGAGGCTGTGAGGTGGCTTTGCACATGCCATGGGCTGTTCAAGATGCCTGGGGACAGCAGAGATGGACTCAGGACGCTGCTATAGGACCTGTGGGACACCTGTGGGACACCTGTGTCCACCTAGAGTTGCAGCAGGAGAGAGTCTGATACCCCCAGCACCACAAACATCCCCTAACATGACCAAGCATTGGGACCTGGTGCTTTTGGCCATGGAGGTGATGTTCCCCCAGTCCTGTTTGTATCAGGAATAAATTTTGTCTGGCTGATGTATGTCTTATTAAATGGCTGAGGGATGTTATAAGCATGTGACTCACCTGTGGTTGCATATAGATAATTATAACACTTCTAAACCACTTATTGGACACCCTAGTCAGTCCATTAAATAATTGCTCATTCTTTATAAATGTACTTTTGACACAAGGTGGGTCCAGGAGAGGAAACAGAAATGTGAGCCAATCCTCCAGGGATCTATCTAATGCCTAATTGTTGTCCTATGTCTCTAATATTTTTTTCCTTTGCTGGGAAATTCATCTTTCTGACCAGGAGTAATCTTTCTTTTGAAGTCTTTGGGGTTTTTACCTACATTTTGAGTGATCCGGCCAGGCAGTTTCCAATCCATATGTTCTGCACCATGCTGAAGTTACACCACCCTTGACACATAATGAAAATATTGCACACCAACAAGCCAGCAGCCGTGCAAGTCAAGCTGGTTACCTCAGTGCTGCTGTCAGCCAAAATCCCAATCTCATAATAAACCCTAGAAGTTGTTGACAGGAGCATTTTCCATCAGACATGTTGTCTGGCACTCATTGTGTGCCTCCACTTGGAGCAGAGGAATGGCTCAGGGAAAAGCTGTCCCCAGAAGCTGGAATGACCTGTAGGGACAGTACTGGAAAAGTGGCTTTGATGTCTCCATGGATGGACAAGGGGCTGATCAGCCTTTGCCTGGGTTGAGGAAAATGGTTTCTACCTTCCCCCTTGCACTCCAGGAGGTACAGAATTTTAGGAGATAAGTTTGGCTGAATGTCTAACAAAAATAACCAGTTTGAAGGCTGGATTTGGTGTATCCTGGTAATTGAGAAGGAAAATTCGGTGCAGTGGTGAACCTGGTGAGCTTGGCCTTCAGCACTGGCTATCAAATTGAAGATCAACATGAAATCACCTCAAAAACATGAGTGATGTGAGAGATTTTGTGGGATTGTTCAATGGAAGCAGCCTAGGGAGCCCAGGACTGAACTCTGATAGATGATTGAACTCTTACTGCCATTCCCTCAGTGCCCCTCAGGCATTTATCGTGTCTCATCCATTTCTGTGCTTTCTTAAATTTTCCATCTCTTGCAGCTGATTGCAAGGCCCATGAAAATTCTGTATTAGGTCCCAAATGAGAAGCACACCAATGGGACAAGGATTAACACATCAGCTTTGGTCTCAAGCCATTTGGATGCAGTGCCACGTGGAGATGAAGAACTCACGGCGTGGTGGGAGCAGCCTGGCCCAGGCCCCTGCAGTTTGAGAGGTGTTTTCTATCGAGCTCATAAAAGAAACACCACACAGTATCCCCTGGCCGTGGCAATAGATCCAATCAGTCTCAGTCCATTAGCTTAACTAATCAATAGCTGTAAGTGCCATAATGCTGTCTCCTACTTCATCACAGAAGCTGAAAACTTACAGGAGGCCACGTGTAATTACGGGCACTCTCTCCATTAACTTCAGGAAAATTAAACAGCCAGTATCTGGGTGGCTGGCAGGTTACTTCTCTCAGGCAAGCTGGCACATCCAGCTTTAACAGAGCTGATTAATGGAAGAAAAAGGCACATTTTTATCAAGGCTTTTCATGACGTCATCATGTCACCGTCACCCCAGCAGCTCAGATGTGTTTTGGATGGCACAGCTGCATCTCCCCAGCTGTACTTGGTGGTTCTGGCCTCAGCTGCAGGGACCTGAGACAGACATGTGCCCCTGGTTTGGAGTGACTGAGAAAGATCCCATTCCCTTACTCTGGAATGAGAAAATCCTTGATGAAAATTGCAAGAAATAACACCAAGGGAATAAAAGCCCACAGGTAATAGTAATTGATTTTAATAGTAAACAACAACAACAACAACAATAATAATAATATTAATCCTCTTCACATTTTTGCCTGTTTCCATGCTGTAAACACTCTGTCTGGAAAAAAAGTGGCTCCAAAATTTTATATTAAGCTCCCTTTGAAGCAGATGTTTGCCTCTGGGAAGCCAAAAGTGGACCACATTTGCATTTTCGTGCCTGAAGGCTGGAGGCTGGACCTTTAACCCTGCATTTCCAGGAGCATTCCAGAGTCAGGGAATACATCCACAGCCCAGGTCTCTCCACTGGGCTATGAGTTGTAAAACTCATTAATTATAGCAAGACTGTATGTTTCAATTACCTTTGCCATAACTGGTGCACTGTAACCAATTTCAGCTCTCTTTGTATTTTTCATGTACTGTACCCATCCTTGTGTATCCGAATTTGAAGGCTACTCCCTGCTGCCTTCCCCGAGTCTTTCCAGTTCCCTTGGAATCTGGATGTGACTGCAACAGGAAGACAGGAACCCAGAGCATGGCCAGGGGCTGACTCCTATCACTGAAATCAGGAGCGAATCCTGAAGTGCTTCTTTTATCTGACATTAACTCCACCAGGGGTTTGTCAGAGCAGAGATAAAATCAAACCCAAGTGAAACACCAAATATGATCTGCAGAGCAGGCTCATCCCAGGGTGGAGATTGCAAAGAGGATTTCTGCTCAATGAAAGCATGAATGCACCTATATATAAAGAAACTCAGAGGCTTTTGTCTGTGGGAAGATGAGAGGTGAGTAGGGATCAAAATAACAAGATGGCAATGTAGCTTTCTAATAAAAAGCCTGATGCCTTTAGAGTAACTGGCCCCGGGTTTATTTAATCAGGAAAATAGCTGGGAGTTTAAATAACTTGCAATATAAAGTCTGCACAAAGGAGAGAGTGAGCAGGCTGGCTCAGATGTGTCTGTATCTTGCAGAAGGATGAGTTTGAAAGAAGCAGTGACACTTGGAAACTGCCTACAATGGCACCAGCTGGATGGAGGGGACAGATAGAAATGGTATGAAAAAAAATATTATTTCCAGCAACAGCTGCAGGCCTGCAGGGCAGAAAGGGAAGGGAGAGCAGGGATCATGGGAAGAGATAAGGAGGGCAGGTGAAGAGAGAGGACACCACGGCAGGAATGGCAATTCTGGGGCTGTAACAGGAGAAGGAACTCAAAGGATGCAGTCAGGGACTGACTGAGCTGCCTCCTCCCAGGTCCCCGCCCTGCAAGCTGACAGCCAGGCTCCCTGCAGGCACTGCCCCTTCCATCCCACACACGACCTTCTGAAAAACTCCCTTCCAGACACAGTTCTTCACATCTGGCTTGGGTGCAAATAAATACACCTTCGGTTTAAGGCTTGAGGAGATGACTGTCATTTCTTTGGGAATGGCTTTTCACAGAGGGGGGGACATCCACACCCCTCAAGGGGAGCTTTAAGATGGCCTTTTCAGCATCTCTTGCTGAATCATGAATGGACTCTGCAGGGAGGAGCCTCCAGTCAAGGCTCCTGTTGGCTCCAAATTAAGTTGTAATTAAAAAAAATTAAATGACAGCGCTATCCACGAAAAGCTCTCACACATTTTCACCCGAGCAATGTTACAGCACAATGTCAAGGGCTTTGGCATGATCCATGTACCTCACACTGATAAGTACTAGCAAGGAAGCAGTGCTTTTGTACTGATATTTCACTGTGAAATCTTGCATTTGCCATGTCTGTTGGCAGTAGGTGGTACACTCAGCTCCAAAATTAATATATTAGTTCAAACTGTAGTAAAAAAAAAAAAGTAGTATAAATTAAAGCATGGCTGTGTTCAAAGCCAAGCTACAGCATGGCTTTGGAGAGCAACTTTTTGCATAGGCAGGTAGTGATAGAGCAAGGGGAAATGATTTTGGACTAAAAGAGGGCAGGTTTAGTTTAGATATCAGGAAGAAATTATTTTCTGTGAGGGTGGTGAGGCCCTGGCACAGGTTGCCCAGAGAAGCTGTGGATGCCCCATCCCTGGAAGTGTCCAAAGCCAGGTTGAATGGGGCTTGGAGAAACCTGGGATAGTGGAGGGTGTCCCTGCCCATGGCAGAGGGTTGGAACAAGATAATATTTATGGTCCCTTCTAACTCAGCTCGTTCTGTGATTCTCTGGGCACAGCAGACCCTGGTGGGCTGCAGACAATCTCACTTTCCACCTGGACTGGCAGAGGCCCAAGGTCTCACTGCGTGTGACAGTGGCTGCTCACAACATCTGGCATTAAAAAAAAAAAATTAAAAAAAAGGGAAATCATTGTCAATAGCAGCTTGCAAAACTGTCAGTCTGTTTCTGTGGTCCTGCATGCAGCTTGCTTTGTGGCTGTGAGTTGCACAGTGCCATTAAAGCTGGCTCTGCTGGGTGTGCTTGCTGGGAGTGAAGGGCTGGACAAGCCAAGGTCACCGAGGAGCAGCCCTCCCAGGACAGCCAGGCTGCTTGCAGGGACACTTGATCTTTATTTTGCTTATTCCTCCACCTCTGACCCACTGTTAGGCCTGGGAGAAATAAAACCAGCAAGAGCTGAGCTTGACTTCCCATCTGTGCCCCAAGGGGAGATCTGGGGCTGCACGGTTCCCCTGAGAGCATCCAGAGCTGCTGAGCCCTGTTCCAGCACAGGAGCTCCTAAAGCTCCCTGGCCCTCTCCTTCCACACAGATTCTCCTCAGTCACCTGTGGGATCATCCCACCACTGTCATTAAGTGGGCAGAAGGGGCAAAACCTTGTGGGTTGTAAGGGAAAAAAGAAGAAAGAAAAGGGCAAAGAAGAAAAGGGAAAGGCAAGTAACTGGTGTGGGTGGAGGTGCTGGGGTTGCTGGGTGCAAAACCCATATTCAGGATGCTGTCCTCTGTCCCAGGAAGCAGAAACTCTGCAGAAAAGTCTATAGAGCATGTCAGATATAAAGATTGACATGGCCAAAGTGGTGCACTGTGGGAAACAGAGGAGTAGAAACTTCCACAGGCATTAATTAGTTTAATTTACAGCCCTGGAAAGAGCTTGGGTTGATGTAATGATAAAGGCATACAGACCTTAAGCAGAATTATAAACCTATGTTTCTATAGTTATAAGTAAGAATATGTATTGGGTGATGTGGTAAAGGGTTTTTAAGTATAGTAATGTGATTTTATAGTTTAAGTTAAAGATTTAGATGTTATAATAGATGTGTGGACGTGAGCTAGAAAGTTATTGGTTGAGAAACAGACAAAATGCAATAAAAAGTACCAAAGGAGATAGGTTATAAAGTCAAAACAAAGTTTAGTGTTAATTGCTTATTGGACCAAAAAGTTATAAACTGCCATGGAACTTTGAAACCTGTCACTGTCTTCAGTTGTGGCGACTTGATACTAAATCCACAGCCTGTGAGACTGATGCCTTGTTTGATTTTTCAAGTAATAAATGGTGACTAGCATGGTGGTCCCATCTCTTTAATGAAGTTCTGACAGCTCAGGGGCTGTGCAGACACCTGGGGATGCCACCCCCCAGTGCCATCCAGCCTGGGAGCACACAGGCCTGGAGGGAATGAATTTTGTCCAAAGGAGACTCTTCACCAGGCCAGGGTAATTCACATGTGGGGTTTTGGCATGCCTGGTGGCTCACAAACACCTCGAGTGCTCCTCACACAGACACAGCTTCATGCAAAGAGTTTGGTTAGGAGAGCTGGAAGCAGCTGCTGCCATTGGAGGGGAGTGGGAGCCCCCAAACCCTTCCCAAAGCTTAACATTAGCTCCCACGGGGAGAGATGTGAAGGGCATGGCAAGCAGAGAGATTTAGGAGGCACATGAACCATGCCAAGGAGCTCCAAGAGGAATATTCAGTTGTCAAACTGGGCTGGGACGCGGCCGCTGCTCCCCCTGCGCTGCCAGGTCAGAGCGGGGCATGGGGCAGGCAGAGCAGGGGGATGGAGCCTTTCCAAACAGCCTAATTTTGGCTCACCCTGCTCATTTTGGTTGATTGCCTTTCAAATGTGGCTCGTTCAGGTCTTCTTTGTCACACCAACCCCTTAGGGAACCAGCTAGAGGATGAAGAGTGGGGAAGGAGAAATTAGCAAAGTGGGGAAGGTGCCGATGTGAAGTGGAGGTTGCACAAATATAGGAAAGACAGAGATCTTCTGAGCCAGGGATGTTTGTTTTGGAAAAATACTATTGCTGTTACAAGTGAAAGTGAATTAAAACATGAACAGGTATTAGAGCTGCACGACTTCTGTCTCTCTTCATGCTTTTGCCATCTGTGGGTCTGAAGCTCCACTGAGTCAGCCTGGTACCAGGGGCAGCCCCTCATGACAGCCTCTGAAAAAAAAAAGCCCAAGTTGTTGTTTTTCATTTATATGTAGCTGGATATTTCTGTCAGTTCTCTCCTCATATCACTGCATTTTCAAAAGAGAAAATAATTATTCCCATATATGGGTAAAATGCCCTAAGAATTGGGCTTTTTTTTTTTTTTCCTCCATAATGAATGATTATTGCTTCCTAAAATGTGTAGAAAACCTAAATCAGCAGCAAAAGTGGCACCAATAAAAGCCATCTCCTCTTCCTTGGCGTAACTCTGCTTTCCCATAACATCAATAACCTGAGCCAGATCTTTGCTGAGTCCTTCATGCTTCTCCAGCACAGAAAAAAGTTTCTTGGCAGAGATTGAAGTCCCCAGGAAAAAATGAGCTGCACTCAGGGCTAGCAAGGAGCTGGGGGTCTCGTGTCTGGTCCATGGCTGCTTGTGGCTTCACAGGACAAGAGCAGCACACCCTGGATGATTTCTAGCAGCATCCCCTTCCACCAGCTCCTTCTGGTGTGGAGCACATTTGGTGAAGGTGTGACCATCCTTGACCATCTCAAAAACCAGGCACAGTAATGAAATCCCCTTACCAATGATTTTTGGGTTTTTTTTTCAAATTGAATTTCTTTCTGAGATCAATTCAATTAAGAATTTCAGTTTCAAATTGCTAATTTAAATGCTCTAATATTTTGGATTTTTTTTCAGTCTGGGAATAGAGCACTGATTTGTTTCACTAATTGCTACCCAGAAATTTGGAGTGCTCCATAATGAGATATTTCACAAACAATCTTTGATTCAATTAACTTCAGGAAGGAGGAAAAGCAAAATTATTTTAACTAAGGCACATATTTGTAAAAATTTAATCTGTTCCTCAGATGTACTGGGGAAAATAAAAAATGCATTTGTTGAACAAATTGTTTTTCAGCAGCCAAGTTCAGGTTTTGCCTGTTGTAGTTTCTCAGTGTTTTATGACAACAAAAAGTGAAATACATCCTCTCCTCTCCTCTCCTCTCCTCTCCTCTCCAGCTGTGCCAGCCCAAAATGTGGAAGGCCCAGCTTTAAGCTGGCAATGCCCGTGCTGGGTTTGAGGAGGGACAGCAAATCCTCCCCCGGATCACCCGGGGAATTGTCGGGGTGCAGCTGGGGGGGGAGCACTGCACCCACCCCGGGCTGTGCCCTGTGTGCTTTGGGGTGCCAAGTGTTCAGACACAGACCCAGGGCAGGCACAGCCGTGCTCAGCCCCCCCAGGGCACCCCATTTGTGAGGGCTGCCCTGAAGAGCTGCAGGAGGGAGGGGTGGCTGTGGCAAGGCTCCTGTCCCCCTCGCAGGGAGGTCTGGCACCCGTGGCCCCGTGTGTGTGCATGCAACGCTTTGGAAATTTCCATTTTAATAAAAGTAACCTTGGAGGAGCGTGAGCAATAACCTGTCTGTTCTTTGGCACTGGCAGTTCAGTTGTCCTGAAAAATGAGATTTTGCTAGCCCAGCGCTGCGGTGTTGTTATCATCCCCAGCTTACATCAGCGTGCTTTATTAGGAGACAGCAGAAATAATTCTTCAGACATTAAGCAACGTCTCGCTCCTGCTTTTATCAGGCTGCCCGTGTGTGATTACATCAGATCCAGAGGTAAGCCAAATAAACTCCTGGATCTTTGGGCTCAGATATTTGGTCTATCTACAAATGCTTTAAATCTGGTTACAGGGTAGAAATTAGGGAGTTCCTGCGCAGCCTTTCCCGCTCCTGCTGCCTCTACCCAGTTTCCTAGACCTGACCCACATACTCTGTTGTCCTGTGTTACATCAAGGCAGGAGGGATGTGGGTCCATCCCCTGCCTGTTCCCGAGCTTAGCTTTTCTTAGCTGTGACTCCAGGCTCCCATCCCTGCTCCAAAGGGATGGATCTTCCCCCAGGGGAGCCGTTCACATGAGGAATGGTCTCTTCCAGCACTCCCATCCCTTCCGAGATAAAATCAACATTGCACAGCTTTAATCTCCTGTCTGGTGGGCAGCAGCCAGTCCTAATGCCCTGCTTGTGCCCTGGTTTTTGCTAGCCTTGGTGGGACTTTTCATCTCTGAAGGCATCCACTGATTCACCAGTTACCACAGCTCTTCTAAATCCTCAGTGGATAATTTTTTTCTGCTATTTCCACTTCTGCCATGAGGAGACTGATGAGGCTGTTGGGTCTTGTGGATCAGCACAGCCTGCAAGAAATCCTGTGCTGCTGCTGGGCATGGCTGGGGGGCATCCTGGTAGCCTGGAGAAGGACATGATCCCCTCCCCCTTTCCTCCAACGAGGGCTGTCTTCCAGCATCACTTGGAGCATACATGGGGGAAAAGATTTCAATGATTCAGCTGGACCAAGACCACGACCTTTAACTCCTTTCTCCTTCTTCCCAGCGTACAAATTTTCAGCCCAAACCCATGCAGTTATACTCCAGAGAAGGCAATGATCTGCAGATGCTGGCTGTTCTGAGCTCTTGACTCACCCAAGGGGCCAGTGACAGCTGCTTGTGTCCTTGCCAGGTTTCCTGGGGGACTTGTCTTACTCACAACTTTATATTTTAGTATTATTCCACCTCACAGCTGGCCAGGTATCTACAGAGCTGTGAATTGTCCCTTGAGCTGTCACGACAGAGAGATGTTTAATATGCAATAGTGATTATTTCCCAACTCTTAATGCTCTCGGGGCTTGTAGGATTTCCTTTCAGCAGCTCAGCCTCCTGCTATCTAGGACAGTGCTGTATATAGGAGGACAGGAGGGTGATTTTTCATAAATAAATATTAAGATCTGTGGTTGTTCCATCCCTGGAAGGGCTCGAGGCTAGGTTGGATGGGGCTTGGAGCAACCTGGTCTAATGGGAAGTGCCCCTGCCCGTGGCAGGAATTTGGAATGAAATGATCTTTAAGGTCCCCCTCCAACACAACCCATTCTATGATTCTGTGATGGTTCTACAGCGTTAAATAGTGTACCACCACCTTAGTTAACAAACCCTTAGATCTGCCAGGTCTGTGTGTGGCCAGCTTCTCTGCAGGGTGTTGCTTTACTGAATGATTCTGGGCTCCATCCTGGCCCTTGTCCTTCTCTGCTGGTTGACAGGGCTCAGCACAGCCCTGCCCTGGGCACAGGTCGAGGCAGTGGTGCAGCATCCCCACCTCCCCACTGCCCCTGCACCAGGGCAGCACTGAGCACACATCACACTGAAATGGCTGGGATTTTGCTTAAAGCTCACACAATGTGTCCCCAGGGGAAATTAAAGAAGCAAATTAACAGCAGCATCTTTTATTTTCATAAGGCACTTAAAAGTACCAGATGCATATAATCTTTATTTCTGGCTCTCTAAACTTAGGCTTTCACATTAAATGGCAACTGGCACTTGGAAAACCCGTATTTAATGCTCTGCAGAGGGAGAAAAGTGTGGGCCAGATGCACTGAGTTTATTTTCTTTAGACCAGCTTGCACAGCTTTGGTGATTCCAATTAATTCAGATTTCTAGAACTGCACAGAAAACCAAACACCATTGATCTGGCTGTTTAGCTATGTTTGAACAGCAGTACTTATCACCAGGACAGAGCCAGGATGGGGTCTCCTGGGTGGGAGCTGTGGCTACAGAAGGGACATTTGCTGGGACACTGCAAGGCAATAGATGCTGGCTTGATCTGTGGCTGACAGGGTGCTTAGGGTTTCATTTTCCTCAAAACGCCCCTTGAAAATAAAGCCTTAGAATTAGAGAACCACAGAATGGTTTGGGTTCAAAAGGACCTGAAAGATCACCCAGTTCTAAGCTCCTTGCCATGGGTGAGGAAGTCGTGATTGATTTCAAAGAGCAGAACTGCTGCTGTCTCCTCATTCTGCCTGTGTGGATTCGGCATCACTCTTTGAATCACTGAATATGGTAGGTGCTAACCACTGTGGCATTGCTGCTCCTGGTGAGATCCTTGGTAAAGGGCTTTGTGTCTCATTCCCTCAAACTGGTGAGTAAATGGTGCTGTGAACAGAGAGAGAAAAAATTGCAGTGGGTGTTGCCTTCACGCACAGCCGTCGTTCTGACTGAACAGTTTTAACTGTTGCTATGAAATCTTCATTTGAGTAAACTCTCAGCTAAATGTCAAACTGCAGCCATTCTCCCTGTAACTGTGCCTTTGAAAGCATCGTTATTAATATTACTGGTATTATTTTATATAACTTTTGTCATGTCAACAGCTCATTTCTCCTTGAATAGTTCATTTGTCTAAGTCCAGAAGGAAAACTTCTTCATTTAACTTAAAAAAAATTCCTTCTTGCTAAACATGGAGAAACAAAGAATAATTTGAGGCACACATAAGACAAATATTTCATTAGAGCCCTGAACACCAAATCACAATGTGGTAGCAGACACGGGTCAATGGTTTTATCCAAACTTATGTTCCTTGGGATAAAATTGCTACAAACAGAGCTGCAGAGGGTGCACACACCTTGGAAAATGCTTCCCATTGCTTAAGCTCTGGAAAGCAAGGGATAAAGAGGATATCTGCTAGCAAGAAAACCAGCTAAGAAAGCAAAGTAATCTATAATGGAAGGGTTCTACAGGCAAACTGCAAATGATGCTGCCCATTGCCACATGCCACACACTGAGACAGCGACTTCCAATTTGTCAGGAGCTGCGTTTTCTGTACACCACTGGCACTGACACTATTTGTCATCAGGACTCTAATTAACACGGGGACAGAGCTCTGTGTCTGGATGCTCCTGGGGCAGGGTGGCCGTGCCAGGTGTGACCTGGGGGACAGCTGCTGGGGACCACGCAGAGAGCGCCAGTGGATGTAGCAGGGTCGGAGCTGCCCCTGTGCCTCTCCAGGCAGCTGCTGCCTCCGGAGGCTCCAACTCTGCTCCTTCCCCAGGCAGCAAAACCTCCCCCGTGACGCCGGCCCGGGGGTGGGACGGCAGCAGCCGCTGGCAGCGTGGATGGTTGGGAAGGTGGCTGGGCAGAAAGGCGGCTGGACTGGGAGCTGGCAGGCTGGGAGCACATCCCAGGAGCTCAGCAGCATCACTCGCACATCCTGAGGGGCACAGACACCCCACGTAAGTACGGCTGCCTGGAGCAAGCGCTGCTGGAGCCGATTCCCCCCGAGAGGGACCCGCTCTCGGTGCCGTTTGGCGACAATGCCGCGCTAACAAACCCCAGCTCCCACTGCAGACAGGTTACAGCTTAGGGCACCCTCACTTTGTTTGCTGGCTCCACGGGGAGGGTTTGAAGGGTTTCATGGTGAGTTTAAAGCAGGTTTCACTCTGCTGGCGCCGGAGCAAAGCAGGGACGGATCGAGTGACCGCAGCGTAAACAGTGCCGGCTTCCCAAACTCCTCAGTCTTTTTAGGGAGCCACGTTTCAGTTTGGATTATCACTGAAGGCAACATGCCTGAGTGAACATTATTAACCAAAGTTTCTATCAGCCTAATTCAGAAAAAAAATCCTTTCCTTCCTTGTCTTTACTCATTTTAAAAGTTAACTGGCCGCAATTCAAACAGCAAAACCACACAGAATGAAGTAAATGGGGCAAATTCCAACAGCCGAAAGTGTAATGAAAGAAATGAGACAAATTCCTTGAACTGCACCTAACATGAAAATGAATCTCGGCTGCTCATTAGAGACTGCTGAGCAGGGGATGCTGGCAAATTAAATCATGGGAAGTAGAGGGAGGCACAGAAAAAAAGGGTCGATTATCTAAATCTCCTCTTATAAACGGCAAAATATTTTTTCGAGATTGAAGGTAGTAAAAATGGATTAGTGGCAAACAGCAAAGCCTCCTTATGCACTTAAAATAAAAAGTGAGGAGTCAGACACAGCAAAGGAATGGGTAAACAAAGAATACACCAGTGTGTTTTCAGGGTGGGTTAGCAGTGAGAAATTATCATCCGAGGTACATGCAGGAGTTTTCTTCCTTACTTTCTCTGGAAAAATTCCTTCTTGGATTCTCCAGTTAAATTCAGAGGTTTTTGGGGGTTTGAGATGGTGCTGCTCATCTGGGTCAAGGAGGGGCTGTCAGTCAGAGGCTGACAAAGTTTTTAAAGCTCCACCATCTACTTGTTACCACTGTTGTACCAGAGTGTTTTCCATTAGTGCTCTTTAAAATATTCAGTTTTGCTGTTTTTCACTTGAAAACATCCTTGCTGCCTGAGAAGGTGGGGAGCAGGGAGTGTGCCAAAGCCAGTCTGCCTTGGAGGCAATATGGGTGGAAAATCAACCTTGGGACTCGCTCCAGAGGTCTCTGAGACTGCCCCAAGGAGAGAAATTATCAGGTGTTGCTAATTGATTATGAATTCTCAGCCATTGCCAATGGCTCTGGCAGCAGCACATGCTGGAGGAGGTGAATTGTCACCAACATGCACCATGCAAAACCAAAACATGTCCTGGCTTGGGTGTCACCTTTGTCCCTGGTGGTAGTGAAGGAAAATGGACAAAGCCATGCAGCTGATGTTGTCATTGGAAAGGGGGTAGGAGAGGGAGCTGGGCAGCTGCTCAGCATGATGGCTGTCCTTAGGAACAGTTCCTAGAAATAGTCCTTCAAGCAGCAGAAAGAGAATAGGATGATGCTCAGGCAATGTGGATTTACCAGGAAGAAATTGTTTCAAGCCCATCTTTCTGCTGGTGCACAGGGGAGAAGGAGATGGCACCATCGTGTATGGCATTCTCATAAACAAGTGAGGAAGATGAGGCCTTGATGAGACAGATATTGGGTGGATGGAAAACTGGTTGCACAGTTAGAAAATCTGTCAGAAGTTCACTGCCAGAAAGGGATGTAATGGCAAATATGAACCTGATCCTGTTGCTTGTGTTTCTGTTCATGGTTTGGAGGAGGCACGAGGCTGCGTTATTTGATGTGCAGCTGGGAGGGACTTGAGCACAACAGAGGCCAGCACTGCAATGCAAAGGGACAAGAGAGGCAGTCTGGCAAAACCCCATGGCTTGTATTCCAGGGGTCATGCTGGTGAGCGAAGGCAGCAGGTGCAGGGTCTCAGTGGGGCCAGGGAGGCTGTCCCAGCTGTGCTGAGAGCCAGGAAAATCCGGGGGTAGGAGGGTTTTGCTCCTGCACTTCAGCATCAGTGGGGTTTGGCTGGAGACAGTCCAAGGGGAGCTGTAAAAATAACAAGAGGGGGCTGGGATGTGACCTGTGCAGGAAAGCCAGAGGGGATGGTAAGAGACACTGAGGAAATGTGGTGCATCCTTAAACATAGGGCCCTTGAGGAGAAAGAGGGTTCCTCTTTCTCCTTGCCAATTAGGACAAGATGTCTTGAAGTTACACTGCAGTTTAAGAGAGGATAAAGACATCTTTGTGCACTTTTCAAGGTACAGCCTGACACTTCCCTGGTAACACGCTTTGCCTTTCCCACTCCTGATTCCCTGTAAGCCCAGTTTAGCACAGCATCTATTCCAGTAACTAACATGGCTTTGGTGAATTAACTACTTAACCCATGGGAATTGTACCATTATCTTCAGAAGAACTAGAAATATAAAGTGCATTTATAAGGTTTTTATTGTTTTCACCCCACCATCAGCATTCCCTTTCAGAACATCAAAAGATTAAAAAAACAGACAGAGACATCTGCCAGCGTCTCTTGAGATGAGAATTGCACTTTCTTCTAATCCAGGCCCAGCCTTTGGAGCCTCTCTGTGCCTTCACAAAACAGAGGTTTTTTTCTTCTTGTATTTAAGAACCATCTAAAGACCCTTTTACTGTGTCTTAACAGAGCCCTGTGTCAGCACAGTTAAAAATTGCTGGCACTTGCTCTGCCCAGATTAAAGATGATATATTACCCTTGGCTGCTTGGACCCCATTTACAGCTTCTGTTGCGAGATTGCGAAATGCTCCCAAGGCAGTGGCAGGGCTGGGGATAAGGAGCAAAGTCCAGGTGCAGGATGGATATTCCCCTCCAGCACTTTTCATTCCTTCTCTAGGCCTGAGAGAAGAGCAGCAGGGAGCACCCTCCCGACCCCCAGCATGGCATCACCCATGAGGAGTTTGCTCGCTGATCCTGACAGGTACCTCCAGTCATTCCGCCTCTTCCTGGAGAGGTCGACGGAGCACCAGTGCATGCAGGAGTTCGTGGAGAGGCAGCTGCCGGACGTGCTAGCGAGGTAACGCCGAGGTCACCAGCCTGGGCTGAAGGACAGCCAGGGCCACAGTCCCACTGTGGTGCTGGGCTCGGGGGGCTGCCTGTGAGAGGCAGATTGCTGCTCCCTGCCCCGTCTGTCAGCCTCTGATAGGGCTTGGCTGGATGTTCCATTTGCACGCACAGCTCTCTGGGATGGAGGCTGCCTAGCAAGGAGGAGATTAGGCTGCATGGTTTGTCTGCACAGAGACACAGCTTGCCCTGGAGCAGCTCTGAAATGCTCTAACAGATACTACATTTTAGCACCAAACTTGATTGAAAGCAGCTTGCTACAAGTAATCTGCTCAGGTAATATTTAGGGTTTCTCTAGGATGGCTGGGTAATGCTCCTGCTTTGCCTGGCAGTGGGTGTCCTTTGCTGAACCCCTCGCTTTGCAAGCTGGCTTGGGAGCAGGCAGCCAGCATCAAATCCTGGCTCTGGGGAGGCTCTTCTCAGGGCTCAGGGTTTCATGGCTCTGCCAGAGCCTCACTTGGGGATTTTAAGAGCATTGCCCTCTTCCCTCTCCCTCCCCATTTTGCATGATGCAAAACTTCTAAAAATATTTTTTAAGCTGCTGGTCCAGACCCAGAGGGTTCTCTGTTCCTCAGAGCACAGATGTGCAGAAGGTGAGTTCCTGCTTCTTATATGCACCCACAATAAAAGCAAAATGCCACCTCTACCAATTGCCAAAGTAATTGGAAATCATGAATATCCAAAGGGCAGAGTTCTGAATGTGATCCCTCCTGCCCGCTTGCAGGCATGCCTGTGTACACACGTTACATTTGGGTTTTGTCCTGCAAATTTTAGTCTTAATGGCATATCCAGTATCTCACATCATGCATGGAGCCCTCTCTACTGGGCAACTCTCCTAAAATGAATAAATAATGTTTTTCAGTATTGGAAATGGGAAGTCTACAATCAATGTTCTAAGCGTTGGAGGTGGAGCAGGTATGATACAGACTTCAGTATTGATGGGTTTTTCCTTTCTTTTTTCTTATTAAGATTAGAAGATTAAAAATTGCAAAAGGAACAGAGTGGGAAATAAGCCTTTCTTTGAAAAGTCAGCTCCAGGGGACAGGTGATGTTAGTTGGTGTGTGACCACATCATCTGAAAACAGCTTGTGCCTCCCTACTCTGATTCTTCTATGTCATCCACAAAAGATCCTCCTTCTACACCCTCACTCCTCAAAGGCAGAGAGAAGATGAACTGCTCCCTAAGGTTTCTACACAAAAAAACCTCCAAAAACAAAACAAACCAAACCCCGGACTAACCAATGTCTTAGATTCCTCAGAGTATTGCATTTTTGCCTGCATTGCAACTGCTCTCGACTGTAACTATTTACTGAGATGGTAAGTCCCATCACTGCTGTGTGAGAGCCCTGGCTGAGCTCTGCTTTGCCTGGATTTGTTGTCCACCATCAGTGTACAAGCTCCTCCTGGGGCTACTGCCCCCCAAAACAATGGAGCTGAACATAAGCTCCAGAAGAAATCCAGAAGAAATCAGAAATAATAAGTCTTTTATCTCAAGTTCACTGAGTGGAAAAACAATACCAGTAAGATCAAGTGGCTTCTTTCCATTAAATTCTTGCTTAAGTGTCCCCATAATTAAAACCTATGTTTCCTTCTCTGCCCATTAAGTCACCACACTTAAATTTTATATGGACAGTTAATCTAGTTTAAATGCCATAGTCGTCATACCATCACCAAAGACCAACCTCAGTTTTGTCAGTCTCTCCTCCACACAGTAATTGTATGTAAATGGAGGGCATTAGTTATAAAACAGGCAGTGTGACAGAGCAGGAACATTGCTCTCCAAAGGAAGCCATCCTTCGGAAAAAAAAAAAAAGGAAAAAAAGAATTTTTTAAAAGGAGCACTCAGTGCGGTACTTCACTCCCTGGCCAGAGATGGTCCAGCTTGCCATCAATCAGTGATGTGCAGGCTAAGCTCACTTCGTGATGTGAAAATCCCCGAATCACCCAACCCCATCTGCTCACTGGTTTGTTCCCATCACGGGTCCTGCTGAGCTCAGGAGGGAGCTGGCTTCCGAATGCCCCCAGCCAATCCTGGCTGATGTGGGAGGGCAGTGATGGAGCTGCTGCCCCGGCGCTTCACAGGGAGGGAGCACGGAAGGAAAGCGTTTCCTCTCTGCTTTGCCACCTTGGGACACAAGAACCCATTTCCTGCCACATCCCATCCCATGGCACACTCATCCCATCCCGTCACACCCACATCCCATCCCATCCTGTCACACCTACATCCCATCCCATCACACCCACACCCANGCCTTATCGAGTTCACGCTCCAGCACCCTGCACCCTGTACCTTTAAAAACCGTAAAAGTCATCAACACTGCCATAAAGGAGGAACTGGGCTATAAACTATCCCGTTACGTAAAATGTTTAATTAGAAACTTAATGGCGAACATAGTGGTCGCCTTTAAAAGGTAATTGTGTTGGAGAGCTTAAATAATTCGGATAGCCTAATTGCCAAATTGTTGATAATGCAAGCTGCCACAGAGCTGACTGCAAAACGCCTCGGGACACTTGTTTGCATATAAAAGACCTAAGTGAAGTCAGTTAAGGCTTTGTGGATTAAGTTATGAATCAAAGGGGTGGGTTTTTTTGGTTAAAAACAGTACAAGGGTGATTTGGCCACACAAGAGTGGAAGGGAATATATTAAGCTATCTGCATATGGAAATACAAAATTTGATTTTTTTTTTTTTAAATCAGGACATGCACAGCCTTTTCAAAGGGCTAAATTATTTTATGGAAAGTTGGTAAAGCAAACAAAAATCAAACTATTGCAGTAGTTCATGACAAATTCTCTGTTCCCAAATTTTACCACAGCAGGCTACAGACAACTGGCTTTACTCTGATTTTTGAAGAGAATACAGGGCTTGCAGCCATAGCAAAGCTGCAGCTATTTCTACTGCCTCAGAAGTTCAATTTCCCTCCCACAAAGAATGTGCTTCCAGAGATGCCATGTAAATGTTGTTGTTGCTGGTTGCTTTAAGAAAGACACCTAAGTCTGAAAAAATGCAACTCTTCCTCACTTTGTGTATTATGTCTTCTGGACACTAATGAGCAATTTAATGCCCAGTGTTTTCCTTTTGTGCCTCAAATAGTCTGCACTATGGAGCTAGTGCTGAAGTGGTGGCAGTCCAGGGGCACTGAATATGATGAGGGTGGGCAGAGGCTGTGCAGGTCCTCCCTCCACAGACCCTCAGCAAGGGCCTGTGTGGTCATCAGGGCTTGCTGGGTGGCCTTGGGCTCCATAACTCTGCTGGGTGGTTTTCCACTCCATAACTCTGCTGGGTGGCCTTCCATTCAGTACAAAACTTTGTTCATTTGTAGGGAATTTTATAACATGGAGTTTTGTGCAAGTACAAGTAAATCTTCCAGGACAAAGCTCAATATTTGCTTTTAACACGACCTGGATCTGTTAGACTCTGTAGTTACCCTCTGTTTCACTCTTTCTTACCTTAATCCATTCTGCTGCAATTTTTTCCACCTAAAATCTATCCAAGAACAATAAGCAGAAGTGAGGCTGGAGAAAACTGAGCAAGCCAGAGGGATATTGTCCCTGGACCCCTGCCTCAGTCAGAAATACCATCCCCCTGAGTTTCCTTTATTGCAGATGGGGTGAGACAGCTGAGAATGATAGAGCTATTTTTAAATTTTGAAATCTTGGATCTACCAGTACATCCATCAATAAAATAATTACAGCTGGCCTGAGCAGTGTTTAGAGAGAACTCTTCCTCAACAAAAACATAAAACAGTCATCCCTGGGGTATTCTGTAAACAAGGGTTAGCTAAACACAAATGGTATGTGCTCTATTCATCATTCTTTTTGGAAAAGTCTCGTGACACTAAAGACAAACAGATATGGATATTGTTTCTGATTCCATTGTAAGCACATATTCCCTTTGCCTTTCCCCACATGACCTTGTAACCATTGAGGTGCCTGGCTGAAAATGCTCCCACTGACTCCTGAGAAATCCTGCCAAGTCTGCTGGTGACTTGGAACCATCAGAACTGGCACTGTGAGAGTTGAGGAGGATCTCCCCCTCGAGGTTAGACCATGTCCAGAGAATATGAGGTCATGCCACAGGCATGACTGCATCTGGTTTTCCCTTGGCCCTGATGAGAAGAGAGGAGTCAGAGAGGAGAAATGAAGAGAGCTGGGACTGATACTTAAATTTTTCTCAAATCCTAGAGCTCAATCTTCAGAGACAACCTACTGAGACTACAAAGCAGCTGCATGGACCTGTGCAGCGCATCTGTACATAAATGGCAGAAATCTGTCTGAAAATGGGGCGGATGGTGGAGATGGAAGTCACCTTTGCCTGAGGCTTGTTTTCATCCTGTGTTTCCTGCTTCCTTAGGTGAGATGGACTTGCAGATTCTCTCAAAAATACGAGCCAGCTATCCCGGGGCCACCATCAACAATGAAGTGATAGAGCCAAGTGCTGACCAAATCTCCAAGTACAAAGGTATTTTTCCATTAAATAAATTGAATTTACAATAGTTATTTTATGTGCATTGAAAAGTGTTGAAACGTGGATGACCCCATGCTCAAATGCCTTCTTGTCAGAACTGTCTCTTAAAAATTAAAAAATTCACAATTTCATGATTTTTTTGCCATCCTTGCTTCTCAACAATGTTGACTCATTAAAATCTTAGTCTCTCTGCAAAGTAATCTGCAAGGCAAATGCTTGGCTAGACAGTCTTTAAAAGCTAAGCAAGGTGGGAAGTGATGGGTGATTGTATGGGAATGGAGTGAAATCCCTTCATTTCAGAAAGTTTTTCTACTTTCAACTTGCATTGAATCAGGATCCTTCCTCAGCATCAAAGGGAAAATTTTAGTGTCTCATGGTAATTCTCTCACATCTCAAAAATCGTTTCCAACAAATAACTAAACCTCACAGTGGGGCACTAAATTAGTTACCAGGCTTTGAATTAGAAAACATGGAAAGGAAAGCAGGAGTGGTAGGAAAGACTTTCACCGTGTGCTCTGGGGCTCGGAGCTTCTTTCCTTGCCCCAGCCCAAAGGTCTGAGCAGCATTCCTGAAGAAAAGCGAAGCATTTTCCGAGGGGGATTGAGTGCTAACGAGGGTGCTTTGATCAAATTGTCCTACAAAGTGGGCATTAAATAGCAATGCACAGTTTGAGTATCCCTGGGTTAAGGATTCAGTGGTTGTGGTGTGGTATGGAGGTGACACCAGCCCTGAGCAGAGCACACCTGGCTGGAGAGCGGCTGCTGAATGGAAGTGACAGCGATGGATGAACCTCATCAGCCGACTCTCTTGCTGGAAACGCTCCAAACCACGGTAAATACCAGGCTGTAAAACCACACCGTAAATCTCCAGTCCTGGTCTTGCTGAAGTTCTTAAAAATGAAGCATTCCCAGTGTGAATCATCTTGTGGAAGTCAAAGGAAAAAAACTAAACAACTATCCCTTTCTCCCTGCAGTGAGCTAGCTCAGAATCACTGGAAACACCAAAGGCTCTCAGGAAAAACCTTAGTTTTTTTGTATCTGTGTAACACAGACCTGATCTTTTAAAAGATGGATTGTGCAAAATCCCTGGAGCTTTTGCTCCAGGCTGAAATGGTAAAGGATGGGCAACACAGAATCTTCTCTGCTTACGAGACAGTTTGTGCACTTGAACAAAGAATTTCTGTCCTGTCTGGGCTACACTGGACTGGATTTGCTCTGAATCATCCCAGTGGTCCCACCACCCATCCCCAATTAACTGGCAGTCCTGTCCTACTGCAGTGAGTTTCCTTCCAGAAGAAAGTTAAAGAAAATATAAACTGTTGTCCTTATTTTAAGTTTTATGCTAAACTAGAAATGAAATATTCATCTGAATTTCTTTCTTTACACTCTCTTATTTGGTAATTAATCATGTCCCCAGCAGCTACCATTAATTAGGTTTCTGAGGCCTGGGATTTTCCGCAGAGAATCAGAAACATTATCCGCACCTCTGAGGATTCAGTAGTTATGTTTTTTGCCTCACCAAATACTTTCTCCTTGGGAAGGAGAAGCCAAGCTCACAAGAGGAACTTCCCAGTGGGATGTGCAATGATGAGAAACTGAGGTTTCTCTTGGGCTGTGGCGTGCAATGGAGGCTTTCCTCAAAGCTACATGGACAGGCTTTCCTGGATTTCCTTCATTCCTGGTGGAATCCCTTGGTGGCCATGGTTGGAGCATTGGTGGCCCCACAACTGAGCTGCATCACCCCTGCACAGCTGCAGGCATCCCAGTTTTGATGGCACCCATCAGGTACATGAGCAGCTTCTGACTGTGAAGAGAATCCGGGGTGAAGCCAGGAGAAAACGTAGGAAAAAATTTCATAATGGCTTCAGATATTTAGGCAGAAACTTACCATAATCCCATGACAAGTTTGCACTTCCTAGAATTTGGACTTCCAAGGCCCAGCCTGGAAAGCAATTCAGTTTTCTTCCCAGCTCCTCCTTGCAGACAGAACAACAATTAAACTGAAGCAGATTGCCCCCGATTATTGGTGAGGGGATAGGACCTGCTGCTGAGCCACGCCTGAGTTTGGAACAGCAAATGAAACCTGAACTGCCAGTGCTGGGGCCAGTGACTGATAAATGGAAGCTAACAGAGTAACAGTGGCAGCATCTGAACGGGGTGGCCCATTTCCAGCCACGGAAGAGAGGAGATAAGCACTGATAGAGCATTTCTCATCTGTCTGATGGGGATGTGTTCTAACCAGAGCCCCAAAGGAGAAACATTGTGGAAAGTGGTGTAAAGGCACCGGTCCTGGCAAACAGTGCTGCTCTGAACATGTGTTCTGTAGCTAAGGCTTAGCCTGCCTTTGGGCCATGGAAGTTTTAAATTGATGCTAGCTCCAGCGAAGCACAGGAACTGAACTAGGGCCTGCTTTGTCCTGGAGCAATCCCCAGCACCAGGCAGCAATGTGGTGAGATCAGCTCCATATGCCAGCAGACAGACATTAGCATTCCAGTTTCCCCTGCACTGTGAAATTCTCTCTCAGGTTTGCTCCCATAAAAACCAAAGAAATGAGCCAGGTCCTCAGTGTAATTCATTCTTTGAATCCACTTCTCCAAATTCCTGTTTTCCTCAGTTGCTGATGTGCATTGTATTGAGGTCTGAAGACACACCATGTGTCAGTCCTTAAAGCTCTTTGCTTTAAAACACTTTTTTCATCCCTTTTGCCTGAAGCAGTTGGTCAGAACTGTGGGCTTCTGAAAAATTTTTCCAACACAGAAGCAGCTGAATGTCAAGAGATGGGTCCTTGCTTATGGAACAAAGCTCCTTCCCTCTCCCACCATCCCAGTTACACAAATTTAGAAGAAGGCATTTGCTTTCTCTGCCCTTCTCAACCTTTTAATTGTGCTTCTCTTCAATAAACCCCTGCCTTGATCCATCCTTGAACACCTGTTTTTATTTGGGGAAAATCCTCCACCATGGCCTGGCTTCTGCTCAGCCATGGGGGTTTTGTGTGGCATGTAAGTGATGGAGCCATCAGTCCTTCTCCTATTCAAATGAAATGTGCTGCTTATGGCCTGGTAACAGTTCATCCCAGCCAACATCTTTTAATTCAGCTTGAGCCAGTAATGGGGAAGAATTCACTTTTTTTAAAATCAGGTAAACACCAGAGGAGCACAAATAAGGGAGCCAAGGGGAAAGCACCAGACTCACTTACGATTTCATCCTATAAAGCCCTCTACAGCCTTCTCCTCACATATGGGCTCAAGGTTTTAGATATTCCACTGTTGTATTAAACTGGTACCAAAACCCTCTACCTAAATATGGCTTTTGGATATATTAAAGCTCTGAGTGGAAAGCAGCCCCATATTTGCAATTGAGATAACTCTGTCCTGCCTTCTCCTCTATCTCAGAGCGTGTGGCTCAGGCATCAAACCTCGAGAACATAAAGTTTACCTGGCACAAGGAGACAGCTTCAGAATATGAAAGTCGAATGAATGCAGAAAAGAAGACTAAAAAATGGGACTTCATTCACATGATCCAGGTAAGACTCTTTGCAAAGTGGATGTTGTCAAAGACTCGGCTGTTGAAAGTATGCATGAAGTATGTGACCTCATTATCCACTCGTGGGGGAAGAAAGGTGAGTTTACTTCTCAGTAATTTGAAGTCCTTTAGCATAAATGAACTGCAGAAATGAAAAGCAGCTTTGAGCACAGCAGTCCTATTAACCAGGCTGTGGGTGGCAGTCAACTAAGAATACATTTTAGCTGGTGTCTTCAAAAGCTTCTTGTCCTCTCCATGAAATTGCCTTTGTATTTCCAAGTTCACTGAAGCCTTCACTGAGGAAAGACAAATCTCTTTATCTCAAGTTAATGAATGAACAGGAGCTGGGTCCTGGAAGTGCCAGAGAGCAGGCAGGGCATGACAGCCCTGAGCCTGAAGTGTGAGCCCACTGCCCACACTTCCTAATGTGCTTCCTAATGTCCCTGTCCCCGCTTTTCTGTCAGCATTGCCCCCACTTGGTTTCACTTAAAAAGTGGTACCAGTTATAATAATCACCAGGATGACACTGCAATCTATAAGCATCTCTGCCTTTTCCAGATGCTCTATTATGTGAGAGATGTCCCAGCAACTGTCCAGTATTTCCACAGCCTCCTGGAGTCTCAGGCGAAGCTCCTCATCATCCTGGTGTCAGGTGAGAACTGCTTCACCACCGTTGCCCACTCAGGGAAGGGCAGTGAGGACCTTTGGGGCTCTGTGCTTAGCACAGGTCACAGAGGTGAACAGACAACCCCTGAAACCTGCACACTGTCTGTGGCTCCTAAAGACCAAGGTTTTCTGAGCCAAAACCCCCCTGTCATGGGCACAAAACATCTTTCTCTGCCCTTCCCCATCCTACAGCCTGTCCAGCCACAGATGGCAGCAGAGACTCTGCAGCAGGAGAGGCTCCATCGCTCAGCTCTTGCTCACAGGAGCCCCTTCAGCCTCTGCTGTTTGCTGTAAAGGGCTTTCCAGGCTGGGCACTGCATTTTCTCTCTCCCAGAGCCTCGTGGCATTTAAGCAAACAGCTACGGCGGGGCTCGGCTGTGCCATGCAGCAGGTGTTGGAACACATATGGTTCATTTTCTTCTCAAACTGCCCATTTCCTTAATATCATCATTTTGGGTACAAAACAGCATTCTTAGGCTGCTTCAGATCTCATAGAGATGCTCTGTGGTCAGTCCAGGAGGAAAATGCTGGAGCAGAGTGAGTGACAATCTTTTAATACTGTGGGCAAGATATGCCAGAGACAGTGCAATGGTGGAGTCTCATCTGACTCTAGAAAGCCCTTAATTTGCCTCAAAAGCTATTGGAATTTTAGCCGTGTAAACAGTCACATCTAACAACTCTGAAAGGGATGTTAAGCATTATTTGTTCAGAGATGTAAGCTTAATTTCTCGTTGAATTTTGTCACGTCTGCAAACTGATAAAATTCCTTTTATTTTGTTCATGAAGGGTCCACTGTGAAGTGACAATTCCAACCTGAATTTACTCAAACTGCTTTTTTTCCCAAAATGTTTTTGGTTTGAAGTCAGGTCACAACAAGAAATCTGTATTTAAAATGATTTAAAAAAACCTGTTCATGTTCTTTGGCTGAACGAGAATAGATCATAATATCAGACTGCTGCTGATTATGTGCATATAGGTAATAAAAACCCATTTCCAGTTGCTTAACCTGTCCCTTTGGATATTCATAAAATGTGAATATGGGAAAGAATGTGTGCCTATTCAAAATTAAAATGATTAAAGTTCTGAGTTCATGAAAAGTATTTGAATTCCTCTCTGGGCCAGATGACTGTGTTTTCTGATGGAGCATAAATTGCGACAAAAAACTGGGAGAGAGGAGCAGGACTCAGAACAGCAGAGAGGAAAGGAAGGGGGAAACCATGGGGGAAACAAGAGAATAGAGAGGGGAAGGAAGAAGCGCCATGAAAATGAGCACTGACGCAAAAGGAGTTACTGAAAGAACGTCAGAACAAAGCTCATTTCACAAAAGGTAATGTCATCTCCCGCACAAACACATCGGGGTGTGTTAATTAGAAGCCAGCCTGGGAGCAGGGTCGGTAGGAGAGGGCTGGGGTCAGTCGGGGCAGGCTGCAGCCCCAGCCCGCCGGCAGAGCAGGGCTGGCAGGGGCTGCGGATGTGTTGACACCGCCTCGCAAACAAAAGCAGTGCCATATGCTGAGCCTTCCGAGAGCCATTATCATAATGCTGCGTTCAGGTAGGGGATAATTGCCCGGCTCAGAGATGGCACTGAGTCACACAACACTGACACCGGCAGATTTCCTGCAATTAGTGCTCTGCGTTCAATTTCCAGCAGGTGAAAGAAAATATTGTAGCCTCTTTTCCAAACACCACTGTTTATTTGACTATAAATAACTGTTTGCAGACAAAGCAACTGCAAAACCACGAGTAACTGGTTTTAGTACCTAGAGAGAATTATTGTCGAAACTTTCAAGAGCTGCTCATTAGGCTCGAAGTTATTTTCATCCTGTCCAGTCATTCTGAGTAATCCTTTTAAAAATTATTTACAGCAGAAATACTGAAATCAGAGATCCAGGCTGGGGGAAAATAAAGATATGGAGACTAATGTGGGGACTTTTCAACTTACCCAGCTGGTTTGCTTTGTAAAACATCTTTTGGAAAGAGGTACACAAGTGTGAACTGCTCTGGCCTCAGCTGGAGGCTCCAGGAGAGGTGCTGGGGCTCCAGGGAAGGTGTCCACCCACTCCTGCAGCCCCCAAACCTGGGGAACACAAACAGGGAGGCAGCCAACAGCACCATGCCCCGGGACATGTCCCAGCTCTGGAAAGCTCCCACTAGCAATGATGCCAACTGCTAAAACACCCAGACAATCAAAGCTGCTTTCAAATCGTGTTTTTCCTTAACTCAGTGTTTTTCTGGTGGTTTATCTCTTAGGAAAGAGTGGCTGGGAAACTCTGTGGAAGAAGTACGGGTCTTCCTTCCCTCTGGATGATCTTTGCTCTTATGTTTCCTCTGCTGATTTGCCAAGGATGCTGGATTCAGCTGGGCTGAAGTACCAGCTCTACGAGCTCCCGTCCCGCATGGACATAACGAGCTGCTTTGCTGAAGGGGACAAAGATGGGGAGCTCTTGCTGGATTTCCTGACAGAAACACTTGACTTTGCTAAAACTGCCCCTCCTGAACTGAAGCGACAGGTAATGGAAGACTTAAGAAAGCCTGGGTGCAGTGAAAACAGAGATGGGAAGGTGTTTTTCAATAACAACCTGGGTGTAATAGTGATTGAGCCGTGAGTTAACCTTCTTGATCCAAGGGAAAAAGTCAGATACTAACTGTTAACTGCTGAAATGTATTTTTTCATCTTTTATAAAAGGTTTAATTTACTTCAGCACTGATAATAATTTTTGGGGTTTGTTAAGAAATCAGTCAGTATTAACATCTGTTGTTACGAGTGAGCTTTAATACCTGATTAATTCTACACTAATCTATGAATGTGTAACTCACTAGGCAGTAAATTGTGCTTTATTGTACAGATGTTGTGTAATCAGCTGTAACTCAGACCACCCACTCAGGCACTGCAGAAACCCAACCATTTCCTAAGGAATAATCCAGAACTACATGCGGTACCACCAACTTCATTTAAAAACTCTCTACAGACCAAATAAGCAAATTGCAATTTCTTGGTGCAGCTGGCAGGAGTGCAGGCTCAGAATGACCAACCATTGGGTGCATCTTTGGTGGGATTTCTTGAGCTTGTGACTTCAAGATCTCATGCCTGCAGCTGCTGTGCAAGTGGCCTCACACCTGTGTGTCCAGGGGCTGCCTGCTCCTGCCTCTGCAGGTGTCTCCATTTGCTGGCCCCGCTTCCCCTTTGCTGTAGTTCACTTTGTGATGATGTATTGGCTGAGCAATTTGTGTGCCAGCTCTGTAGTGGCTCAACGAGAAGGAAGCAAAGGAACATGGTTGGGGCACAGGGCTGGTAACAAGTGCCCTGGAGAGGTGGATTTCAGTGGTGAGCCCTGATGCAGAGTTTTTGCGAGGAATCAGCTGCCGCAGTCACACAGAGCTTTTTTTGTGTGTTTTTAATTAACCACACAAAGCTTCTGGTCCCAGCCTTGCCCTGGCCTGGCAGCCAAGGCCATAAGTGGCCTGTGAGCTTTGTAACAGGGAAAATGTAAAAATAAATTCTGATACCAAAATGACTGGTTCCAGTAACTTTTTTTTTTTTTTTTCCATTTTCAATGGCATTGTGTCAGATAAATCTATTCACTGTACAGGGTATTCAGCAAGAAGGGGTTTCACCTCCTCAGTCCCTTCTCCATGTGAGGCTGTTGTGGCTGATGCATTTGTTTTGCTAAATGATTTTATAGCTTTCAGAAGTGTTTTCTCTCTACAAGGCACAATACATAGTGGGATACAATAGAGTCACTTGAATGGATTTAATAGCCTGAATACTCAATTTATCCCCTGAGACAGGTGTGATTTCTGCCATTGAAATAATTTGATTCAGTGTTGAAATGGTTTACTTTAGGTAGCACTTTAGCTGCAAGGAATTACGTTTTAGTTTTGCACACGCATTTCTGACACAATATGGATTATTAATGATTTGAAGTGATTTCAAGAGATCCTATTGGGCGTAATAGCTGCTTATATTTATTTTAGGGCAAGATGTTTGAAACACAAACTTCCCCTGGTGCTCAAATACTAATTCTGGTGAATTTTAGAATGTTTCCATGATAATCCTCTGTTGAACAGAACAAGATCTATTGCCACTTCACACAGCTCTGTGCACAGGCTCCTGCACGAGGAGACCTCTGTGTATCTGTGAGCTGCTGTGGTCACATGCCAGAGCAGGAAAGAAAGAAAATCTCTGATTACAACAGATTGCTGCATGCATTCCTAATGGGAAACAAATTAAAGTCACATTTATTTTCGTGGCTCTTTTGGGCTGTCAGTGACCTTTTCTAAATGGTGCTTGCAAAGCAGGTGACCGCTGAATATTGCCACATCAACCCTGTCAGGGGTGAGATATCTCAGGGAGCCACAGAAATGCCAGAACAAAATCAGAAAAACACTAATCCAGCAACAAAACCCAGCAATAAGATGCCCTTGCAGATCCTGCTGTTTTATTGTTTATCAGACTGAAAAAAACCTCCCCAATAAAATGAGAAAAAGGGGTTTTTGGGGTTTTGTAGGAGGCTTGTTCTGAAAAATGTGGGAGAGAGCTGTAAAGATGAGAAGCAGCAGAGCTGCTCTGGAGAGAACAGAGGAGGATTTGGCCACACACAGAAGCAAAAAAGATATTCAGTGTGAATGCACGAGAGAGCTTCTTCCCCTGTTTTGCTTCTGAGGAGAATTTCATTAAAAACTGTGGGGAAAAAATACAGTAAACTCCATTCTGTATCTTGCAACAGTTTGAGTTAAGGGGCTGGGGGAAAACTGAATCAGCAGAGCACCCTTAAGGGATAAATTAGTTTTAATTTTAAATTTGTAACACACTCACACATTTTCAAGAAGCAAGTACTTCAAGAATTATTTAGTAGCAAATGAATGTGGGGAAGCACAATTTTATGCTCATTTTACCATAAAAACGGAAGGACATTTGGTAAATCTCTCAAACAACTTCCTAATAGAGTGGAGAACCACATTTTCATGCGAGAATCACCCTCAATTGTACAGTGAGATACTGCTACTCCATAGCAGGGCTGGGAGGTACAGCTTGTCCATAAACTGGGATTTTATCCACAGCAGCCTGTGCCAGGGTCTTATCACCCTTAGGAATTCCTTCCTAATCTCTAATCTGAACCTGCCCTCTGTCAGTTTGAAGCTGTTCTGTTTGTCCTACCACTAAAACCCTTACAAAAAGGTCAAACCCCAATCCCATATTTTCCTGGCTTGCACCCCTAAAAAATTAATTTGTAGGCTTTCTACAGAGGTTCATTGAGAGCAGTGGTATTAAACCAGCACAATACTGATTGAATCAAGTTGGGTTTCAGGATACCTGTATTAAAAATATACCAGAAATGATCCTGGAAGCTCTTCATGCATGGGTGCCCCTTTCTGGCTAAATACACGTTTTAGAGATGAAATGTGACTCTGGGTAAATGCAATCCTTAACATTGCATCTCCACGTGTTTCTCAAAGATGGCTCTGAGCAGTGCTTGTTTTTAAATTGAGAGACATTTTCTTTATTCTTTTCATTTCATGAGCACAAAAACCTGGAATATACAGATTCTAATGCAGGTGCAGGAGGAAAAAGCTGGAAGGAAGGAGGGAAGGAGGAGGAGGAAGAGGAGGGAGTCTTTTGAAACAACAGGCAAACACCTGGGCCTGTGTCCCTCTGATAAGTAAGAGTGAGCTCGTGGCTCTGATGCTGTGTCAGGTGATTTTTCCCAAAGGAATTCCCGTGGGAGGTTTGCTGTGCAGGGAAGGGAATAGCCCGATGTCCATGAGTGAGGCAAAGCTTTGGAATGATGCCTCGAAGGCTGGTGGGGAAGAAATGGGGGAGGAAAAGGCTGACCCCCTCCAAAGAGCCCAGACTTCATGCAGATTTCCCTCCACATCAAACACATCTGCCCAAGCAGCTTCAGGGCTGTTACTTTAAATCATTCGTAGAAAAATATTCTCAGTGCTCCGTTAATTACCACAGCAAATTGAACAAATGCACTCACAGCTCGGCTGCTGTCACCATTCCTGCATTGGGGTAATTCATGCTTGCAGCCCATGATGGGATTTTTAATGTCATTACACAGAAGGGCAGAGTCTTCATTTTTAATAAAAATACAAATGCTAAAATGAAACGGATTAATATCTAATTTTACATCTTCATTTACATGATGTGCAAAATTATCTTAAATATTTGTTATGGATGGAGTGGCTTTCCACCAATTTAGGCTTTTTTTTTTTTTCCCCCATACTGGAGAATGTTAACAGAAATTGTAGCATAAATCATTGCCTTGTAGAGTACCAGAAGGCGCATATAAAAACCCATATCTTTACTGCACATATTTCCCATTAACCATAATCTATTAGTAATTGAAGTTCATTACAAATTCTTGTAGACTTTATTGCTATCATGCTGCATGACATAGTGAACCTGGCTTGCATAACAAGAAGTCCTTGCTGGGAAATATCCTATTAACAATGACAGTGCATTTGTCATTGTGATAATAAATCCAAAGCTGCCTGTAGATTATAAATTATTGCGGCACCATTTCCACTGTTGTAGTTTAAAAGTTTTGTCAGCACCTCCATTTTACCCCTGCTTTACGGGCAGTTATAACTTGACCATAAAAATCTGCAGTGAGCTGAATCCCATCTTACAAGGTCTCACTCTCTGAGAGTGTTTCTTCCCCCAGTGAGATTCATATTTCATCCACATGAAAACCTTTGAGGCAGAAGCTGTGTTTGTGACAGATTTTTAGGTTCTGCATTTGCACAGATTTTAATTGGAAAGCCCAGGCCATTTGACAAGTAATTTGTCCGTGATATTTCTAAAGATGGTGGCAAAATTGAAAAAAATCAGCAAGACAAAAAGATGGGAGCTGGGCTGAGCTAAGTGTTGGCTGGCTTAGCACCTGAAAGAGCTTCTGTCCTTATCTCCAGGTGCCAGAGACTTCGGGGAGCCATTGGGTAAACACTGCTTCTCTTCAAAGGAGAAACTGGAGAGAAAGGCTGCTCCCCATAGGCCTCACAAAGGTGTTTTGAGGATTAATTGCAAACGCTGAAATTCAGGCATCCACTCAAGTCATCCTTCATCATGTCTGTGCAATTCTTTCAGCTCTATATAGGTTTTAAGTGTTACTAAAAGAAAATTGCTATAGAGTTGAACTTTAAGTGTTAATTATGACTCGAGATATAAATGACATCAGGTCAAATCTTTCACAATTTAATTCCCTAATTGACTTCAGCTCTCTGCACCAAGGGATATCTCTCTAGCTGAATGCATCTGTCTATCACATTTCTCAAGTGCCTATAGCAATGCATCCAATTAGCTGGACGTAACCATTATGCCTCAACAGCTCCTAAATAGTGCAGGATGGAGCCTCCATCTCCCTGAAACCATCAAGAAAATTCTACCTCTCACCAGGCCAGGTTTTCACATCATCCTGCAACACATGGTCCCTTTTTGAGTACTGTTTCCAGGTGTGGATAAGAGATTCTGAAGTAAATATAATAATTGTCTTTTCACATCAGTAATGTCCTTCATCTCACAATGCCCCAAATTGCTTTAATATCTTGATGTGCAAAATCACTTTGCTGCACCTCAGTGGTAAGTGATCTCCTGGGTGAAGTTCAGCAGCTGTGGGACTGTCCATGGCACCATTTCCCAGTGATTCATGGCCGGGTGATGAGGAGGAGGAAGTTTGCAGTCGAATGTCGAGGAGCAGAAAGAAATTTCCTGGGCTGGTACTGAGCAGGGGCACTGACATATGTCCAGACAAAATTGCAATCATCTCCCCCTCTTCCTTGGCAGGAGAGCAGTAGGACATGGGGCTGGGACATGGGGCTGGCTCAGGGTGAAGCCCTGGCACATCCAAGAGCCCACACTGGTGGTGGCACCAAGGGTGTCTGCCATGAACGGGTTTGGCAGCACTTGGGCAGTGTCCTGGTGCTGCCCAGCAGAGCTCATGTGGAAGGCAGGATGGATCTGATGGGTGTAAGGGGAAAGAAGTGGTTTCCCCCCCACTTTTTTTTTTTTTTTTTTGCTTTAATGGGAAGAAAATTGCTCTTTGCAGTCACAGATGGATGTGAATGGTACCCAAGAGAGGTGTGTGAGTGTGTGGTTCTGGTATGAATGAGGATGGTGCTTTGTTTAAGAGTGATGAACTGCTCTAAAAAAGGACCAGGAGAAAATTGTTGCAATGTCCTGCAGATTTCTTACCCAGTTTTGTGCATTTTATCTGTATTATCTGGGCAAAGAATGCAAAACCCCAACGAACACAGAATAAATAAATTAAAGACTCTTGGAAATCTCTAAACCTAAACCACATCTTCCTTTCCCACTTTGAAATCCCTCAGTCTAAAGCATATCATAGTTTTCCACTCAAACAGAATATAAGGACCTAATATCTTTGTGACTCTTAATGCTATAAATACATTTTGATACTTTTATAACCATGATTTTACAGAGGTCACAGTGAGGTATCATTTATTTTGGTGAGGGTAAGTAGGCTATTTGCCAGCAGATATAATCTCTTTGTTTTCTTAAAAGAAAATGAAATGACAGCATTTGGAGGCTGTTTCAAGGATCCCGGGTGTTACAATGGATCCTGGCAGAGATGAATTAGTGGCCAGCCTATAGGTGATCTTGCCAAAAATGAATAGCAATGCAATTTATCATACCCTTCTGTAATTTATCTCACGACCATGTATTAGATTAGATAAAGACAGAAAGACATGTGAATTGGATGGACTGGACTAATACTGAAAACTTACACCTGCTTTTATTGAGGCTGACAGGAAGATTTCTGTTGCCTGCATTGCAATCAGGATTTGGCTTCACATTTTTAATTTGCTTTGAAGTATGATCTTGTCCAGCAACGAGAAAAAAGCTAACTCAACATTAAAGTTTGTTGATTGTGTCTGCTGTTTCTTATTCAATACAAATTTGCTCCATCATATATTTCACATTCAATCAATTAAAGAGTGTAAATCTAAACAAAAAGCCCTCAACACTCAGAAGCTTAAAAAGAAGAGTAATAAGCAGCTGTGAAACTGCTGCAAACACTCATTACATGCTACACTGTTTTCAAGGTAACAAACCAATAGTTTATTTTGTCCCCTTCCAACAAAACCCATACTTCAAAATCCACTTTTCTTACCAAATCGGTCTGTCTGTAAGACAAACAGGCTGTAGCTGGGAGTGTTTACCTGCAGCAGCAGAAAGATGTGCTACACTGCCTTCAAATTCAGGAATATCACCAGCTACCTTCTTCAGGCTCGTTGCGAGCTGGTGATTGATATCTGTTCTTTTGCATTGCTTTCCTCTCATATCTCTTTGTCCTGCTGCTATAATCGATCACAGATTTTTCCATCAGGCTTCATGTCAGATTAGGATAGTGAACATGACTGGCTTAGAACAAACTGCTTCAAAGTGCACCGAGGCAAGGCTGGGACTCAAACTGCTCTAAAAACTGTTGTTTTGGGCACATCCATGAAGGCACTGCAACAGCAGGCAGTCAGAAATATGCTTTTCTGGCAAGGGTTTGGGGTGGCTCCTCTCTCTGGAACCCCTCAGTGTGTTGTGATCACATTGCCACGGTGGGCTGTGTTTTAAGTGAGGGGCAACACCCAGCTCATTGTTTTCCTGCTTAGGAGTCCAGGGGTGTATCTGGCAGGACCTGCACAGGTATTCTACCTGAGGCTGGAGGTGCCAAGTCACACACAGCTTTTGTGTTTAGTGCTTTATGTGTGACATCAAAAACTGCAAGGAGGGAAAGCCCAACAACTTCCCTTGAATAGAAATAGGTTTTAAAGATTCACAGTGACCAGTCTTCCCAGGAGAACTAAAATATCAGTTCCTTACTGAAACAGTTCTTTGTGGGATTACTGCTTGTTTTTATAGTGCCTAGCACAACTGAGTCTTCATCTTGGTGGGTATTTTAGGTGCATCTGTTTTATAAATAATAATATTTTTTTTCACATAAAGAACAGAGCATTTAGAGAAGAGGGCTGCAAGGGTTTGATCCAAATTTGGATCAGTGATCATGGATGAGTTTGCTGACAGCAATTTCTCCACAGATGCTCTTGCTGAGATCTACAAATCCTAAAAGAGGACTTGACCCATGGCAGCTGGGTGACTTCTGGGACTTTTCCTGGAAAAGGAACAGATGCTAAACTTTTACCTGAGTTCAAGAGAAAACAAGAATGATGTGGATGAGAAGCGTTTTGAGGAGGATCACCTGGTGTCCCATGCAGGACACCCCTGAGCTGAAATAAGTGCAAAAATACTGAGGCAAATTACCCCATGGGCTTGCCCTGCACAGATAAGATGCACAGGGTTGTCACTGCTGGGTCCATACCCATGACCACAGCTGGAGGAATACTAAATAAATAATCATGATAGTCCAACTCTTTAGAATCCAAGCTGAAACAACCATCACTGGAGGTACCTCACTGGAGTACGAGACATTTTGACACAGAAGTCACCATGACCCTTTTGACACACTAAACCCCTCCCGGAATTTCATTCTTCTTTCCTAACCATGACTGACATCTAAGGCCAGGACCAGCATTAGGCCACTGAAAGCAGTGCTTGCACAGCCCACAGGAGCATGAACTCTTGACATCCTGCATTTAATCCCAGGGAAGACACAGGCAGTGGTGCACCAGTCTAATGCTCTGAAACAAATTCTTAGTAAAAGGCTTTTTGCTCTATGTGTGTAAAAAACAGGCACTCCTGCATTTTGCCATGTCAGAGCAGATGCTAAGAGCACCTGAAACTACAGCTTTCTGGAAAACAAAGCCTAAGAAATCTTGAGAGCCAGCAGACAGAGAATATTTCCATCAGAAGCTATTACAGGGGCTGGGATCTTTCTAGAAATACGTGAGGTGAGCTGCTGCTCAGATGGAGGCACTGCCAGGGCAGAGGGCCAGCTGTGAGACAAACACTGAGGTACCCATGGGCTGCTGTAACACTGCACCAGCTAATGGTCTGGGGGGATAAAAAAACAGGATTGGAAAAAAACCCACAACTAGAATCTTGTACTCTGCCAAAGACAGGGCTTTCAGCACAGACTTTGAGGTATTTCTGTGTCCTACAGGTCGTGGCCACTCTTTCTTTTGCCTTGCAGAGGTTCTGAGGCTGTGCCTGAAGAAAGCACTTGCCCTAAGGAAGAAACTGGGCTGTGCTGGAAGGCAAAGGATGATAGCCAAAGAAATCTGGAGTTTCTTACCTGGCAGGTGAACCTCAGGCCAAGTGGCTGAGCAGCTGATTAGAGCACTGGGGTAGCTAACCCACACAGCAGGGAAGGTTAACCCAGATTACTGAGGGACACCTCATTCTGGGATGGTTTATGGAGAGGCTACAACTGCCCTGTATCCAAGCAAGGGCCACAGATGCCATGGTTTGGTGTTCAAGTGGCTTATCCCTGTGTAAGGTCCTTCATCACCCATTGCTTCAGACTCTCAGGGCAATACATATAAAAGTCTGTCTCACAGCAGAAGCAGCCTTTTCAGCTCCCATCTGCCCACAGCAGCTCTCCCAGTGCTGCTAATTACACCCCTGCACTTGACTGCACTGGCTACAGCTCACCCCAGAGCCACAGCCAAACTGGTGTGCCCCACGGGAGGACTGTGTTAATAAAGACAGACAAACACAGGGTCTCCATTTAAGAGCCTGTTTCTAAGCCCAGAAGTTGTAAACTCAACCTCTAAACAACCACAGTCCCATTTGGAAGGTAGAATTGCTGCAAGAGTGCTTTGTTTGTTTGGATTTGTTTGCTGTAATTCAGTTTCTCATGGATAAGAGGCAGGATGCTCCCACTACCAATGCAGGGAGGGGTCAGTTTCTTTTGCAGATGAAAAAGAAAGAAAGAAATACACAGAGGAGACAAGAAAGATGAGCTTGAGAGGCAACCACAGGAGCAGCAAAGCCAATGCCATGGCTGAGCTGTGGTGCAGGAGAGGCTGAGAATTCCAGGTCTTCCCAGAACAGGTGTGAGAGGGGAAGTGGCACTCTCAGAGAAGAATTTCCTTTCTGCTGTTATGAAAAGCATGAAAAGCAATTAAAACAACCTAAAAATAGGATGGTTTCTTCCTCTTTATTTTTTTTATTTATTTTTTTTCCCCAGTGCTCCCAAGGCTTTTGCTGACCTAGATAGAGGTAGGGGGACATGTCTGGCCTAATGTACAGGCAAAAATGCTCTGTTTATTAACCAGGGACGTGCTCTGAGGCAGCACTTGCAGCCCAAGCCCTCAGAGGAGCCCTGGAGCTCAGGTTGTAGCTGCTGTCAGCAAAGTGCCCTGGAGCTGTGCCAGGAGCCCTGAGGGCAGCGAGCAGAGCTGCCCACACCCAGCCAGGGGAACGCTGAGCAGAGGGGTTAAACCTCACCATTTTTTAGGACAAAGGTGTTCATTCTGGTCATTGGACACCTGAGAGGGCCAGGACACCCAGCCAGGGCCACGCAGTTGTGCACACCCAAGCACTTGTCCCTCCTCCAAAGGGTGGGTGAGACCAGCAGAGCAGCTGGGAGCTCCATGAGTAGATGGAGATGGCTGCTGAAGGCTTTGTAGGCTCACAGCCATGGTGAGTTTTAGGCTTTGAGGACAGTAGACATTCAAAAATGCGTTTAGAACGCCTGGGAAGGAAATTTGGTGAGTGCTTGCCTTAAGAAAATCTGATTGTTAACCAACAGCGTTAACATAAAAGGAGTAGAGAATAGGAAATTTTGTAATGGAGTTCCAATTATAATTCCTTTTGTTTTCCTGAAGAACATTAAAAAGCCATGATGTGATCAACGACTCAAGCCCAAAAAATATATCCAATTTTATTTTTACACTCACTGAGGCCCCTTGTTAATTTACAGCTAGTGAAATAATAAACAAAGCTGATCTTCTCGTTTGCATCTGACACTGTAGAAATGGTAATATTTAAAAGGTTACCCAGTATCAGTTCGAAGCTTTGATTTCTGTCATTAGCATATTTAAGTCTAGCTTAGGCAAGCTTTCTTCCCTGAAACACACATTTTGTGCAAAGCTGTTCAGTGCCCATAGCCATTCTGCTGCTCTCAAAATATGATGCCCTAGCAGGCCAGAGCTAACCTGTGCATATGAAATAAGTTCAGCTTAATGTTGTGTTAAAAGAGTTTGGTCTCTGGAGCAGTCACTCTGCTTAATAACATGTAATCACATGCCTTCCATTTAGCCTTCCTTTAACTCGCCCCACACAAGCAATGAATTCACTTTAATTAAATGTTCCTTTAAACAGCGAAATGACACTGGTTTGTATTTTAAAAAATCTATACGCCACAGGGCACCCTCAAGACACAAAATCCTCATAAAGAGGATGTAAGACGTACAGCTAATAACACAGAGCAAGTTTGACATTTGCAGGGTAATTTAGTGAACCGAGTGCTTCCTCACAGGCTTCGTGCGGGAGCGCGGTGGCTGCAGCGCCGTTTAATGGAAGATGAAGAGCCGTGTTTATAACAGTGCTAATAAACAGCTAATCTGAAAATTAGACCAGCACGTGGCACAGGGCTGCTGTGCACGGATAATAAATGCTGCTCAGCGCTGGTGAAGGCTGCCAGCTGATGCTGGAGTCCTGCTGCAGCGTTAATCAGCAGCCTGGGGGGGCCAGGCAGGGCTCGCTCTCCTGCACCCCACGGTCCCCAGGCTGTGCACGAGGAGTGCAAAAATGCACATGAACCCTAAAGGATGGTAACCAGGCCAGGAAAGGGGCACTGAAGGTGTCCCTTACAGAGCTTAAAAGAGCTCTGAGCTCCTGACATTCAGGGCAATGGCTTTGAGCTCAACAAGTGCCCAGTTCTCATCCCAATAAGGGGTAAGGAGAGGCATTAAGTGTTTGAGACTGGGTTGAATGGGGCCCTGAGCAACCTGGTCTAGTAGAAGGTGTCCCTCCCCATGGCAGGGGGTTGGAACGAGATCATCTTGAAGGGTCCTTCCAACCCAAACCATTCTATGACTGACCAAGCATCCCCTTTCTGTTTTATTTTTCTCTGAGAGTTTAAATCTGGTCTAACCCTGGCCAATAAGTAATTTAAATCCTCTTTTATTAAGGGCATCATAAGGTAGAAGAGGTAAATGAGGTAGAAAGGAGTGGTAAATGCTTATTTTTCTCCTTTAAGAGAATCAGGATCTTTAATAAAGTAAGTATTAGGGCAATGAAGAAATAAACACTGGAAGCATCTCACTCATTACTAAAATGAAAATGCTTGCTAATATATGCAGTGCACCTGGAAATGCCCATTCAAGTAATTACAAAAGGGAAAAACACCGGGGAAACAGGCAAGCATGAAGACAATAGCCATTAGAAACAATATTAAATTAAGCACGCCTTTTGAGGTCTACGAATTCACTGATTAAATTGTGCATTACAAACCCTGCCTTGACTTCACTCAGCTGGAGTCCTGGGGCAAACCTGCAACATTTGAAAACAGACTCTTGTTTTGCATTGAGATGAAGTCAGGGCAGTTCCTAACTCTGCTTAGTCCTGGGGTTTTTAAAAGACATAAAAAATAACCTTTTTTTCCCTTTTTCTTCCCCACCCCCCCCTTCCTCCAGATATCAGCTAGCAGAAGGCACCACACTCCCCCAGCTGGAGCAAAACAAGGGCACAAAAAGGGCACTCCATGCCATGCAGCATTAAGCTTGGCAAATGGCATGAAGCCCATCAAACTCAGCAGGAACCTTCTCATTGACCAAACAGCCCTTGAGAGTGGCCAGCCCGTGAGTGTTTGGGTGAATTTGGCTCCATCCAGCACTGGGAGCTCCACATTTTCCCATGGAGCCCCTTCCCACCTGGTTATGGGGTGGAACAGCTTCTCATGCTTTGTTTTGGCAAAGGTGCCTTTCAGTGTGGGGCAGAGGAGCCAGGAGGCAGGGGGATTAAGCCTCTGTGATTCCTGCCCCTCAGATATTCCTGCACCAGGGACAGCTCACGGGGCAGCAGCCGTGAGCTGCGGCTCTCCCAAGGCACTCACAGCCACAGGGATGTTTGAGTGTTTGTGCAAATAAAGGGTGGAATTGAGACCAAAATGTGACCTTCCTGGTGACAAAACTGTATCCTCTCGCAGAGACATGAGAAATGAGTGGGGACAAGTTTATTAATACGTTTATTGGAGTGCAGGGTTGTTTATCACCATTTTCCTATCGCTGATGAGATTTCCAGGGCTAATGGAAACTCTCCCACTTTCTCCTGTTCTCTGAGAGATCTCCTAAAATTGATTGTGGAAGCCAGCAACCACTTCCAATTGATTTTGTGTCATTAAGCATTAAAAACTGTGTGCAGCTTTCATAGAGTTCTTTCTGCTGGAAAGTGGGCTATTGTCTACCAGCAATCCCAGTTTGCTGCTGAAGCAATGGATTGTCTGGGAGGGGGCTAAAATTATATAGAAAACTCTTTTAAGGTGATACTTTCTTGTAACAACACATTCACACACATAACCTGTGCTCCTTCCGCTTCCAAAACCTGCAGCTGTTTAATCTTTCCAGCTTTTGGCTTTATTTAGTGGGAAGAGAAGAGCTAAATGAAGAAAATTTCTGCTTCTATCCACCCAGCCCCTCCCTGCTTTTTCCCTAAGCAATGAGGTGCTTCTGTTTTCTTTGTTCTCAGGGAATCTCCTAACATAATTCCTCCCCTTGTTCCCTCAAAATTTTCCAGCAAGCCAGAAGGAAATAGAACCTTTGGGAAGCCCTTGCTCACAGGATAGCAGAAGCTGAGGGCTCCTTCCCTGTTTCTCAGTTCATTCCCTCCATCCAGAGGCAATCTGCAGGCTGCAGATGGAAATTCCCACTGTAGCTGTGGATGGGCAGTGGGAAGCAGTGAGCTCCTGTGCAGTTGCAGTCTGCAGGGCTCATACCTGATGCTGATCACACTGAGGGATCTCCAGAGACATATTTTGGGAATCTGCAGATATAAACGAGGCCTTTCCAGAACCCCAGTCTGTGAGAAGTGAATTCAAGATGACTCCATCCCTTTCACACCTCAATAAGAGAACTCTGTGGTCTGAAGGTGACAGAAGACCAGGAGAAAACTGGAGTCCCACAGATCCTTTTCCATCCATAAACCCTTCGGGGACACCTCTCCCACACCTTTGCAAGTCCCATTTCCATCGGCTGTACCCAAACCCAACAGCACCGATGGGCTGCTGAGGGGACAAGGTGCAGATGACAAACCAGCCACCTGGAATGCTGCTGAGGGGACACTGGGGAGATAACAAACAGCAGGACCAGCCACCTGGAATGCTGCTTTGCTCAGATGTCCTGGGCACAAATGGAAAACACTCTGACTGAGGGACAAAGCCTCTGTTCCTGCAGGGAGCACATTCTAGAGGACAGCTTTTGTGCACCATTTCCGGCCTGGTAATTAAGGCTGGAATAACCCATGAAGTGACAGATAACATATTAAACACCTTCTGTGTCTTAGGAAGCACAAACTAGGTGTCACAAATGGAGCCTCATATGGCCCAGCTGCCTCAGGCCATATGGCCACCCTGCTCCTGGCTGTGCCGCGTTCGGAGGAGCGGCAGGGTGGCAGTCGGGGTGCTGGCGTGGGCCAGGAGTGGTGGCACACGTGAGGGTGACAAGGATGGTGGCCCTGCAGAGCCCTGCTCCATGTGCTTTCTCTGTCAGGGTTTGTGGACTTGGTTCAGCTGCTCAATTTGTGGTATGTAGAGCAGCCAAAATAATTCTACGCGAAATAAAGAGCCGAGAGCAGATGAAAACAGAGCTAATAATACAGCCATTAGGAAGGGAGCCAAGGCACAAATTGCAGTGTAGAGTGTGAAAGGAGAAGTCAGGGGAGGGAAAGGACTGTGCATACCCCACGCTGCACAGGGGACACAAATGCATCCCCAAACAGCAGCTGTCTGTAGCAAAGGACAGCAAGAGGCTGTGTGGCCAGACCTGTTGCCTTGGCACAGGGCAGCATCTCAGCAGGACGGTGTTCGAGTGCAGGTTGTTCGTGGCCCTGCATTTTGGGCACCAGCCCACCAAGGTACAGCAGCAGGCAGGGCAGGGACATGTCACACCACACTTCTGTGTCACCTGGGAGGATGGGACAAACACCCTGCTCTTACAGAGGTGCAGGACACACCTGAGAGGGGGGCAGTTGCTGGCACCAACATGGGTCATGAATTGAGCTGTAGCTGGGTGTTTCAAAACAGCAAAATGACAGCCTAGGAGAGTCAGGGATGGTAATGAAACATCATTCCCAGTCCTTGGATGGGCATGGAAAACTGCAGTGTAGGGGGTGGGACTGGTTTGCCCTGCCTTGTGGAAAGGGCAGTCCTGCCAGCAGAGCTTAGCCTCGGTGTGCTTTGTAAGGCAGGCACAACAGCAGGAGTGGTTAAGAGCAGCAGAGCAGTCAGGGATGTTTTACTGCCATCTGCTTGATAGCCAGTGTTCCTGAGCCATCGAAGGTCAGCCAGCGTGTCTCAGTTTGCCCTCAGGTGCGAGCTGATGATAATGCAGCCTCTGGACTGGCCCTCCACAGCACCTATTTAAGGCTGCTCAAAGAGGCTGTGCAACTGCATGTCCTTAAGCAGAAAATTTCAAGTGCGTTTTTGTGCCAAGTGCTCTTCAGTTTATACCAATCTTCAGCTTGAAATGGGAGGAAAGTCCTTCCAAACAGTTACAAGAGGGCGATTAAATATACACTTCATAGAATTGTAGAATGGTTTGGCTTCAAAGGGACCATAAAGATCATTCAGCTCCAACCCCTCTGCCGTGGGCAGGGACACCTTCCACTACCTCAGGTTGCAAAAATTCCCATCCAACCTGGCCTTGGACACTTCCAGGGATGTGGCATCCATGGCTTCTCTGGGCACCCTGTGCCAGGGCCTCACCACCCTCACAGGGAAGAATTTCTTCCTAATCTCTAATCTAACTCTGCCCTCTATTGTTTTGAAGCCATTCCACCTTTTCCTGTCACAGCATGCCCTTGTCCAAAGTTCCTCTCCAGCTCTCTTGGAGCCCTGTTAGATACTGGAAAGGGCTCGAAGGTCTCTCTGGAGCCATTTCTCCAGGCTAAGCAACCCCAGGTCTCTCAGTGTATCTCCAGAGCAGAGGGGCTCCAGCTCTCAGAGCATCTTCCTGGCTCTGCTCTAGACTTGTTCAACAGATCCATGTCCTTGTTGTGTTGGGGGCTCCAGAGTTGGATGCAGAGCTCCAGATGGGGTCTCAAGAGAGCAGGGCAGAGGGGCAGAATGCCCCTCTCTGTGGCTTCCTGGGCTGGACGTGCACATTGCTGAGTCACACTGAGCTTCTCATCAGCCAGTACTTGTTTGTAACATCTTTCTGTCTGAGATGACCAAGGGAATTCTCCTTTAGATGAGCATTTCTGCTGTAATAGAAATGCTGTGGAGCAAACGATGCAAGCCCACCCTTCTCAGGTATTGACTGGAATGATTTCTCTCCACTCTTGTTGCCATCAGCTTTCTCTGGTGGCTCCCGTCCAGTCTGTTGCATTCTTAAGACAAAAAATAAAAAAAAAAATCCCGATTTCTTAATCACATGTAATGGAATGATTGTGATTTCCCTCAATATCTCTCTGTGCCTCTAGGGAAATATAGTCTAGGCCAATTTCTGGCATCCCTCTTTCCTAATCCCCCGTGTACGCCAAGGCAGAGGGTTTATTTACTGGTGTGGAAATGTCCATGACTTCAATAATTTTTGCCTGCTCTCATTGCTGGAGGAAAAATGTTAAAGGATTTTTGGTTTTCTCTCTTTTTTTTTTTTTCTTAAATAACACCATGAACCTAAGAAATGAAACATCTTGCTAAAAAGTTTTTGTTTACAAGTAACACCTAAAATCGCAGTGATAGAAAGGAATATGAGATATATTCACACTTCCTTGATTTTCTTTTTTCCCTTGAAGGATTTCAATGTATGTAATGAATTTTCCTGTTTAGCTGGGGCACTTGTGGCCTCTGCCAGAAATTTCTTATCTTCTCAAAAAATTTTAGGCTCGAGAAAGAATTTTCTCTCCAAAATACAGGTGGGGGACCAAGATGCAAAGACTTGAACCAGGTTTTTTAAATCATCGTGATGTCTGAACATGAGAGCAAAAACTAAATGGCCATTCAGGAGCATTGTGAAGCTAAGAGGAGTTAGTAACTATTTTTCCACCTTTCAGTGCCTGAGTGTCTCCAGACCTGGTCCCTCAGAGCATGACTGGGTTCTCTCAGGAAGCCTGGGCAAACTGAACCTGCACTTCCAGCTCTGGCCCGAAGTGAGGGCTGAGTCCATGGCCAGTGATGATGCAAACACAGCTAAACAAAGAGCAACAAGTCCAGAAAAACAGAGAAGAGTGCTGAGGGTAATGAAATAGATGTTGTGAGGATGCTCTCCTCTGTCACACCGTTTGCACAGGCAGGTACTGTCTTTGCCAGGGTGGCAAAAATGGCTTTTCTAAATAAATATTCCAGATGAGTTGAATCAGACTGAAAGGTTTCCCTCTTCCCTCTTCATTCCTTTTACAATGCAAAGCAGAAGATACCTATGCCAAAGCATTTTATTCCTTCCAGTTTTACTGCCAGCCTTCAGGCTGCCTCATTCCGGACCTGCTGCAATCCAATCTGCTCTTGCTAATACTTCAAATATAATATTTATAACAGCCCAGGTTGAACCAAAGGCTACTTGCCCTGACAGATGTCACAAGCTATATCTCTCCTTTCATTTTATTGTTTGGTAGCTGCTGGCAAAGAGGGAGAGGATCTGGTAATGAAATGCTCCTTCTCTGCTTCAAACTTGCAGGAACATTTTGCTGTGCTGCCTATTATTCATGGGGGAGTGATCAAGCTGGTTGCTTACCAATGTGTTATGCAAGGGAAGTTTACATGATGGCAGAGGGTAAGGTATATTTCTGATTTAATTATCAAGCTGCAAGCCCATATGAAGTTTTATACTTGTGGTTTTGGGGATGTGGGCAAATGAGAAATGCTGTGGACAGAAGGATCCTGTTCTGCAACAGGGGAGTAAAATAGTTTCTCTCTAACTAAAGTTAATGAGTTCTGCAGGACTGTAAACAGGTATGGATCTGTTTTGCAGATAAAGCATCTCCATGATACTTTGCTACAGCAGAGCAGTGGGGAAAATTCTGCAGGGAACAATCTTCTCCTGGCAGATGGCTGGACCAGGAGACCTGCTCAATATTTTCCATGTCTAGTTTTCATGATTTATACAACACCATCCCTTGGAAAAGCAATTCTGAGAGGGCATTATGATTCCATGGGAATTCACTGCACTTGAGAGAAAAGAAAAAACCCTATATAAATATGTGTATCCCCTATGGTTGGAGTTAACCGACTTCTTCAAGGCCTGTTTCAGTTTTTTAACTTTCTTGGCTAGAACCACATGGAGCTTTTTGTTAGCTGGCTGATTAAGCAAATTTCCATGGGAACAATAGTGAATTTGGGGGGAGAGTTCAGAGAATGGTCAGAGGGGAAGAAGAGGAGAGAGAAGACAATCAGTCCCCCCAGGCCCTGCACTGTGCAAGAAAAAGCTCAGTCTCTGGGAAGTACCAGACTGAGGATTCAGTACCTCTTGCCCTGGACATGTGCCATAGCCACTAGACCACTTGTTAGCTCTCTCTGGGGGAGAGGGACCTGTTTTCTTGTAGTCAGAGAATAAGAAAGGTGATGGAACAGCAAAAAAAAAATCTGTTGGAAAGAAAATATCTTTCCTCCAATTTCTGTTCAAAGTGCCTCATGGAGGACAGTCCTTCTTCTGGTCTTCATTAGAAGGAGAAGTGTGAATCCAGGGAGAAAGTAGGATCCAAGGGGAGAAAAAGGCTTCAGGTTAATTTTTTTGCCCAGTAGAACTCTGTTTAATGTTGCTGGCACTGGGAGAGTTTTGCATTGCTCTGTTATGAGCTGTCACTCCACATTGCAGAGCAATGGGACACAGCTGCTGTTCAAGAGCAGCATTTTCCAGAAGTGAAGATGGAAATTGCTGTGTTCATTAGGACATCAAAGACCAGAAATAAAAATATTTCACATCAAGGAAATGTTATCAGGCCAAACTGGGAGGATACAAAAATGTACAGACCAAAGAGCCCATGGTGGCAAATGGCTGGAGACAGATGATTTTGAAATTAGCAATTAGCTTTAAATCCAACTAGCCATTCACTTAAAACCAGACTAAGCAGAAGACAATTAAGTCAGCAAATACAGAAACACTGCAGACAAAAAAAATATACCAACTTCACTTATGTTTACAGCTGCACTCTGTCCCCCACCCTTGATCTTTCTGTACAAGAACAGTGGGGAAACAAGGCTCAGAGCTTTCCAAAGGCCACACACAAGCAGAGTGCAGAAATCTGACTGTTTGCTGGGCTTAGTCTCTCTTGTACATCCATGGCTACAGTACAGCATCCACTGACAACTCCTTATTCATACTTCTGCTCTTTCCTTCAAAGGGGCTGTGTTCCTCTAAAAGCATCCTTTTCTTTAAGGCAAACCACCCTGAGAGCTGGATGCCCCCATATGGTTCCGATATAATCTTAAATCCACAAAAAAAACTTTAAAAAAGGTGTTCTGAATGCAAAGCAAATAGCAATTACCCTGACAGCTTCCCTATTTCAGCAATGAGCTGCAGCTGTATTTGCTCTTGGGCAGGGGAACTGTTTTCACTTAAGCCATGGGGAGAGGAGGACACAAATCCCAGAATTTTATTGCCTGGAGGAATCCCCACAGCACACACATTTGGGTGTGAATTGAGTCCTCTGCTGGAAAAGAGCCTGAACTTATTCTTGCTGCCCTTGGACACAGCTGGCCAGGACAATTTACATTGCCTGGAAACCAGGAAACAGAGCTTACTTCCAACTGATTTTGCTCAAATTTTTCTCAACTACTATTTTCTAAAAAGCCCCAGCCTCAGCAGTCCTGAAGAGGTCTCTCCCACTCCTTTAATTTCTAAATACATGTAAAACCAAACAGAAGAAAAACAGAGCAGCAGGTTCATTCAGTTAAGCTCTAGACTGACTTCATCCAACTTAATGCTTTTTAATCACTCTTTGAACAAAAGATTTAGTCCTCATAATCCTCCTTTTGCTCAATTTGCTGTTCCTTACTTTATGAAATCTACTATTTGTTTGGTTCCTCTGCTTCCCACCCCCTAAATGAGTCTGTGGGAGGAAAAAAAGGGGCTAATGTCACAGGGAAAAGGACTTTTGGGAAGAAAATAGACTACAAATAACAGCTTTTCTTTTATAGCCTTTCATTAGAAAGGTGCACACAGAAAGACAGGGAGCCCTCTCCACTGGGTAACCCCCTGAGCTGCACACCAACACCTCCCATCAATCTCCAGGAGCAAGATTGCAACCAGACCTGCTGGCTAATGCAGCCCTTGTTTGGGAGGACTGAGATTAAAGTTGAGAGACATTTGCAAAGAAATTCCTCTTGTGGGCTCTGCTTTTTGGCACTGTCCAGCAATGTGGCCACCACTCTCCTTCCCCAGACATTTAAACCTGGTTTTGCCTGCCTATATTTTGGCTGGACTGTGATGGAAATTGCCAAACCAAGCCAGTGTGGTGGGCTGGATTGTCCCAATTCTGGTGCCTCTCGAGGGTCCCAAGTCTCCCTGCAGGAGCCCCCAGTGCTGTGGGTGTCTGGCTTTCACCAGCTGCTTCATACAGCAAAGAATAACTGTGCCCTGACAAAAGAGTCAGTCTTCCCTTGCAAACATTTATCTCTGATTCATTGGGCCTTCAGGTCTGCTCAGGAGCAAGTAATTCAACCTCAGGATTTCAGCTGCAAAGAAATACACTTCTGTGGGCAGCAGGAGAGCCAGACCCACAAATCACTGTCTCCCATCACCAAATCCTGTTCTACCCTTTTGTTTTCAACAAAATCCTCAAGAACTTCTTTCAAAACCCAGAGCTGTTCTCACACTTTTCCTCATTTTCACAATATCTATCCCAGGCCTGCTACAGACATTTTTATGTGAGAACATTCTCAAATTAAAAAAAAAAAAAAAAAATTAAACCCACTTTATCCTTCTTTGAGTCTGTAAAGCCAAAAATATATCTCATTTTCCATTAGCTCCTCATTTAGAATAAATCAAAGCAATTAAAAACCACTTTTAAGATATTACAAACTATTATATACTTGAAAACATTTATTCTCCAAGTTGATCATAAATAAATATAAGTGCAAATTAATCTAAAATACTGTGAAGTTTTCTCTTTCAATTAGACAATTTCAGTGAAAATTCTTAAGAGAACTTATTGCTGTGTTTCTCACTATTCCATAAGGTCAGACAGATGTGATCAAACATATATAACACATAAGATATCTTCAAAGTTCTTTTGCCATCACTTCCTCCTCGAGAGAAACAAAGAATAAGCCCTTAAACCAGGTGAAGGAGAACAGACCATACACCTCGACTTGAACTGTATCTGGATTGTTTTGGAAAAGTGGAACATGATTTCCTCTGAATAACAGACACAGAGCCCCAGGCACTTTCTATGTTCAAAAATTAAACTTACAACTGGCATACATCTGGCAGTGATCCTGTACACTAAATCCATTTGGTTGGCCAGATGGCCTGAGACTTGCAGCTTTTTAATCTCACGCACAAAGCACTTTAGGCTGGAAAAAACCCCCCAGTAAATACAACATAATACAGCATTGTGACAAAAAGCCCCTTTTATTGGTTTTCCAGCTATAGGTACGGAAAATTATGGGCAAAGTAAGCTGTATTTTCACACATTAGCTTCCTAAAAGGTGCCATATCCTGTGACTGCATTCTTTTCTCCTGCATTTCTTATGTCTAACTGATCCTCAGTGAAGGGTGAGTGATTCCTCAGGTAGGAGGCTGGATGCTGGAGGCAGAGGATGGCATGATCTTCCACAACTCTTCTTTGATGAGCAAGAGCAGGACTGCAGGATCTTAATATCTCTTTTACTTCTGCACTCTTTGGGATAAAAATCCCACATTGCCCCTCTGCACTAGAAACAGAGACAGCTTTAAAAAGTGCATATTTCTACTGTCAGTATCTTCAAGCAGCCAGGGGCCAGAAAAAACAAACACTCCATTTCCTTTGCTCTGAATGCACATTTCTTTTTCTCAAATGCCTTTCTGTTTGTTCTTGGGGAAAACCTTTCCTCTCACTGACTTCTGCAGGAGTTGCAGTCCTTCCCCTGTGTGCTACTGATCAGCTCCTGTGCCTTTATCTGCTTTTTAGGCCACGTTCTATTAAAATCAATGTAAAACTCCCTCTGAATTCATGACTCTGTGAACAGCCATCCACTAAGGCACCGTGATACTGATGCCTTGAGAGGACTCCTAGAAACAGAGGCCAGACAGGATTAAGGGAATAAAGGTGGGGATTTATTGGAAAGGCCTCCAAAGGTACCCCTGGGGAGCCAGAGGTGCTGCCCAGATGGGCCCCGAGATGGACCCTGAGAGGCCACGAGTTCTTCACACCTTTATAGGTTTGGTTCATTTGCATCTCAGGGTTCATTCTCCAATTAAAGCTGCAGTTTAATGATGTAATTCCCCTCAGCTTGCCCCCCTCAGAGGCTCTTTGGTTGATACTTTTTGGGCCCAGGAGGGGCTGGGTGTCCTTGGAGAGCAGCCCCGGAGAGGCTTTGTTGTGTGTGCCCAGCACAGAGAGCAGCACTGAACAGGGAACAGGCAACTCCAGAGTTACACACTGGGCACTGCAGGGTTGGAAAAATATAAAAGTTAAAACCTAAGGCATCAATACAACCACAAACCTTCACCTGACCCCCGCCACCATTAAAGGAGTGACCCCTGGACGGGAGCAGCTTGCTGTGAGTTTGTGCTCAGAGCCTGGCTCTCACAGCAGCACAGCAGAAGTGTTTGCACAGCTCTGTGAGCAGAGCAGAAGCTCAGCCTTCAGCACTTTTCCCTCGCTCATCCCTTCCTCAAGTATCCCTTTCTCACCCTCTCTTTGGAAAGGGCAATGGACCATCTTTGGCTCGGGCTTCTGTCCCTCGCCATGCAAGTAATTCAGTCAGAATTGCAGGGTTTAGGACACACAGATGACTTCACTCACTGGCTCGTTTCATCTTTCCAGTGATGCCTTTTTCGCTGGCAGCTTCAAAGGCATCTTAGTGGATAAACTGCCTGACCTACTAAAAGAAGTACAAAGTGAATCCCCTTCTCAATTAATTCTTGTGCTCCAAATTCATACTCAGATTTGTTTCTGAGCAGCTTTCATTTCTGTTAATCAGCTACGACAGTTTTAGCTCCCTTGAGTTGTTGCTGGGCTGCAGAGCTCCTCCTGTACTGTAATTTTCCCAATTGTTTTAGGAAACGCTGCTGCTGAAATGGCAGAGGCCTGGACCTCAGCTGAACTGAATCAATACCTCCACCAAAGGAAATTATTTCAAATTCATTAAAGTTAAAGAAAGCAGATTTATGTCACCTGAGGCTTCTGCCCCCAAACGTTACAGAGACAGCACATATGCATCCTATTGCCTAAAGACCTGGTCCAAATGCTGCTTCACACTCCTCAATTCCATAAACACAACTAGCTGAGGGAAGAAGATTGCTCTGCACTTCCACACCAGAGATCCTACAGTAATTTGTGCTCCAGGGCAAGTAGGTGAGTATAACAGGAGGTGTTCACAGAGTACATGGAAAATAAGCACTGTCACTGCTGTCCTACAGGCAAGAAAGTGGAAGCTGGGGAAAGTTTCATCCCAGGCCATGAGGAACGTTCAAAGAGGGGCTGGGAGCAGAGGTCAGTGATCTTCACTTGTCAGCTCTGCCCTGAGCACTGGGCTGTGCTGGTGTTCTCAATGGATGAAAAGGAAGATGTGAGGTTCAGAGACAAGGTCTGTGGATTTGTTACAAAAATAAAGAAAAAAATAAAAAAGGATAAAACTATAGTAGTTTAGCTACTACTATGGGTGGCTACCTGGAGCATCTGAGGCTTGTAGAAAAAGATTTGAGGTGAGAAGCAAAACCATTAAATAAACCCTTTTCCTCACCCCAAGTATTCCCAGTTCCCCCGTTTGCCACTTGCTTGGACTCACAGCACAGCTGGGAGCAGGGGACTGACTCGGACACCTCACTGCTAATTTATGAACCCAGCTTCAACCAAGCAAGTTTGTCAGTCCTGGCCCCTGCCTTTAATGCTATTAGCATTCTGGAGGGTCTATTGATGATTTCATGCCAAATCAATTTTGGCACATTAAAGTGATTTGTCAGAAATCCAGCAAAAGAGCTTTCTTAATAATTCAGCTCTCAGACTCTGCAGTGCTGGTGGGAAGGCAGTACGTGCCTGCATAGATGCCCTCAATTAACTCTAAAAATTTCAGAAAGATTTTGCTAGAATTTAATGCATTTTAACATGTTTATTTTAAACCTTTGCTTTTAATTTTAACACTGAGTGCGAGGTAGATTGCTTCAAGGTAGTTTTTGTTAAAAAAGAAATATTGTCTTTAAGGAAAAGTATTTGCACTTGCAAAAATGAACATTACATTGTGGAAATGTACACTAGCAAAATAGCCTTACACTACCTGATGTTAGTCAGGCAACACAGCTGTCTTTCTGCCAGAGCAATGATGGTGCACAAATAAGCAAATTTATCAGTGTCCTTTGTGGGGATGTATCAGCTCCTTTCAAAATATTCAAACTTTTCACCCCATATAGGGATTCACACAAATGTGACAACCCATTGCTTTTAGATTTGTCCATTATCCATGTCTGAGATAAAGGATCATATCAGCTGACTTTATGGGAAAGGTTACTTACACCATACTCAGAGCTGGGAAAAGAAGAAACACGAAATTCAAAGTTCCTCCTGCTGCCTTGGTGTTTGGGGTGAGGCAGGTTCAGAGGTTTAGTAAATGCTGAAAACTGGGAATGTTTAAGAGCATTAAAGTTTAGTTGCTCTCTGGGTTGGATATGTATATTAGCAGACACTGGCTTGGGGTTTTTTTGTTGAAGGATATCAGTTACCAAAGAAACAGCCAGGGCTGCTAAATAGCTGCACATGGGAAACAACCATCACCTGAACTGCCAGCTCATTTAAGGAGTGTTTGAGTGAATGTGCTGCAGCACACAGACAGAATTGTCTGGGGTCCATCCAGAAAGCAGTGCCACCAAATTCATGACAGCTAACCATAAAGGAAAAGGAAAACAAATGTTTCTGCCTTCTCATTGTGGAATTTACCATCTATTCCTCTTTATGGGTCTTGGATAGGGCCCCAGCACCAGCTGAGGGCTTTGGGTGCAGCTGTCCAAGATGTCTGGATCTGGCTCTGGTGTCCCAGCCAGGCAGAGGTGACACTGTCTGGCACTGCCACCTTGCTGGGCACTGCTCCTGGAAAACTCCAGAACCCCTGGAGTGCTCCATGCTCTGCTCCCTGAGCAGCCAGCCAGGGGGGCACCTCCTCCCCAGGGAATCTGCCCCTGAAAAATGCTTTTGGGGTGATTAAAAATAATGTTGGTGAAGATAAAAATCACCCCCCACAGCCTGTAATGTGTGAAAGTCTTGTGGTAACAGGTGTGAACACATTTGTGTGTTACAGAAATAGATGTCACATAAAGGAAAAGTCAGTCTTTTCCCTGACTTTCCACACCATGCAGGATGGTCAAGGAGACCTTTGCAAGGGGACTAAAGATGATGTCCCAAAAACAAACAGCTTATTTTGCTCTAGGTAAATGTACTGATATGCATGGGTGGCTTCTCCAGTTCTGGCACAGTGCTTCAATATTTTCTTTCCCACCATGTGAGCAAATGTTTGTTTGCTTCAAGTTCAAAACAGGCTTTCCAAGGCAAAACCCATCCAGATGGTCACCAGACTACGGGGGGAGCCTCAGATTTCTCTAAACAAGTTTTTAAACCAAAGAAATTGTTTTCTACAGTGTTCCTCACTGATGAGGCCTTTTCTGCTCTTGCTCACGACACTGATAGAATAAGCTGCTTTTGTTGATTAAAGCTTCAGAATCCCATAGGCAGCATAAATCCTATCAAAAGGTTCATCTTCTCAGATGTTCTTTTTGAGTTCTTTAACTATGGGTTCTGAATTCTCCCCACTATTTCAATCCTCATAGCTAAGCCCTTCACGCTATCTGCATGTAGTTCCTGGAAAGGACACGAGCACTGTATGCAGTACCTATTTAGTTTGAGTTACCATTTGTGTTACTGCTGCACACGTGTCCCACACCAAATTGCACTCATCATGTACTGCATGGCAGTGCTAGAGCCAAATTAGCTGTGATTAGCCCAAACACTCTGTACAAAGCAGGAGGGTCTTCAGCACATCCCAGCCCTCCACATCTTAAGCTGTCGTGCAAAATCCCCTTTCCTAAACAGGGAACTTTAAAACCAATTCCAGAGTGCTGCAGGGCACTGGGTGGGCAGGGGGATGCTGGAGGAGCTTTGGGACTGCTTGATGCTACAGGGATGCTGTGGTGCAGGTGAGGAGGGATCTGGTCACCACAGAGCAACTAAAGAACTTGAATACCCAGCTTCCATCCCTGCTCCACTGGCATATGTGACCTTGGGAAGCACAAAAAAAAAGTCTCTGCCTCAGTAAAGTGGGGAAAAATGTGTTTCCTCACTGCCTGTAGTCCTCAGGCTGCATTCCTGAAGGCTGCTCAGAGCCTGTGGACACAGTGTAAGTACAATAGATTGATAGTCTTTCCATTAACTTTGGATGAGACCTTATAGGCATTGTGCATTTCTCTCAGTGTTCAAAGTCAGCAATTATCCTTATTTCCATCTGTTCTTTCTCTGCCTGTGTCCTTTAAAAGCCAAGGCAAAGGCTGGCGAGATCGAAAGACTGCCTGCCTCAGAAATAAGCAAAGTGAAACAAACCCCTCATCAAACCACATCTGCAATTTATATATAAATACACATCTGCAATATATATATATATTTCAGACTTGCATACAGTCAAGTCTGAAATTTTTGCCAATTCTTTTGTGAACCATCATGAAGATTGTCTTTGAGGATTTTAGTGACACCTCCTCATCAGCCTGTTCAGGCCAATGGCACAGCTGGGGTTTAAATGATTTCTGAGGATTGGCATGTTTTAGTTACAAAACACTTTCTTGTTAGAGTTTCTGTAAAATTGGCTCACAAGTGGGCAGTGTCATTGACTTTTTTGAGAAGAAAAACACCAAAAACTTACTACAGCTGAGAAATCCAATTCAACCAAAGGATCATTTCTGCCCAACAGAGTCATGCTCACCCACAGCAACTGCATTTTTTACCAGATGTTAAGCTACCTATAAAATCACATGAAACTGGACAGTTAAGTATGGGCTTTGTATAAATCCAGCTGCAGGAAAAATGGAAGCAGCCTCTCTGCAAAGGCAAAAGGCAGAGTGGTGATGTGGTACCAGCACAACCTCTGAAGAGAGAAAAAAGAGTTGTGATATCCTTAAAATTGCTGTCTTAAACCTCACATATCCATTGGCTCTCTCTTAAAATCTGTTTAGCTGTGGCCAAATATCCTCCTAAAACTTCTCCATAAATCTAATTTGCCAGTTCCTGGGGAAAATGCAGGTTCCCATCTGTGTTAGAGATTCTCTGTTACTCTGCCTGCTTGAAGGTTTAGGAATTGATGTTGCAGCCCCCTTTGAACACTGCTCTGTTGGTAACACCATAGTCAGAGACTTGGAAATGCAATGTGCAGTTAGAAATTAATTCAGTTTCATTGCATTTGAGCCCAGGTTACATGTTAGGGGTTTTTTTATAATGCATTCTCAGCAAGCTTCTGCATCTTTCAGGTATGAGAGAAAAACCTGGCCTGCAGCAAGTGCCCTGGGAAAGCCTTTCAGGGCAGCACTTCCCTCACCTCACCTGCAGCATTTTCAAAGGACATGGTGGAAGCATGGCCAGGGAGTTACTTGCTCTTTCTCTCAAGTATCACGGGTCCTTTAGAGAGGCAGAGATCTGCTTTCACAGCTCTATGGAGTAGAAAGTCAGTGTTGGTGTAAAGCCAGACAAGAGCAAGGGGACTCAGGAAAGCTCTGAAAAACTTCTTGCTGGACACATTTGAAACTGAGCAAAGTAGGTGAGAGCTGGGGGAATGGTTCATTTTGCTTCTAGGCTGATTTTCATGTGAATTCAGTGGGATTCTGAGATTGTCCTTCCTCTTGCTAAGCAGGATGGTGTAAAGGATAAAGGTGAGACACTGAACATTTCCAAAGGACCCCGTTCTGCCATGCTTTGGCTTTCAAAATATTTTTGTAATTTTTTCAGAGCCTGCTCAAAAAGGACAGCATCACTGACTTCCTTGATAAGCATCAAGAGAGGAATAAATGGAAATTAACACCTGGCACTGTGAGGTCGCTCCTAAATTCACACTGCTCCCTTTATTTCATCACTGTACACAACACACCTCCATGCCTGTGGAAGCCTGGATTTCTGCCAAAGGCTCTTGGGGACAACTTCTTCTTCTGTTAAAGAGGCTCAGCTTTAGTTTCCCAAACAAATCAGTTGGCAACAAAGGTGTTAAAATTCTGTATTCACCGCTAGAAAACACGGGTAGGAGTGAAACGTCCATTTGAAAATGTATTTCCATCTATGCGTGGATAGGCCTTTGTGCCTGGAAGTGTTATCAAGGTTAATTAGAAAAATTATCTCATCAGAACAGAAAAAAAATCAGGTGAGTGGAATCTCTCTGCCTGAGACACACTAATCTTTCCCTGCTCGGTTTCCAGTGCAGCTGTGATCCATCAAAGTCACTTTGCTGTGCAGTCCCTCGAGGACATCAAAAGTTTAGCCCAGCGTGGCAATACTTGCACTGCACCCTCAGTGTTAATGAGCAGGGGTGTTGCCACTGCTTCCTGCAACAAAATACACTTGAGAAAGAATTTTAAAAGCAAAGCTGACGTATTTATGCCATTAAATACTGCTGCCCTTTGAAAAGATATTCCCGTGTTGTTTCTCTCTGTGGTGTGGGAACACTTCCCTGAGTTAAAAAGAAATCATGGTCATTCTCTGTCTCCTCTGTCATTTGATTATTCTTATTCAATATTTATTTACATGCTCTTTAAATAATTTTGTTTTCTTCTAATAAAATATGATGCCTGGCCAGGCAGGACAATGCATAGAAGGTGCATCTCTGTAAGAGTGGCTTTCAAAAGAAAAGTTAATGGTATCACTGAGTCTGTACTTGCTCAGGTTCCACCCCACTATGTTTCTGCCTGTTTTTTAAAGTGGGCAGTCACCACCACTGATCCCTTGCTGGTTGTTCAGGCCATTGATTTTGAAATGTTCATTGCCTCCTTCAGTAAGGTTTTTATGGATCAAAAAGTCTCACACAGCATGATTCAGTGCTCACCTGTCATGCAAATCAGGTACAAGTTGGAAAAGATTGCAAGAGAAGCCAGGTATTTCTGTTGTCAGCTATAATGACATTTCTCATACTCTCCCTCGGGAGGGTTTGGCCATGTCTCTAGTTCCCATCCCTCTCTCTCATCATTCACAGGACTCTTTCCTTTGACTTCAGTTTCAGGAGAGCAATATTTAGCCCAAGATGTCTTCTCCAAGGAAAATAAACTGTTCACTCTTTTGTTTTCACTTTCTTGAGAGTCACCCACCCGTAGGACACAGGCCTTTGCCTGATCCCTCTGCTCAGGTGCTGCTCCTCACAGAGGGCAGAGAACAGAGCTCCAAAGTGCCAGTCTGGGACAAAGAAGGGACAAAATTGTCAGCATTGAGATCTATTTTTACATTTCGTTACGCAGCATCACCACAAATAAAATGGAAAATCACTGCCGCAGCTCTCTCGCTTTCTCGCTTTATCAGTCGCTGTCCTTCCTGCCGTGGCAACACAAAACAAGCAAGAGAGAAAACAAATTAAATTACTCTCTGGTGCATGAAAAAAAAAAAAAAAGCCATTTAGTCCAGAATTCCCACTGGAACTGTCAGGCTGCAATGGGGAGAAAAAATCTCATGATGCCACTGCTGCAATGTGCAGGAGCATTAAGTGGTTGTTGATCTCCTGGCCAAGCACTGTGCATGGGAAGGCACCAGTCCCTCTGTGAGGGGTGCAGGGAGCCACGGGGCTGTGCTGCAGACTCTCCTGGGTATTAGGAAGTTCCCACAGCCACCAATTCATTAATCACAGCTTCCCTCACAGCACCACCCCTTTATGCTCCAAAGTCAGAGCAGCATTTCAAGCACAGCTCGGGCTGCCCTGTGCACTCTCCAGCAGCAGATCAGAAAGTTTCCAGTCTCCAATTTGTTTTGCACATAACACAGGCTGACTCTTTAAATGCATTTTTAAAACTCAGTTTTGATTCCAGAATAACTCACAATTAGAGGCCCTCTTCTCTGTTGCAGAGTGTTTGTTTTGTTCCGTGCTGATTTGCAGTGTCCCTGATGAGCAGTTAACAAGACATCAATTAATCATGCAAATGGGAAGAAATAGGTATGCAGATGATTGCTGTACCTGGAGCTAAGATTTGGGACTTCATATAGTTAGCTTTCTCTTATTTGGTTCTTTTGTTTGTTAATAATTTCCATGACTTTCTGCTTTTGCTGGTGAAGATAAACAGATGCTCCATCCCTCCACTGTGCCATTGTCTTACTGGTCCTGAAAAGACACATTTCTGGCAGGTCTTATTTCACACTGAATAGAAAACAATATGAATGTGTAATGGGTCCCATGCCTTCAGAAAGGGTGCACCTCCTGCATGGACACTGCCCAGATTGCTGGCATGTGTCTGCAAACCCAGCTTTTCTCTGAATCATGGTGCTTCCTGGGAAAACACAAAGTTACTTTGCAGTTCATAAGGGACAAACACAATTTTGTCACCACGCTGGACATTGCACCAACAGAAAATGAGGTATTTGAAATCCCTACACCCCAGCCAGAGTCCTCCTGAGTCATGGAATTAGTTTGAAAACACATTTGAGATGTCAAGAGGAAACTCACAAATTCACGAGATACACGGGGACAATGTTGCTTGGCAGAAAATGTGGCTGGGCTCAGGAAAGCTCACACACAGAGCAGGGTTAGGGCTTCAGCTCAGGCCATCCTCACAAAAACCACGAGCCATATCAAGCCTGTTAAACCCCAGTGTTCTCTTCATCATCAGGCAATGAGATTCAGGGCTTCCACACTAAACTGTCCTGGAGGATTTGTCAAGGACAACCAAATGATTTCCCTTGCACGACTGCTTAGAAGGATGAATCTGAGTAATTGCATAGATTTAGAGAGCTGTGGAGCAGAGACTGCTGCTTATGATGCCCAAAAGGTGAACTCACCAGCAGAGAGTCACACAAGGGGAGTCAGCGCTGCTAAATTTCCACGTAGGACAATTCCTGGCTGCCAGCCTGCCCAGATCAGCCAGTTTGGACTGTGCAGCTGTGGGTATTTCAGGGTGCTCTGGCTGCCCAGCTGTGCTTTGACATGAAGGGACCAGATAGATGGAGCATAAGCCTGGGGAGAGGCTTCAGGGACCAGGAGGGATCTCCTCTGGGAAGCCACTAGGATCCTGCTGGTCTCCTGGTCCCTGCAGCCCTGGTCCTCAGCTTCTCTCCCGAATCTCCCAGGGAAGGTGAATCTCCTCCACCACAGACACAGTCACAGAAATCCCACACCCAAAGTGAGGAGGTCTCTCGAGAGACTGAGAGGGGCTTGGGGACAGGGCTGCTGCCTGCACAGCTCCTGGGTGGTGGCTCCCTGCAAAGCCATGTCCTGTGCCACTGTCCTGGGGGCTGTACAGTCCTCACGTGGCTTTTCCTCTTTCCATCCATTGGGAATTTCCCCTTGTTAATTTGATTTCGCAGTTCTGTGTTTTCCTGAGCATGTGCACTGATTTCTCCTTCTTTTATTTTATCCTTTTTCTTTTTTCCTATACTCTTTTTTTTTCCCCTGGCAAAACTTATCCAGTGATTATTTGAAAGGCTGCAAAGGCATCTGGGGAGTTTTTCTTGCACTGTTTTGATTTAGGCTTGAAATTGCTTAATTGCTGTATCCTATACTTCTCATTTTCAGTTCCCTAATGACTGTATCAATTTGTTGCCTATTATTCCCAATGACAGGGCAGTGTTTCTTGTGAGTGTTTCCACAAGCCATTTTAAAAACTATTTCCTATGAGCTGCAGAAAGGTCCAGCTTCTTGTCCTGGTTTGTTCCTTGTTCCTGGGACCAGGAGGAATTCCCACATAAGGCACCAAGGGTTGCAGGCAAGGTTACTTTTGGTTATAGTATCTGAATGCCACTAAGCATGCTCAAAGATGTCCTATCACACAATCGATCACACAATAATCACTTGTGAGGCTTCCTCCAGGGCTCTGACCTCTTGCTGATTTTCAATCAGGCTGAGAGACCTGGGGCTGTTCAACCTGGAAGTGTCCAAGGCCAGGTTGGACGGGGCTTGGAGCAACCTGGTCTAGTGGAAGATGTCCCTGCCCATGGCAGGGGGTGGAACAGGATGAGCTTTCAGGTCCCTTCCAACCCAAAACTTTCTGTGATTTTAACATTCTGCTTCTACTAAGTACATAGTCTACTAAATTTACAATTTTGCTTAATTTCATTTAACCTCACTTTCAACAATCATCTCCATGATTCCACTTTTCAGGATTTAGTGGTTGGCTCCACAGAGCTCAGTCCCAGTGAGTTAGACCCACAGGACTCCGAGTTCCTCTACATCAGGTGCATCATTCCAAAGGTGTCATCCCATATTGGCAATTTTACAAGTTATCTGGAAAGGTCAGATCTCAGTTCCATGACTCATCTTAGACCTGAGAGCATAATGTTCATGGTATATTTTATCTTTTGGCACAGCTCTCACTGGAACACCTGAATAACTTACAGGTTGCACTGTCATTTCATATAAATTCACATACAGAGAAAGTTTGAAACTCAGCTGCTAGTCAGAAACATGGCTGGACAAATGCCAATTTTTTTCCAATTTTATTCAAAGCATTTACAGCTTACTTGGTTACTTTGATGTAATGTATTGGGTCAAAATACACTAAAATACCCACCAAGCACTTTTTTTTTTTGTATTTGGGGCATGTATTTAGAATTAGCTTAGACAAGGTGCATTACCCTTGAATTATTTGTGTGAGCTAAAGCAAAGCAGATGCAGGAAGAATGTGATTATCTTGGTAATGTTTGTGAAACAGATGCAGTAGAATAAAGCACCCTCCTCTGTTACTAATGGCATTGCCACCAGGTTAATAATCCACTGCACATCCACCACATCCTTACTCAGTCTACTGGCTAGCCATGTGAAAAAAAATATCACTAGGAAAAGGTCATAGCAGAAATATCTATTCAAAATTAGGTTTACCCATTGAAACATGGAACAGAGTCTTCTGGCTCCTGGAGCATCAAATCCCACAGGTCAGTAAAAAACAAGAATCATCTCTCTGCTCCCTTCACTTTATTTTTCAATTTATTTTCCCTCAAAACCAGCATATTATAAAAAGCACAAGCACATGATGAGACCTGCATGATGCAGGCTCCCCTCTGCAATAATTTTACCGCAGGTTTGGTGATTGCTGAGCCCAGAGGAGAGAGGAAAAGGTGCGTGGTTACACACTCTCCTAGGCAGCACCCTGTGCCCAGCTTGGCCCAGTTTTGTGGATGGCAGGTAGGAGTGGGAGCAGCCAAATCATCTCTGGGTTGGCAGCCAAGGCTGACCTCAGGAGTCCTTGGGGGGCTATTTTTTTGCCTGGGGGTGATGAGGTGACAGGCAGGTGCTTTTCAAAGCTGACTGCACTCCATACCTTTCTTTTTCGTTGTAAAGGGCCTGGAAGAGTCTGGTTGATGCTCTGGTGTTATCACATTCACCTTGCCTTCCTTTTGTCCTGAACTGTGCATCCCATAGGAGAAAATCTCCAAACACCCAGTCTTGCCTCCCTCAGGGTCTGGTTTCACTCCTGTACCAATGGGCTGGGGCCACAGTCTCCCTCCCCCAGCAGCCACTCCTTTCATCCTGCCTGCAGGTGCATCTTGCTTAATCCACACACAGGGAAAGCAAAACATAAAGGTCCTTCATCCCTCTCTGTCACTGGAAATAAACAGGAAAGGTGGGGAATCTAGTGCTGCAAGGCACTAAGTCATACCTGTCACAAAGTTACAAGGTGAGGTGAACCAGAAATGCAAGGACTTTAACACTCAGCTCACAGCAGGCTGGAATATGTGGAAATTTTTCTAGGCATGAGTGCTTCACAGATTTCCATCCCTGGTTAAAAAAAAAAGAATCCGTAAAGACGTCACGCATTTGAATACTAAAGGAAATTGACAAAGAAAAGAAAAAAACTTACATATTTCTATCACCAGCCTCCTAGGGAATAAGTACAGAGGTCTGTCTGACTCTTCAGCACCACATAAGATAAAGAATGCAAAATTTCCTCCTTGAAATATTTTGGCATAAACAACTATTCTGCACTATTTGTTTAGAAATCCAGTGGGGCTTCACTGAATAAAAGCTAGCATCTTCATACTGGTAGCTGAAATGAGAATTAATTTCATGCACAATTGGCAGCGCGGAAGGAACTTCCTTGATTTCCAAAGAGCAGAAGATTTTATGAGGCTGCATATGTATTGATGATTATTTAAGGTTCTCGTTATAATGAGGATCCTTTAAGGAGAGGAATTTTGTATTTTAATTTCCATAAAGACAATAAAAACTCTTTGAGAAGCAATTTCTTTCTGTATAAAAAGTGAGAACATAGCACCTTAGTGGCACAGACATCTGTTACTTAAGCAGATGCCACCATGTAAACTCCGTCAAGCAGCACAATCCACCAATCAGAATCCACCCAAACTACATCTGCAGCCAAAATTCAATGGGTGGCAGGGAGCCTCCAAAACAGGTTGAGAAATGATGGGCTTTTCTTCAGCATCCCCATTACGCGTCCAGTGGCACTTATTTGTTCCCCATTAACGAACGCTGCTGTGTCACGCGGCTCCGCGGCTGCTCCTCCTCGGTACAAAGTTAATCCCCGTGATCTACAATCTGCAATTCCTGCCCTCAAGATTCATCTCCACGGAGCACCAGCCCTCTGACACGCCAGATAAATAACCACTTCTTTGTTTCTCATTATGGCCGCGCCTCAGCGGCCTCACGCGGGAGCTGATGTATCAATATCTCCGCCAGAGATTAAATATTGCCCGCTTAAGTGCTACACGCAGAGATACAAACTCACGGGGCCCAATTCAGCAGCCCAGCAGCACTGGCAAAGTCTGGGGCTGATAAGCCCTTTCTGAAGTCAGCTTACACTTTAAATCAGGAGTTCATGAAAGGCATTAAGAAAAACTATTATATTACTAGAATGGATGGCAGTACAGTTTATATGTTACACCTTGAAGTAAGCAGCAGGATTTTCAATCACTTGATAACCTTGAAACTGCTAAGGTATCAAATTGCTATCATGAATATTGTGCAGGAGCAGAAATAACTCAGAAAGCTGCCTTTGTGAATAATAATGTGGGAAAGAGCAATGTTCTTCTGGGCTAGGCTCACAATAGCACCGACAAGCCAATATACACGAAGGCAAGGCATGTACTTAAACAAGCAAATTTGCATTTGACTATATATCAATCAGTTATCAGCGCAGCTGCATCTTACCTGGCCCACAGAGGAAATAAAAAGGCTGCTAGATAACTTTGCCATGCAGGAAGAAGAAGCTGCAAGAGACTCATTTTTATATATGTGCCTGAAACTATTGGGATAAACACCCTCTACTTCGATGGGCATTACGTATTGAACAAGTATTTTAAACAAATACACAGCACAGATCCATCCATGCAGGAATTTAATTTTAAACAACACATCTTCCTGGTTTGCATGCAAGAGATACTAACATATCTCGAGCCCTGATTCTGGTTTCATGCACTCTGGCTGAAAATGCTGAGATTTCCTCCATAAGAGAGAGCTGAGCCAGCCCTCCAGGCTCCCATGTTTATGCCCTGAATCAGTGGAGTTTATACCAAACTCCGTTTTTGTTCTGAAGTACAGCGTGGGTTCAGTCTTGTGGCATTTTCAGGTGACACAGCCTACTGAGATCATCTGACAGCCATGTGAAAACTCAATGTCTGGAGTGATTCATCATTGTGTCAGATTGTCCTGCACTTTGTCACAATGACTGACAATAGGGGAAACTTGGAAATAATACAAAGATTCAGTGCTGGCTGATAATGCCTGCTTTGTGATTAGAGCAGGCGGTGAGCACGTGAGGAGAATGTTAATTTTGTCCCCCACCCCCAATTTCTTACTGCTTGTGCTTTCAACAGCTGGGTGTCTGCACTTGCTTTCTTAATCTTCACTTCTGTGGCATTTTTAAGTGCAGATCCTTTTTCCCAGAATATTAAAGAGACATATAATTACAAATGCAGAAAAAGAGGTAATATAGTGCAAAAGGGTAAATTCTGCCAGTACCACCAGGCACTGCTTGGGCAGGAGCACCTCTGGTGGATGTGCCCTTCCCTCCCACATCCTAACCTTACTGTGATACCTCACCAGCATCTTAAATAATGCTAAAAACACGTGGAGCAACACTTCCAGGAATGCTATCAAACCCAGAAAGCATGGGTGAATTTGCACGTGGAGCTGGCTCTTGCGGCAGGGTTTTATAAAAAAACATATGGAAAAATTACTATGGAATTATGGATTATGGAAAAATACTTCCTTTATTTTGCATTGACTCACAATGAAGGTTTAAGGTAATTGCTGACTCAATGGGGTATTCACACCTGAACAGACAGAAAAAGTGGTTGCAGCAAGTTACATGTTCTAAAGCTCTTCAAGTTTTATCAGTGTTCACAGCCACAGCATCAGAGACCATGGACTTGCTGTGTAATTAATTGGGAGAAAAGAGAGGCCTTTCCTGTGGACTCCAGCTGCCCAGATTGTCTTGCTGGGTAAAGAACAGGAGGGGAAAAAAACGAACAACAGCAAGAACCAGCAAAACGACCATTGCTGTGTCTACCACAGTAAAGAAGGCAGCAGAATTTCTCCCATTTCTGAAAATATAAAAGGAGCAAGTGGCTCTGGCTTGTGTCCCCTGTCCAGGGAGGGGACAGTGGCCTGGCTCCAGGGTGTGAAGGATGGAACAATCTGTCCCAGAGGATTTTCCCTTCAGACACTGGTGTGGCATCTGCTGCATCACCGGACAGGTGATTTTTAAAAATGGAGGAGGGCAAATTTCTCTAAAGAATCTTACTTGCTTACAAACTCAGAGGGTTTCTATAATTTCAGAGCTCATTCTCACAAGCAACCCATGCAATTAGATGTATGCTATTGTGCTTTAGAAGCTGGGCCCTTGGAAGTAAAAGAAATTTCTGACAGAAGAAGAAGATGATGACGGATCCAGTTATCTAATTGGCACTAGCAGTGTATTTTTCTTTGAGCAAATACCAAGTTTAAAAGCAGTCAGAAGAAAAAATGGGCAAACTTCCTACAGCCTTGGTACTCTGCTGTGAGCCACTGGCTGATCGTGTGAAGAGCTGCACGGTGCCAGAAGTGGTTCAACACATTGGAGAGAAGCCAGGGTCCGACTCTGGCCTTGGTTTTTCTGATAGAAGGCTGAAAAAACCACAGGCCAAGGTGGAGTCACTCTGAACCAGCACTGGTGCACCTGAAGGAAAATGAGAACAAATTAAAGCAACCAGTGCAAAGTTATCGAATTTCCAGTGAGCACAGCGTAGTGTGGGCTGGGTTTGAATGAGCTGGGAGCTGAGGTGACTGAGGTTGGTTACATTGGAGCCCAAAATGCTTTTTACTGTGATCATTGAGCATCTTGTCCCCAACAAATGTGGGCATACAGCTTGAAAGTGTTTAATGAATTGGTACATTAATTTAGGCTCAATGGCACACTTCCATCCCTAGCTGTGAAACTGCTTGGTGAACACAACTCTGTGCTTTATCTAATTTCAGGGTGCTGAGTGAGGATGCAAGAACAGGGTAGATGCTAAAATACATCTACACAATAAATGATCCATAGATTAGAAAGATGTCAGAAGTTATCTGTTAAATAGAGGTCCACAAACATTGCAAGCTGAAGGAAAGAATGATTTTATTGATGTTGAAAAAATATCATCATTGACTTTATTTTCTTTAAAATGAGCACTAAAAAGCCAGACATATTTTTTCACTCTGTTGCTTTGGTGAGATGAGTTTGAACCATCAGCTTAAGGTCTCTGGACCTTTAACTGGTGACAATGGTGATGGAAGATGCAAGTTTCCTAAAATGTTTTAACAACCAGAACAGTATCGGTCCATGTAGATATTAAAGATATAGTCAGTGAAAGCAATACAAATCCACCATGAGATTACAATCTAAACATCTGGGAAAGAATTGGTATGTTCAATCATTCAGGTGAAATCATGGCTGGCCTTTGGACTTCCCATCACATTTTTTTTCCCCCAGTTGTTTCTTTCTTATAATTAACATCCAGTATCGAGTACAAGATTTTTTTAATTTTTATTTTATGAAAAAACACTCTTCCATGTGGATTGCAATTACCTTTAGAATATTTTAAAATTAAGAAAACGGCAAAAAAATAAAATGCAGCTTCATTTTTAATGCTCCAGTTTAATTAAAAAATTGTTCAAGTAATTTAAAAATGTAGGCATTAAAATACCAATTAAGCTTAAGGCAATTTTTCCTATTAAATTTGATGACATCAGTACAGGGGTGTCACATAAAGGTGACCCCTTTGAGTCAGGTTATTTTGAATTTAACATTTGACTATACTAGTGCTGGGAGAAAATTAATTAATTTATAAAGAAACTACACCTATTTGTTAATCCCAAATAGGCTGAACTTTGAAAACCATGTTACATTTCTCACAACCAGTAACTTAGCAAATGTAGTCTCCTTTCAAGGTTTTAATTACAAAATTTTATTTCTCAGATGCCCATTTTGGATGAAAAGTTGATGAAAAGGTAAAATATTTAAGCATAGTTTTAACTGTGCAGTCTGAGCAGAACTGGAATTTTGAGTTTGAGATAAAGGCTATTCTAAAGTGCAGTAATTATTTCTAAAGCCGTTTATTGTTCTAATTCCATGTTGGTGGTTAAATGATAAAATTCATTTATTACCTGAACTCTAATGTGGGAATAGAGCAAGTTTATATGGGGGCAGTAACACTAAAGAAAGCAGAATTTTCTAGATGTAATTTGAGTATTTACAATTAAAATTTTGTGTGTAACCGGACTCCCTAAAAAGCTCAGAATAGATGACCTTGCAGAAACAGTTACTGGGAGTATCCTTATGGACCCAGAGAAAATAATTCTTTAAGCCAGCCTGGTTATGATGGATTTAAGTTAAATTGATCTCATTTCATTTGAGATCTTAAATTGGTAAATGAGGCTGAAATATGCTTTATTTCAGGGAAGTCGTACTGACCTGGACGAGGAACAGAATTTATGCTGACGTTTGAGTCAAGTGCAAATACCACCATCACTTCTTCATTACCACGTTAACTGGTGTGATCTGTTCTGCTCAGCAGAACTTGAACAAAATGTCAGGCTCCTAAATGAAGAAGCTCCCGGCTCTCCGTGAGAAACCGGCTGATTGGTTAAAAGTACTTCAACCTTTGCTTAATTCATGCCTTATAAGTGCTCCTTGGCAGGAGCTCTCGGGATCTGATCTTATGTCACACTTACTGAAACTCATTTAATTATTGCAGCTGAGGAGGGCAGGGAGATGGTTATCTCACCAGGAAAATCTAATCCTCTTCTTTACCAGCTTAAACCCCAGCTTGGGGAAGTTGGTTTGGATTCCTGTGCTTCCCTCAGCCCCACTCCCTGGTATGTTTGTCTGTACATGACCCTTCCTTTTGGTGATTTTTTTTTTTTATGGGGGTGTTTTCTACCAGAGATTTAGAACAGTTTTGCAAGCAGATGTCCACAGACTCCCCGAATACAGACCCTGTCCTGCAAGTCTCTCCTTGCTGCTCAAGCTGCTCCTTGATTCTGTTAGGTCAGCAGCGAAGCCATTAAGGGTGGGATTGCAAATATCCCCTGTGGTGGTTTCAGTCGCCAGATGAAATGAATGAGGTAATTTGGATATTCTGCAACAGCCACTGCCAAGCCAGGGACTGACTGTGCCTTCACACTGCCACGGTGCTGCAAAGGGGCTGCGGCCCCAGTGGCTCTGGAGCATGGGTTAATATCAAATTTTAATAAGGACCAAACTCCTGCCATAGATTTCTAAGTGCTTTTCATGGGTCCTTGCTAAAAAACTTTTATGCTTTCTTCTAAAGAGTGGGAAAATGCAAAACCACATATAGTCTGCCCTTATGAGCAAAACATGAAATGGTTTTGATGGAAAGCACGTGCAGAATGAGGGATTCTGCCTAAGGCTAAAGGCAGAGAATCAGTGACTTTTATAGCTTTGAAAATTGGCATTATGACCATCATTAAATTAAAATATCTCTGCTCGTGGGGGACTTTTATTTCATCAGGGCTCGAACATCTCTTAGCACAATTAGTCACCCCCAAAGTGCTGTCATCATAAAACTCAGCATTTGGAATTGTAACTTAAGAAAATTGGAAGAGACCAAAGCATTTTGAGTGAGAATGTTCAGTAGCGGCGAGTCTCAGACCAGGATGGTTAGATTTGTGATAAATTCTCATCTCTGTGATTCTCTTTTTACAAATCCCAACCTGAGCAACATACAAAATAAATAGTTTAAATGTTTCCTTTGCAAACTTTTGTGTACTTCATGATTACACAGCTTATGAAGTTTAGAAGCCTTGGGCAAGCCAGTGAATGTGTAAGAGGAAGGCTTAAGAATTGTTTGTATGCTTGATTTGTTTTACAGTGCATTTGGTCTTTAGTTTTGATTGGATTGTCTTACTGAAACATGAAGGGCATTTAGAAAGTAAGGAAGTGAATAGGATACATTTGCAACTATATGCCCAAAAGCAAGATCTTAATGTCAGATGTAAATTATAACAACTTAGGTTACTGATGACATACATTATAATTCAAAGCTCAGCAAACCGCATCAAGGTTGTTCTTACCATGATCTGCCACAAATATCTTTAAAGTCTTGTGTTTTGCAGAATTCATTTATCCTAGGAACTTCATAAATACAAAAAGCAAGTATCACCAAAGGTAAACCTATCCTTTCTAAATGTTTCTGAATCTTTCTAAAAATTAAAAGAGTAGGATGGTTCCAGTGGGTGAGACAGGTTTCAGCCATCAACTTTAACGCTGGCATTTTTGGGTGACCTTGAAGTGTTTTCTAGGGATGGATCTATAAAGGACATAGGTGCTCAGGTCTAAACTTGTTGCCTATAGGTGGGGGTATCACAGGCTTGCAAAGCCTTCTGCAGGTGGTGTGGGATGTGCAAACGTGGGAAGTTTTGCTTGTGAACAGCAGAGAAACACACGAGACTTTGTGTTTGCCTAGCACGTGGCAGCTCCCTCTGTGTGTAACCTGGAGGATTTTCTGTCTCAGCATCCCTGGTCCCTTATCCATGCAAATCCAGGGCTCAGGCCAAGGGTGTTCCAGCTCCCTGCTCTGCCTCTGGCAGCAGCCCTGGCACTGGCAGGAGCAGAGTAGTTCTGTCTGTGCAGCTCATTGCACTGGTAGGAGAACAGTGACTGCAGCTTCCACCAACCTGTGGCTCCAGCACTTCCTGTGCCAAGGACAAATTCTCCCTGTTCCCTACTCCTTAACAGATTTCCCTCCATGCAGTTGTCAGGTCTTCCCCAAACTCTCTCAAACCTTTAAATTCCACAGCCTCTTCCGGCAAGGAGCTCCAAATTTAAATCACAGGTTTGGTGGGGGAAAAAAAGTAAATCTCCTTTTGTTTGTTTTAAATCTGCCCTTGTTTTGGAAAGGGGATTGGAAAGTCCCTGCTCACCCTCTCACTGCCAGTGGTGATTTTACTGATTTTTTTCACACATTTTGCAAGCTGGATAGCTCCAGCTTGCCTGCTTTGTGAAGGAAAGCCTCTCCAGCAGCTTAACTCATTCGTGTCACAGGTATCTGGTTCAACACCTGATCTCTCCAGTGGGATTTAACCACAAATCTCCCATTTTACGGTGACTTGACACCAAGTTTGTCTCCTGGGCGAAGTGAAACGCTCGCCCTGGTTCAGGTTTTATATAAACAGAAGAGAGAGAAAGCAAGAAGTGACAGCAGCCACTTTCTGCAGGCTCCCGTTGGGGCACTGAGGGGAAAGATGGACTTGTGTTTCAGTCCCTGCTCTGCTGAATACTTCACCACATTGTGCTGATTGCTCAGAGCTCAGGCAGCTTTTGCTCCAGTGAATGAGAGTCTGGTTTAACTGCAGGGTGAATGATGACGAGGAGCATGGTGATTGCTCCCAATTTACTCTGGTGGAAATGGCTACCACTTTAGAATCAGGCCCACTGAAAACCCAAAAATAAAAATATTCACAACCCTTAAATATAATAAGCCTGATTTGTCTTCATTTCAGCTGCAATCAGCGAGAGACATCCGTGCTGGAGTAAGCCTGAATGAAACATGAGATGGCATATTTAGGTTAACAATGGCTGAGTTACTCTGGGCTTAGATTCTAGTGCAGGGTTTTAGTAGAAAAGGATCTGTGTCATCACTGTGTCCAGACATTGGAACTGAAATCTCTCCTGGGACGAGAGCCACGACATTGTCACAGCAGTCCCCAGCAGACAGGGGTTGTTCTGGGGCTGGACAGAGGCTGTAGCTGGTTTGAATCTGCCTGGTTCTGAGCACTCCATAACTCCACAAGTTTTCACCAAGCCCAGATTTAGACCTAGTCTATTAACGAAACTCCATGGGGTTTTTGTTTATTCTGGAAGTGTACACAGACAGAACTAGGTCTATTCTCTCAGCAGAGCACAAGAGATTTTTGTTTTAGAATGCACACAATATTACCATTTGTTTTCTGTAAGCCCTAAATATCCCTGAGGAAAGTCCACCAAAAGTAAATAAAACGTAGTAAATTAAAAATCCCTTAAACCCACACTATTTAGCTTTAAAAATATTGTAATTTTTATTTGGTATTGTTTGCTAATGATGTTGTCTGCAGCGTTCTGCTCCCACTCTGGTTTGTACAGACAGAATTGTGTGTGTGTCTGTGTTTGTAGCTTGTTCACAGCATATGCACAGTAACTGCACTGTGCTCTGCTGATCTGAATGAGAAATTAAAAGGGAGTTGTCATATGGAAAATTAAAAAGTGGAAAGACCTACAAAAAAATCTATTCAATTCATGCTACTTATAACCCCCTGAAAAGAAGCTGATGACAGTGCCTGAGAAATCTTACAGCAGCTCTGAGTGCCCATCATGCCACCATGATTTGCTGTGCTATTTATATGTGCCTCAACTTCTTTTTTATATGGGCACAGCATTTCAAGGCACTAAGCTCTTAGTGACTAATGCAAAATGTCATTAGCAGGCACTAAATGCTTCTTTTTCTTCTGTTTGTTTGTTTGTTTTTAATTCTGTTTTTGTTGAAATTGTGGCAATGCATCAGTCCTGTGCTCCTTGGACCAGGATCTGGTAATCTTCAATCTGAAGCCTCAGGGTTCAGTTTTGTCTCTGAGGAGACCAAGATGAAGCACATCCAGCACTGGCATTTTCCAATCCTAGACATCCCTGACATCATCACACGAGGAAGAAACATGCAGTTCCCAAACTGCTTTACAAGAACATTTCATTCTTAGGATGGGAATGTCTAAGCAATGCCAATTTAAAATAGAGAAACCACAGAAGCCGGTGGGTTTGAAAGTGAATGAAATTGGTGTGAGATCAGAGTTTGGCCAGCTGAGATATGTCAACATTCATGCAAGAACACCTGCCTGTTCAAGAGAGAATTCCAGTTCAGCCTGGATTGGAGTCTGAGAACCCCCTGGAGCCTTGTCACTTTTATTTCTGCAAGAGTTTGCCATCAATAAATCAGTGCTACAGATATCACAGAGTCCCAGGATGGTTTGGGTTATGAGGGGCCTTAAAATCAACTCGTTCCAACCTCCCTGTCATGGGCAGGGAACCTTCCACTAGATCAGGTTGCTCAGGGCCCCATCCAACATGGCCTTGGACCCTTCCAGGGACCTGTTTAGTAAGTGTGTTAAAAATCAAGTCAAAATAAAGCTACACACTCTGCCTGTTCTCCCAAATGCACTTTGAGCACAGGAAAATGGGAAGCCAGGAAGTTTAGGTGGATTTACACAAAGTGAACCAAAACCAGACTCAGCTCTGCTGCAGAGGATCAAACCCCACAGGTTAAACTCTTTGAGAGGCCCAACATGTAAGAAGCACTGAGCTCACTAAAGCAGACCTGCCAGTCACTTACTATGTTTTATATTGATTAGATTATGAGCCTCAGGGATCATTGATCCAGCCCTCGACAGAGCAGCTTTCACTTGCACAGTCCCTCCACTGAGCAGGGTTCTGGAAGGAAAGGAGGATGCCAGATGGAAATCTATCAGCCATCCCTGCCTTCCCTGGCAGAACTTGGGCCACCCCAAACTTTCCCCCAAAGCCATCCAGGCTGGATGCCTGCCTTACCTGCCACAGGTGTGACAGCTTCCATGCCTTGGCTTGGGATTCCAAGCATCCTCTGCAGCACACACTGAAAACACACAAGCTAAGCAGCAAAGGTTCTAGAGAAAGTGGTAATTCTCCCACTCAGCATCTGTTGATATTTGAGGAAATTATGAGTTATTTGCCTCTTCTAAATACTCAGAAATACTGCAGAGTTTCAGAAAAGCCAGGGGTGAGATTAAGGACAGCTCCAGATATGTAAACACCACCACTGTGTCCGTTACACAGCTGACAGCATTTATGATCATTGGCTAATTGGGGAAAAGTAAAATGCAGTTTTGTGGCTGCTCTGAAGCACCAGCGTTTTGATTTCTTCTTCTTCTTTTTTTTTTTTTTTTTTTTTTTAAGAAATGAAACATATTTCCACATTATGTTAATTCTAAAGTAAATTTCTACTTGCTCTGTGAAAATTGGAAGTCAAATGAAAGGGAACTAATCTGGGTATCTTACTGTGGGAGAACCTGCAGCGTGAACTCAACCAAGCTATTAGACTCTAGAGAAACCACATGGGAGGGAGCTGCTGGAAACGAAGCTTCATAAGTTCCACTGGCCACAGAATGACTCATTTCTTTCTTAGTTAGGATTAGCCCTTATAGGAGCAAATGGGAAAGCTGTGAGAAACTCCAGCAGGTAACTAATTACACAATGCAAAATCAAACACAGCCCATCAGATATGTTCTTTACCTCTCTTAGAGTATGGAAGGGTACTCCAGTGCCAAAAAAACAAGACCAGAAAAAATTAATTCAAGGAATCTCCATGTTCCCATAAATTTTCTCAAATTATTCCTTTTAAAATAATGCAGTAAGGACTGGTGTTTTTGTGAAAATATTAATTCTTTCATTGAACTGCGAATGCCACTTGCACAGGGAGGAGGGGGAGCATGAGCCAGATGCAGAAAATTGCTCCATTTGCTGGCAGTGCAGCTATTTATATGTTGACAAACAGTTGTGCCAAGAGCAGATGGATATTTTCTAGGACTGAAGAACTGCTAATTGTTTGCTGCTGTTCCTCTCAAGTTCATGGGGGAAAGCCACTGGTGTTCTGCAGAGCAAGGCGTGAAGAAACCAGTTCAAGCCACGCTTTTGGCAAAGTGGCCCAGCACCTCCTCTGACGGCTGGAGAACACCCCGAGGCAAGAAGATGCTCTGCCAGATGTCAGCTCAACAACTCCCAGCAAAGTGCAGCCACGAGCAGCAGCACTCCCCAAATCTTCTGCGAGTCCTTCACCAAGCTGTACAACAAGGGCAGAGGTTTTCAGCTCATCCTGCTGAACACCCTGAGCCTCTACAGGTTTCACAGAGCCCGTGTCTCAGACCTGTTGGAATCTTGTGGAGATAGAAATGTGTTCATCCTGGAATGCTGGAGCAATATCTGTTTAATCTGACAGGCAAAAGGCATCTTTCCATAAATCTGTGTATGAGGCACTCTGGCTCTGCTTGTTCCTGTCTGAGGCTGAGGCACACGCTGCCCCCTCACTGACATATCGGATTCTGCTAGGGTGATGTGGGAAAAAGTGAAGGCAGATAAAGGGCAGGAAATGTTTTGTCTTGTTGGTTTTGTTTGTTTTTTTGGTTTTTTTTTGTTTTTTTTTTAACTGAACTGCTCTTAGCCCACTTCGGTAAAAAAAGTCACTATCATGTGTCTTGATATTCTTAAATATATCAGCACCAAAGTACAATTTAGTTAGCTTAAAAAAAGTCTCAGATCTGATTTATCTATGAGACACACTTCACAACACAAACCAATTTTGCTGTAGTAATACCATGTCAATATTTCTTGACAGAAGACAAATGTTGTTATTATTTTGCCATTCCTCACCTTTGTAAAAGTTTAGAATTTTATAAAATGACTCTTCTTTACATGTCAAAATGGTAAGTTGTTGGAAAGAAAAAAAAATTGAAGCCATTCTTATATCTATCAACAGTGATAGATTCTACAGTTAGGTTAAAAATGATTCTGGCACAATATTGGTGTTCAAAAAATAAAAAGAAGACAATATTTTTAATGGATATGTATGTTTTCCCTATCAAAACTGAGTAAAATAAAGCAGGAGAAAACCGACGAGAGAGGTTTTTTATTGCGTTTTGTTGTATTAAAAATATTTATTTATATGCTGACTGCTGGACCTAATTGTGCAGTATGTGCAGACATAATTTCCTCTCCCTAGTCCTGTTCTCCAGAAAAAGCAGCCTCTCTTACCTTTGCATTCATCCTGTCCTTGCCCCTTCACCATGTGAAAAGTGACAAACATAAAATATAGTCTCTTATTTACATTAAGAGATTACTTTTTAAAAAAAAACCTAAAACTCACTAAAACTCCTGAAAGCAAAATATTTCAAGATTTTTCTCTGCCATTTTTAAAAAAGTCTCTGCAATGCTTAATAAATACAAATTTGAGGAACCCTGCCTTGAGCTTCCACGTGGATCTCCCTCTTGTGCTGGTCTATTCTTGTCTTTACAATTCTATCTTGTGCTAAGGCAAAAGCTTAACAAGACATGCAAGAACCACTTATCTCTGCTTTAAACTGAGACAGAGAAACATCCAGGATTTCTCTTGGGGATTACCAGGGAGGGGAGCAGATTTGCCCAGCTGATTCCAGATGTGCAGCATCTTGTCCAGTGAAGAGCAGGGGAGCGTGTGCAGGTGGGGAAATGTTTGTTTTGATCCCCACCGGTGTTAGGGTCCTAAAGTTTACCAGAGGATGGAGATGAGGGCCTCAAATTTTGTTCTGCAGCACCTCTGTGAGCTGCTGCTCACCATAAAATGCCCAAGGGAACACAGCTGATAGCTACATCCCCATGCAAACCAGGATTAAAGGACTGGGTAAAGAAACCACAGGTGTGATAACAACAGAGCACTTGGAGAGAGAAACCCAAATGGCTTTGCCCACCACTTTGTCCACCAGAGAGCAAGTGCATCTCTCTGCAATAAAACATGGGCAGCCCTGACCTTTGCAGAGCATCTGTGAATCAATTCCATCACTCCTTAGCCCAGCCAGGTTTCAAAGATGCCCAAACCAAGAGCGAGCAAGTGGCAGCTCACAGGCTCCTCATGAGAAGCCTGACACCGAGGTTTGATGTTTAAGCTGAGCTCAGCCGAGTTGCCAGCAAGCTGAATGCAGAGATCTGGCTTCAAACGTGGGTGTGGAATAACAAACCTAAATATGCAGCCATGTGATGTCTGTATTCAAATGGATTGTGCACACCAGCTTCAAGAAGCTCTGAGTTTGTGGAACAGAAAGACCTCAAAGGCTATTCTGACCAAATTTAACCAAAGTTACTGTATTTATATAAATATTCACACACTTTTTTTTTCTTTAGCACCATCCTGATTCTTTTTTAACGGTAAAAAATTTCAAAGCCTAGAAACACACTGTACATTCCATTTCAAACTAAGGATCGCAGGATGAAAACCTAAACATTTTCACTTATCCAAGGACCAGCTGCACTGAAATCACTGAAATTACTGCTGTGTTTTTATTTATATTGCAACAGCTATTTGGCCTAAAACTGACACAAAGGGAGAATTAGGCCACATATTCACATTCAGCACATTCTAAGGTACACTTTCATGCTGATTATTTAGCTGTGTTTCCCAACTCCATGCTGTGGATGATCCAGTTGTGGATGATTATTTTACATTGCAGCAGCTATAGGAACGGGTTATCAATTCCTGCATAAAAGCAAACATAGCCTGTATTCTGATCTTTAAGAATAGCCTTCATTTTTGCCTTAATCCTATGCATTATATAAGCGGAACATAACAAAATTTACCTTAAAAATAAATTACCTGGACTTTAATCTGAAAATTGCACAATAACCCAATTACCGTATTTCAAAGAATTGAGAATTATTTTTGTTTGCTCGTTTCCCATCTTTATATTCTTCCTAGCACTGGCACAATGTCCCCCAGAGCACACTGCATCCATTCTCAGGTATGAGCTGGGGATACAGCAGGGTGAGTGAAAAGCAGAGCATATTTCAGTGCATATTCCTGTAAAATTACCATGCTTCTCTCCTTCTTTATCTTCCACCAGAGACGCTAAGCAGATGATTTTGCAAAGACTTATGGATTCATTAAGTTTGAACCATGCCACATGTTCCTCCAACTTCAACAGAATTGCTCACACACTGAATTTAAGCATGTACTTAACTGTTTTCTCTATTAACTCTCTGAATTCTGTCTGGAATTCATGAGATGGTTTCCCTGTGTTCTTGCAGGTTTTAAAGACAGCCAGAGAACCAAACCACTCATTTTTATATAAAAATTAAAATAAAATAAGATAAATAAAACAAAAGAAAATAAAATAATTAAAATAAAATAACTAAAATAAAATAAAATAATATAAAAAATAAAATAAAATAAAATAAAATAAAATAAAATAAAATAAAATAAAATAAAATAAAATAAAATAAAATAACATAAAATCTGTCAAGGTGGCTTATATGCTGCTTTCTGACACAAAACATTTAATTTGATTAATTTCTGAGGAGAGACAGTGACAGAATGTATTGAACTTTTACGTCTTTTTTTTATCTTTACAGCTATTCTCCTATTCTATTCTGAAGCACATAAAGCCACACTAGAAGGGAATTTTTCTCAGTGTCTTGGGACTTGTAAAGGGTGTCTAATATATATTTTCCAAAAACTCTTTATCTACCTACACATGAAAATACTGCTTTTTCTATGAACATAACGTGTTATTTGGAAGCAATGCTGTGTGTTTCATTCCCTTCTTAGACCTGTAAAACATCATACAGAGAAATGAATTTGTACTGCAGCCCCTGATTGAAAGCAAAGCTTTGTGCACAGCAAACTATACAGAAATTAAGCACAGGCATTTACCTGATACCTAATGATTTTAAGTCATTTTTGAGATAAGTATATTCTACATATGATCATTTTCCTATTGTTATGATTCCTATCAATTTCTTTTCACAAAATAAAATCGTGATTTTCTATTTCCCTGTTCTATCTATTTGCAAAATGCTTTTTGAAAAGCTAAGAAAAAAAGGTAATTAAATTTGCATCCTCAGAACAGAAATGTGGTTGTGCACCCGATTTGTTTCACCAGCAACCATGAACTGCAGATACAAAATATAATTTCAGTCCTCACCATAAAAATTACATACAATACAGACCTCCCCATGTACTTCTAATTTTAGTAAATGAATGTATTTCTAAATCCCCCAAGTTTGTGTTCTTTGCTCCCCACCAATCTCAGCCTACTGCTACATAGGAACCTGACACAGGGAGCAATTAATCCACACTGCCAAACACAAGAGGAATGTAATGCTTTTTCAAATATCAAATCAGTCCAATTTCATTTAGACTTAAATGATTTTTCTGGTCCCTCTTCATGTAGATACCTCTGCAGTCAATTAGCATTGTCACTTTTAATCTGTAATACTCAGATTCTGGTCATTTCCCATTAGAGTCTTATTAAATAGATTCTTATGGTCAGATAGAACCTTCTGCAATGCAATGTCTGAGAGAGAAAACTGACAGCCATTATGCAGCTGGCATTTACTGAAAGGTTGGATACTGCAGATAACCTTAATCAGAAATTGCACTGCAGGCCAGCGAGCTGCCTCACCACTTCACAGTTCCACCTGAACATTTCCCACCCAAACACTCCTCAGCTGCTACTCAGTTAAACTCACCCATCTAGGTGTTTCCTAATTAAAATATTCTTATGTTTTGGAGCACCAGACTTTATATGCCATGATGATTTTTGTCTTCTCTTTTATACCCCTGTTATACCTTTTTACAATTTCTGTATTCTCAGTGCTTTTTGCCTCCATTCTTGGGCTTGTTTGTCAAGTTGGGAGACTGAACATTTTAGAAGCTTTGCAGTGAGGGATCAGTGTGCCCAGAGCCCAAGGGCCTCTCCAGAACACATTTTGTAAACTGAGATAGAACCAGCCAGGGGAAGGTTCCTTGGGGACGGGGGCTCACTCGAGCCTTTCCTTGGGGAATTTTGGATAGATGTGCTAATTAGTAACACCCATAATGTGATCCCAGATCTATTGTGGGGGGGCACTGCAGGGTGCACTGGGGTGCATTCGACCTGGACGTGGTGCACCTGAGGATCCTGAAAATAAACACCAAGGTAAAATCCCTTTTTCCCTTTTAACCGTGTTTGGCTCTTGATTTTAAGACCAGGAAAAGGCATCAACACCAGACTTCCATGTTAGACAGAGAAACCTGTCCAAGAGCTTTGCTCCAGAGGTTTTTGCTCCCTGTGAAGCTGCATTCCCTGGAGCTGTGGACACGTGTTCCCTGCTGGATCCCAGGCTTGATGAGAGCCCCTCACTGCTGAGGCTGCCCACAATAAATGATTCATTTGGAGGAGTCCCACGAGAAGCTCAGCCAGGAGGCTGAAGGGGAACAACTTCTGGCACCAAGAGCCATCACAAGCAGCTGGGCAGTGGCTTCAGATGTGCTGTTCTGGCACGGCATGGAGCTCAAACTGGATCAGAATTTCTCAGAGTGATCTCAAACACAAATATGACAGCACAGGAGTCCAGCTCAGCAGGGTTTTGCCACAAAGAACCCTCTCTGTCTTGTTAAAAGACACTCAATGCACTCTAACCCAGATAGAACACAAGGATTGGGGGATTTTAAATGAAATGTTGATATTCAAGGAATTTTTTTTGTGACAGATGATTTCTTAAAAAAAAAATTGTAAAGCAGATGAGAACTCCTTTGAACATTAAAAAACCCAAAGGAAATGATGGGTTGGCTGGGGTGTAGGTAGATGCAGAAATCAATATATCCATCATGTGGCCTTAAACAGCGACAGTTAAAATGGGATGTAGTGAAAACAGGTGATAAACTGTCTGGTTTGTTTATTTGCTGCCCTTCAAGCTCAATAGAAACCCACTGACTTAAAGAACAATGGAGCAGATCTGAGTGACCAAAGAGCTTGAATCACTACTGGCTTGCTGGTATGAGGTCATGGCAAAGATTTCTACACAGCAATCCAGACATTACCAGCAGTGCCTGAACCATTGTCTGGGGGCACAAGCAAACATCTGCTCTCTGCTTTGTGGTGTCCATGGTTGTGCTGGAAAATACAGGCAGGATGGCTGGGCAGCAGGGACCGGGAGGCTGCAGTGGGGTTGTGGTTTGTGGTGTGTCTTTGAAGCCTTTTTACAAGGTGGACACCAGGTCTAAACATGTGGCAAAATGAGGAACTGCCCATGGATCTTCGTGTTCTGGTTCTTAGACCTTCCTCACACTGCAGCTCTAGAAAGTACATCATTTATGCAAAAGCTAACTCACCATTAATTAGTTACTGCCAGTCACTGCATCCACATATCAGATATTTTCAATAGGCAACTTTATCAAAACTATCTGTGTCATCCTGAGCAGTGCATGTGCAGGTTTTTTTTCCCCTCCTCAGATTTGTTTAAGTGATTGCCTGCCTGCTCAGTCCTCCTGATTGTTTATCTCTGGTGGCACAACCGCACGCACGGAGCGCTGCTGCCGACTGACAGGCATCTCACTGCACGGGATAATTCAATGCCTCATTAAAAACGAGAATTAGACGTGGCTTTGGAGATGAGTGCCAAGAGAGTTCTGCCACTTTGCACTCCTGTTGATGCAGGCTGTAGGGATGTGCAGCGTGGATCAGCAGGGTTTGAGTCAGAAGACTCCGCAGAGGTCACTGTGAGCCAGGCGGTGTGGGCTTTCTCCCGAGCCACAGGGATGTGTGGGGGTTTGTTTGTTGCTGAAATCCCTTGCAAAGCACCCCTGTTTTCACAGCATTAGGGTGACCCAGGGGAGAAAAAATGGAATGAAAGCCGAAAGCTCAGCATTAATGCTGCTCCTCGTGCTTACGGATCAGAATGGTTTCTGTCAAACCCCGAGACATAGCAACACCTCTAACACAATGCTGTTTGCTGCAGTCTCACTTCTCTGTGCTTTACAGTGTAATATACTTGTGTAAGTGTAATATTCTTGAATTCTGGTCTGATCTTATGCTCCAGTGGGATCTACAAAATAAATCGAGGTGAAAATATTAAGCAACCTCCAGTTGCCTTCCTCTCTGTCATGTGCTTTCCCCACAGCTTCCTAGCAGGGATGAGTAACAGTGGTTCATTGGCACAACGAAAAGGATTCGAACGTTCATGTTTTGAGGCTACCAGGGAAAGTTTTATAATGAAATATTGTCCCTGCATCCTTCTAAAGTCTCTGCTTGGACCTTGAATTGAAAGCTAGAAAAATGCTTAATATCCTGTCAGCTTCCCTTGCTGGACAGACAAGGGGCTGTCCTAGGGATGGGGTCACTCTAAGGTCTGTCCTAAGGCAGCCTGACTTTTCTGGCCATGACAGACACAAGGATCTGGGAGGGATTTCCTTCTACTAATCTGCAAAAACACAGGACCTGAGGATAGAGAAGGACTGAGAATCCCTACTCTGTCCTTGCAGAGCTTGTGGACAGCAGCCAGTCACAAACTGCTCAGCACTACTCATTAGTAAAGCTCCTTGGGGCAGGGAAAGGCCACTCTGCAGCCCTGTACAACAAACCAGGATTTCTGCTCTGCTGTTGCTCACAGAAAGGACAATCCCTGCCCAGCTCCCTGCAGCCCACATGCTCATGATAACCAGCAAACATCTCTTTGTGCACAAGTAATACAAATATTACACAGCTCACTACAGGGAATGAGAATGAGGGACTAAGCTCTAATACTCATTAACAAATAACCAGTGTTTCATTAAGCTGAGTGGTGAGGACTGTGCAGAACAGAAAACCACAGTGATTTAATACAGATTTCTGGTTGGAACGTTATGATACCTGTAGAATACTTTACTAAATTACTGATGTCAGTTGTATTTCTCTTCGAGACTAGGGAAATAGGTTATTGGCACAATAAAACATCTAGAGGCATTTAAAATGTCAGTCTAATAGCAAGAACCAGTAAGGCTTTTAATTACCTTCTGTGCCATTTTTTTAATTGCTTCAGTGGCTGCAGTGCTTAGTGAATTCCTGACAGAGCAGCTGCAACTGACTTAATTTAAAATGTTTTTTAAGCTCTTGGAGGAAGTATTAAGAAATACAACAGAAATCCAGGAAACTACGTGGGATATTTTATGTGGTGCATGTGAGGAAATCTTTGGCTGTTTTCAGCGTGGGCAAGATGTTTTGAAGAGCTGGAATGGGTGTTGACATCAGCCCTCCCCTAGTATGGGTAGAAGATGGTGTTGGCTGGCTTTTGAAGGAGCTGTGTTTTGGCAATTCAGTTCACAGAAAGCAAAAGCTATCCCTCGTGGTCCTGGCAGCTGCAGAGGAAAGATCAGAGGCTCAAGAGAAAGGCTGAGTGCCAGAAAATGTCCCAGGATCCCGGTAGTTCAAACAGAACTTATCCTTATCTTGCAGATGCATTTGCAGCTCTTGAGGTCAAACTGATTTTTTTTCTTCAAGAGAGAAAGCTATTCTATTAACAGGGGAAAAAACATACGAAAATTTTCCCCCAACAGAGCTTAATTTGCAGATAACTGGTGCACTGCACCCAAGAATCATCCACAGCCATCACAGAGGAGGACCTGAAGAATACCAGATATCCAAGTGAGCTCACTTTTTCCCAGCTGAGAGAGGAAATGGCCACCTGTAAAGACTCAGGCTCCACCAAACCCATGTAGAGCCTCCAGTGAAGCGCTCCCCACCTCACCCTTCCCAGCTTTGGATATCCAGTTTGGGCTCAGGCACCGCTGTCCCAAACACTTTGCTGCCACCAGGCTCAGGACAATGGGAGAGGTTCAGATGTTGGCCCAGTGCTGCTGAAGTTTCCTGGCAGAGGGAGGTTGGGATTGGGAAAATCACAGCAGAGCTCCAGCCTGTGGCTCTCCGGCAGGGCAAGCCCATATGCTTCCAGGTTTATTTCATACTACACTGCACTCTGTTAATAAAATGGACTTTAAATCCATTTGAGAAACCACACGGGGCACAGATCCATCTTGCAAACCTCTCTTTCCCTCCTGGGGTTTATCTCGATTAGGCTGTAAAAAGACATCATTGAAAAGGATTAGCTAACACCTCCCAGCATTGTTTCCAAGGGTGTTTGTGCCCTACAAAAGCACAGCAGTATCACATTCTGGCTGGAACGTGGCTAAAGGAAACTTTTTTGCCAATAACACTGCAGAGAAGTTATTCTAGTCCAGCACATGCAAGAAGGTGAGGACCTCAGCCACACAAATGGTACACAACTAACAGTGGCTTATATACTCTAATAAATATAGGCAGGACAAATTCTTAGAGACATCATAGAAACAGGAAAGAATGAAATGTTCTTAATCCAACACACTGATACTGGTGGACATTTAGAGTCAAAAAATAAGACTATTCATCCAAAAATATTGGATTTCTTGTTGTGAATTCCAGATGGGAAAGACGTGCCTTTTCTAGCTGTAATTTTGTCATACACTGAAACTGGGAGGAAAACACAGACTCGGGGTAGAAATGTACTGGCAACCTTTCTAAACAGAGGTTTTAGTTAAATATGCAGAGTAGTCCTTAGAGTGAATATTTAATAGCAATTTTGAAGGTCAGCTATAGTCAGTAAACAGTTTATAAATTACGCTGAAAAATTCTTTTAAGGAGCCCGTGCAATAAATCCTTTCTGTGTAAACTACAGCTTATTCTTCTGGGCCCTTTCTCATTTCATTCATACTCATATAAATCAACAGAAAATCCATGGAAGTCAATGGAGTTACACTGAATACAATCAAGAATATTTTTCACTTGATTCTTTTAGGAACTGTAAATTCATTGCATCAGTTGTTTAGGATTTATAGAGTTTTAGGAGAACATGTGTTGGTGACAAAATCCACCAGCAGATCTTATGCTCCAGCAGTCTAAAAACTCATGCTTACCAAATACTTGTCATAATTTCAAATAAGGTGTGTGTATGTCAGATTTTACAGATGGAGGAACTGGATCAGCATCTTTAATTTAAAGCAAGACAGTTTGATTTGAAGAGATTTTTGTTGTTATTTTAAGTCAGAAGATGTAAAACAGGTTTCAGTTTATAACTCTGTCTTACAGGGCAGATTTTATTCTCCCTGCCACACCATGGTGGTTGTTTGCTTGAATCTAAAGAGACTGCATATTGTTAGACAAGCACAGGTACAAAGGAAAAGCCAAGATAAGTCTCTATGAACACAAAATGCATTATTTTCATCAGAAATAAGAAATCCTGGCCATGTATGCATTTTTATTCCAGATTTACTCCAAAAGTCTTCTTGTAACTGGGACAGATGTATGATCCAGTGCAAGCATTTCAGTGTCTTACAGCCAAATCTCTTTTCAGAGTGGGTGGGTCTCCCTTTTTTTCACACCCACCCATTTTCACAAAGGAGCCATCACCGATTCCTGTGTCAGCTGTGGTTGGACAGCGCCTTCCAAGGTTGCCAGCAGTGAGACAGCACCAGGCTCCCTTTCCCCCAAAGATTAAACTAAAATATCATTGTATAAATATCTATGTATTTATATATACCACACTCTCTGGTTTAGTTCTTTTACCTTTTGAGTCTGTTTTACTCAGAGTTTGAATTAAGGTGCAGGAAACAGTGAGATTTCCTTTCAGTCTTTGATATTTATTATATCTTATCTATAACATAGCTGCACAGAGACTGCTTTCTAGATTAACAAGGCAAAAATGGCTGCAGATGTCTGCCTTCAAGGTCAGTTATACCCCAAATTGTCCAATTATTAAATGCCAACAAATATATTTTCACTTATAAACTAGTGATCATTAATTTCTGACCCGCATTGTGGGGTTTTTGACCCAATGGCAAAACACTTGGGTTTGTGAAGAAGAAAGAAGAACAAACCTACACCCAAAATGCTCCATCTTGTAACCTATGCATTACTAATACACTACAAACCTAATTTTTCTGCATATTCCACATAGTGATATAACTTTTCCTTACTCTCTGTATCATCACACAATCTTGGGAGCCTTTCCCACAAATGCAGTGTGCTTTTGAGGATCACTGCTTGTCAGAACCTTGAAATTCTCAGGATTCAGGGTTCCAACACCATTGAATAACAGCAGACAGGTGGGCACGTGAGAAGGCACCTCGATGGAAGGAAACACAGCACGGTGCAGCCCGAGCTGCTGCACAGCTTGACACCCCAGAGTTCCCATTAAGGCTTCCCTCAAACATTAAAGCAAATCAGGTGCTGGTTTCACTTATTTTAAACCACAAACATTCTGGTTTCTTGGTTGCAGTTCCATCTTTATTACGGCTTTGTGCAGTTTTGGCCAGCAAAAGAGTTTGGCAAATCCACCCCTAGAATTGAATACTCCTGTTAACACCTCTTGATTTTATGTGGAATTAAAATATCCAAGGAGAATCCACAGCAAAATCAAATCAGCAAGGTACATGAAAAGGGGACTGTAGCACCTTTACAATTATCAATAACATTTAATATGATAATTTTGGTTATGTTGTGTTGCAAAAGGATCCCTGGAATCTTTAATAAAGGTGGGGGAAAATTCCCATACTTCTCCCAGATGTACTGTGTGCTGTTTCACCCAGGGGTTTTCCCTCATCTCAGGAAAAAAAAAATATATAAAACCACCTAATATTTAAATACTGTGCTATAAATTTATATGGTAAGAGTTCCAGAGGACCCTTAAAAATAGGATAGGTTAGAATAATTTTTCATACTTAAATTCTGAAACTCATTCAAACACCATAAGCAGTGTACTGGAAGGCTACATTTTCTATCAGTTATCACTATCTTCATTCATCTATCAACTTTTATTCATTACTAGGTTCATATTATAGGATTTTATTGGATCATTGACTAATGTTTTCTATTTTTCTGCTTCTGATTAATGTGTTTATTGATGCAAAACCAAACAGATATTACTTTTGGGAACAAGCAGCAATACACTGAATTGAGCCTTAATGTTGGTTTCTTCACCAAAATGTCTAAAAATAAAGAATTAAAATATCTGCTTCCATTCATCATTTCACCTACACACGTTCCAGTATCCTATTACATGAAAGAGGTTTTGCACTTGAGACAAAAGTGTAATTATCAGGCTGCTGCTAGAATTGTGATGTATCCTCAGGTAGCTATATTACCTGTGATCTCCCAGCAGCATCTCAGTGTTTTAATTTTAACCAATGAGACACTTCATTTTACATCTCCAGAACCTTGTTAAATACACTGAACAACAACAAATTTTTTATTGATCTTAATGGAGGTGTTCGATGTTAACTTCATTTCACTCCGACATCCATTTTAATTCCTTTTATTCCTTGCAGTCTTTAGTTTGGCATGGGACAATACAGTTCACTGAGGCTCTAATATGTTTAATTATGCTCAGTGGAAACATGTTTAAAATTCATTCCAGTTCTAACAGATGTATATAAGCCAAATGCTTCCATAAAAAGAAAACTGGAAGCTCTACAAATTCTGTTCCATGCAGCAGGAAGGGAGGGTAATCTCTTTCCCATCTGCATATTTGGATGAGCTATTTCAGTCCACGAGTTCCTAAATCTGAGGTTGTAGCTTCAGAAAGGCAAACTCAGCAGTCCTGAGGCAAGTTGCAATCAGCAAATTCTATCAGCTGTGCCTCCCTGGGGCCCAGAGCTGAACCAGAGAGAAACCCAAACTCCAGATGCCTGGAGACCCTTTTAAGGCAGAGGCTGCCTGCCAGATTAAAGGTAGAGAGGTGAATGGGTCGGGATGTGCTCTGCACTGTTCCCCACGCAGACCAGGGCTGTGCCTGGGAGAGAGGATCCCTGGAATTACAAACACGGGAAGCTGCAGCAGGTCCAGCTCAGCACACACCGCCAATCCAACCCCTCCAGTTTCCAGGGCTGGGCAAACACATGGTGTAAAGTTGGGTATTTCTGCAAAGAAACCCAAGAAGCAGAAGTAGCATTTTGTATTAAAGACAAAACCAGCCTTAATTTCACAAATTACCCTGTTCCAGTTGCATTTATTTGTAATTCTTGCAGTATCAGTGATGGTGATTGTGATCTGATAACCTCTCTAACAACACTGATGTTGGAGTCAACATTATACCCACCCCAGTTCCCCAGCTCATCCAATAACCATCCTCCTCTGTGGCAGGATTTGGGCATGCATGAGAGCTCCAGGTAGTGCTACTTCCATTAGCTCACCTCTGTCTGGAATAACACATAATGTGCATTTTGTTTGGATGTGGAATTTTGCCCAAACATCCCCCCAGTTTTCCATTCTCCACCTGTATTTTCAATCACAAATTTCCCTCAATGGCCAGAAGATTCTAGAATTAATTTGATTCTTTTTTGTTCTTTTCCCTTTGGCTGTTGTGAACTTGAATGCAATTCTATTTTTCTCTCTTTATGATTAGGTTAACAGTTTGCTTTTTCTGGGTTGTTTTGGATCCACCTTCCCCAGCAATTTTAAGTTTCCTGCTTTGATGTGAGCAGTGTTATGAACAGTACTCTAGACAATGTCCAAGTCTACCATATGGAGCAATAAAAGTGCTTGGATTTCCTTATGATTTATAGTGCACAGGATGGGTAATTCAATTCACTCCAGTGCTTGATTTGTTTTTCATTGCCAGTACACATTGGGATGAATACTTTAGGGACTATTTTAATGCAGAAACACCCAGATTGCTTTATTTGCCTAGCTATCAGCACATTTTCCAGCTTATGAATGGCTTTTGGTTCCACTGTTTATTCATTTACCTGGGCTGAATTTCATTTGTCATTGGTGGGTCCCATGGTGTCGATGTTTCCCTGAACGAGCCATGCTGCTCACGTGGGACTTTTCCCTTTGCAGGCTCCTTTGCTGTTAGCTGGTGTTACTGCTTGGAAATTCAGTGCAGATTAAGGGGATGTTCTGCCATGCCAGCTCAGCCTTCCCCTGCACAGGACTATCATTTCAATCTGACACAGTCTGACAATAATGCAGCTTCTGTGTTTTGGCACAAGCCTGGCCACGACGTTCCTGCCCAAGCCTGAGTCTGGGACACACAAGCACCAGAATTACTCCAGCTACATTTAATTTTCACTTTCGACTTTAAAATCCCTTCTGGGCCATTATGAAAAGTCTTCTAAGAATCTAAATGGGATTACCTCTAAGTCTTCCTTAAGGAGCAGGAGAGCAACAGTTTATTTTTCCTGTTGAACGGTTAGAGCTGCTGTTAGCCCTTCCCAGAAACTTTTCCCTGAGGGAGACACAACTATTTCATGGACATGGGCATGCTTAAAATTTCATCTAGCTATCAGCAAGCCTGTAAAAATCATTCAAATGTTGCAAAACATTTAAAATGGAGTATTTTTTAAAATACTTTTTCCAACTAGAACTCTATCTGTATAATACAGTAAGCCCAAACAACAAACCAATTTATTTAGCATGATCAAAGAATGCTTATCAGTCCTGCTGGAAATCCTGGTTTCTCAGACAAAAGAGATAGTCTGTAAAGACCATACTTTAATTTTAGTGCTTCCCTGAATCACTGAAAATGAGAATTTTCCTTGATTCAGGTGCACCATACTGTAAATCCCTCTTATCTTCCAGAAGTGTTTAAGAGAAGACTCCTGCCATCAAAGTCAAGCCCAACAAAACTATAAGATAAGCAGTTCTGCAGCCTTCTAAAGTAAAACTTGAGGAAATTACTAAAAAAGTAAAAAAGCTGGAGTTTAAAAAGGAGGTACAGAAGTAATGTCACACATGAACACTAAAATCTAGTACCACATTATTCAAAGTTGGAAATTCCCTCCAGCAAGTACAGTTGGATGCTTCATTCTCTATATTAATATTTCTATTTGCCTCCAGACACTACAAAAGATAAATTTAGGTTAAAGTATTATTTATCTGCACAGATTTCCAAACAAAACTTTAAAAACTCATTTTGTTTTACAGAGTTTTGATACCACTTCCCTAATTGTATGCTGAACATCTAAACATATTAGAAAATCGTAAGGATTTAGAGGAGCAAATAACCTCCAAATTTCAGGGGTGATCCTCTACTGTTCATTGATTTCTCTACTGTTGGAAGGCAACAACAGCTTTTACTGCCTGTGTTGTGTCCTTTAATGCCTTTGTCTGTGGATTGCTGCTATCAGAATCATTTCACACAAGAGATGGTTATTTTCACTTAGCAATGCACTTGCCAGTGTTCTGAGCAGCAATGTTTGCTAAGGGAGCTGTGTCCACATGGAGAAAAAAAGCAGTTTACACTTCCCTTGAAATGCTAGAGTGAGTAAATGACACCTTTCTGATGGAATAATGTGATATAGGATGGGATTCTTGAAGGAGGCTACATGGCTTTATTAAATAAAAATATTAAATAAAAAATGCAGGCCAACTCATGCAGATAATTCCATAGACCTGAAGCAAGATGTGTCTACCTAAAGCTTTCAGTCTCATGAGCTTCATAACACAAGGACAATCAGAGCACAAGGTACACCAAAGGAATTTTTTTCCACCAGTTTACAGACAGAAGATTCAGCTTGAAAATGGCCAGAATGTACAAAATATTCAGTGAAACACAAATCAAAAATATTAAACAGATCACAATGAGCTAAGTTGGTTAATTTTTGCAGTTTAATTTTCATAGAATCACACAAGCCTAGAATGGTTGGGGCTGGAAGGGACCTCACAGATCATCCTGTTCCAAGCCCCTGCCGTGGGCAGGGACACCTTCCTCTAGACAAGGTTTCTCAAAGCCCCATTAAACCAGGCCTTACATTTTAAGAAGTGTCTCTCCCATACATACTTGCTACCCCCTGTGCTTTTTAATACTTATTATTTCCAGCATGACTTGCAACTTCCAGGAGCTGAGCTTGCAACAGTCAGTGAGGCTGTTTCTGCAGCAAAACAAACTGCACAAAAATCAGCACTGTATTATCTCCACAAACATGTACTCTTCCTTACTCATTTTGCAGTCCTCAATCTAATGGATGTCAGGGTATTTAATATGGCCCATTCCTCATGGAGCACACTCATCCCATTTGCTGCTGTGAGATTGATAGTGCCATGTGCTATCAATCCCAAAAGCTCTGATGCAGGCCGTGGACCTCAACCAAGAGATTCCTTTCTGTGCTATCAATCTCGAAGCTCTGTGCTCTCTCCAGGTCTTAAATCAGTCTGGTTGATATCTTTCCAGTTTCTGTATTCCTGCATCAGCAGTCTGGCTAAACATGGCCATCATTCACTACCTCTGTTAGAGCAATGGTTACAAACACAATATCACTTTTCTTTTATTATTGTCATTACTATTTATTTTTATTACAACAACAGCACTGAGGTGATCAGTGCTTTTCAAACCTAGGGACAACCACAGACCCCGTGTCCCAAAAGTGGAAAAGCCATACAGGGAGATTTTTAGCACAGTAGGACTTTCAAACCTGGACAGCACAGATAAATACAAACTTCAACAGACTTGTGTTGAGTAACAGGAAAGTGCAACATTTGTTCCATTATGGATGTTTCCATCTTTAACTCACTGAGCTCTGAGGCATCACAGAAAGCTCCTTCTTTTGGAGTGGAAAGGGACAAGTGGCTCTGCTTTGAGCACTACTGGTTACTTTCCCTAATGGCCATTAAGTGGCCTCCTTAAGTATTTCAAAAGGCCTTACCTGCATTGTGGTCCTGGAAATGATTTTGTGTCTATGTGAACATTAAGAGAAATATTAAATCAAGCTTCATGTCTTCTTTTTAATGTAATTTTTTAGGCTAAGTTTATCCATAAGAAGCAGCATTTACAAACACACACCCCATAAAAATGCCAGCACAGTCTGGGTTTGGAAGGTAAGAGAAACCTTCAGTTGAAAGCTTATGGCTCACACAGAGAACAGTTGAAATGTCTCTCATATTCAAGTCTTAATATAAGCTGATAATTAAACCCTTTACCATTATTGTTGAATGTGGATTTTAAATCCTTAAAATATGGGAATGTCAAGTCACCTTTCCCACTGAGACAATTTAACAATTGAAATTTACGAACCATATCCCTCATTACGACTTCCATTATGTAAGGGGATCTTAATTTTAAGCCCATTCAAATTTTCAGTGAAAGAATGAGGAAACAGTATGAACCACAGCCTTCACAGAGCTGCTTCTGTACAGAAATGATCAGATAATTTCCTGCACGAGTGTCTGGGTCTACACAGAGATCTTTTATTCTTCATTTTTGTTTGTCCTTCCCTAATTAATATGTGTAATATAAATATTTCTGCACAAGCACGCTGCTCGGAGTGCCAAGATGAGAATCTTTACTGAAATTAATAATTTAGTGGAGACTCTACTTGCTGTTTATTTTTGCTGCCCATAAAGGCTGTCACAAAGGGTGAGCCCCCACCATGCTACACTCTGGGCAAAGCAGCTCCATCTGAAATGTCAGAGTCCACAACACAGCTGACCATGGACAGACAAGGAAAGGGGAAACAATGCCCATAACCAGCTCAGGAAAAGGGGAAGTGATCCAAGTTAGACAAAACAGAGGGTGGGGGGGATAAGAAAATAAGAAGTGCTAGCTGATGGAGATGGGGAGAAGTAGTGCTGGGTTCATCCTGAGTTCATCTTGAGTGGGACTCCAGTGTGAAACCTGCTTACCTTTGCTGAGGGAAGAGACATAGGCTCAGCCATAAGTTCAACCAAAAAGAAAGATGAAATTAAATACAAAACCCCCCTGCAACGTGCAAGGCTCAAATGGGAAGCTCAGCTGACCAAAGAAAAAAGCTCCACTGGAAAAAAAAGTAGTAATCAGTGAAAACCAAGAAAAATGTTCTTTTTATGTGAATAAGTTTTGAAAAGATTTAATAAAAATTTGGTAATTTTGTATAAAAACACACAGAGGTGAAATTAAAATGCAGTATTTCAACTGGCCCAAGGAACTGGATTAGTAGATGGAGACAGAGATGTTTTTAATTACTAAGGGAAGGTCCTTTATTAGTCTCCAACTTATATATTGATTTTCTCTGATTAATTTAGAAATGTGGTCAATAGAGTACTTACAATGCAAGTTTTTGTAGGCACTGGGCTATAAACACTTGATATCTCCCTCATCGTTTGAGGACAGATATCTTTATTTTAAACTTAGTCTCTCTTTACTCTACAAAAGACCTCATCTAGTCACAACTTCAGCCTGCAATGAATGCCTCTGGTGAACTAATTTATGTCTTTTTTTGACTTATAATTACTCATTTTTTATAGAAACTGTGATTCCTGCAAGAAGAACTGATTGAACTTTCACTGCATACAGCGTGAGCCTATAAAGACGCTTGTATGAATCTTACAGTAATATCTTTACAGAAGACAGAAATGAGGATATAAAAACCTGAAATACAGTTCACTTAGGCTGCAGTTTAGTGGAAGTACATGACACTTTATCAGTTGTATAAGTCCTCCTAACTAAATTATATTACAATGATGATGCCATTAATCACGCCTGCGGTGTTCTCCCCATCGTAAGAGATATCTCCAATACACTCAGGCTCTCCCAAAGAAAAATACCACACACTCATTTATCCTCTATTAAAGAAAAATAATGGAAGCAAGGTAATTACCAGTAACAGTGATGTAAAAAACAAAACATGAGCATATGCCAAAAACAACTGGGGAGAAATGAACGGTAAATTCTGTCAGTAAAGGTGTCCTGTTTTTCAGCAACAGAGCAAACTATGAAGTGACTCCATAAACCCATTAATGTAATGTAAATCAAGGCCTCTAGAACCAAGGTCATGCAGAAATTGAACTTTCTAAAGCTGGGAGAGGAAAGTGAGGGGAAGAAACCATATTCCATGGTATTTACTATCCCATCTGTTAAATTATGGTGGCCAGGATGAAGTGAGAAAGGACGTAAAGCAGCATACAGGGTAGGAATGGGACACAGCACTCATCAGTATGCAAAAAACCATCTGTTTAAGGGGAGAATAATTTAAAGGTTATTTCAACAAAAGCAAATTAACTGCAGAGTTCAATATCTGCTTTGTCATTACAATCCACCCTAGACATTAATGCAAAGTGCAAATAGCTAGTAATTCTTCCACCTCTACAGCATGTGATGCTGGATCACTGAGAGTTTAGGAGAACCATTTAATATGAGTTACTAAGCCCACTATGAAAGAGAAATATTTATTGTTACTTATTAGCTTTCTTTTGGAAGGAGGGTAGTTCTACTGCATTGCAAAGAACAACATTTGAGGTGAGATTTTACATCCAAGTCCCCATATCTATCAAAAAACCTGCCTAATTTATCATAAAACTCTGACTGTAACTGCAGTGATTCAAACGCCTCTACACAGAAAATTGAAATTGCCATGGCAGTGGTCCCAGGAGCCGGGACATGTGCTCTGGGTAGATGTGCAGGCACAGCAAGGGAACACCAGCAGCCCCTCCACAGCACAGGCATCACATATTTATTACCTGTTAGCATCTCACACACCCAACACACTCAGTGAAGCTGGCACTGCTCGAACAGGCAGCTCAGCAGAACCCAAATGAAAGTTGTGCCACCCCAGTTTATAACCAGTTCACATTCCTGCAGCGTTTCCTTAAAATCCCCTCGGAACTGAACCCCTTTTTTCATTCATTTAAATTGAGTAGAGGTTGTTTTTAATGTGCCTGTACTGTCTCTCAAGGTTAATCAGTGGTTTTATGCATTGTTGCAGAGAACAGCTAAAATTACCCCAGTAAAGAAAATTATTTAATTTTCCTATATATCATCCTTACATTAGGCTGAAAGCTCAGTGTTTTTGGCAAAGGAATGGGAACTCCAAGAATGACACACAGAGGCTTCATCTCCCAAACCTGCAGCTGTCAAAGGAAACACAATTTTCTGGGTTTTACACAATTAATCCTGCTGCATACACTTGAACTTCAATGCCTGCAAAGTGTTTCTGTGCTGAAATACATGCAGGCAGAAATGTGTCATTAGCTTCTGCATGCACAGTACAGAAAACTGGAACAAAAAAGCCCTAAGGAAAAGATCCCATGATTTTACAGTTGAAATGGTCAAAAATCAATGGCCAAAAAGCAGCATTTAACCATCCAGCAGCACGTTGTGCTTGTTGTTTGTTTTAGGCTTTTTTTTCATATGGACTCCAACATATGTGGGGGTGTGTATGCATCTTCTGGGCAGGATGTGAATTAGATCAGATAAAATACATATCAGCTCAACAGGGTGCCCCAAAACACTCTCCAACCAACCCATCCATTGCTGCATTTGCCATCTTAAGCAAATTCAATTTCTTTCTTTGTGATAAAATAAGCCAGTTCAAAGCAGATAACATCTCACAATAATGAGTCCCAAAGCTGCAATTTAACACAAACCTAGCAATTCTATTATACAACACATCCAGTTCATTAAAAAAAACAAGCCAGCTTGTATATGATCTGTATCACCACAAATCAAACATCAGCAAACTAAGCTGCTGGGAAATGCATGGTCCAGTTGAAACAAAAAAAAAAAAAAAATTAAGTCATGTAATCACCTCAAACAACAGCTAATTTAGATTTGGTGTTCAGATGAAATTCATGTGTAAGAGCCATTAATTGTGAGATAAAAGCTGTTCTCATCCAGTAAACTTTAAAAGATCATAACTCTCCCCTATATGAGCTGTAGCATATTCATAGTAAATATAATCACATTTAATGTATTATTCCACATATCTGAGTTTATTCAAATATATGGCTCACAGTATCAGAGGTCTGGTTAACCAGTATTAGTTTATTTACTGGAAATTTGTGTGAAGGACAACAGAAATCCATTTACAGGATATCACTGAAATAATTTGGACTCAGTCCTTCATTTCATGAGCTGCTGGACACCTGGCAACTCTCATTATCTTTAATGAGAAGCTTCCAAACCTTTTCAAAATATGAACTGGGCACAATGGGCCCCCAGCTGAAGCATCTTATATATTTTAGCATTCACACCACTATAATGCTACCAGCTATGTTGCATTATACTTGCTTCACTTTGCTTAATGGAAAGAATCTATCAGGTTTAATGCTAATGAAATATTTTAAAATTCCTCAAGGCTCAATAAAAGGCAAGAGATGTGGCCCACACATAGTGTTCAAGTGGTCAATTCTAGTTTTAAAACGACGATATACAACTCCTCCTTGCAGGTTTACCATTTTAATTGCTCTCTCTAATCCAATTTTACACCTAATAGACCACTCAGGATGCTTTGAAAGCAGTGTACATGTTGCTGCAGCAATTTGCTTACTGCCTCACCATCCATCTACTGAATTACTCAGTGTATTTGCTGCCACAGTGCCCGAATATTCCCAGGGCAAGATGTGGGAATGCCCCTTCACCCCCACCCGGGCTCTGTGCCTCCACACTGCACACATGCACAGGGGGGATTCCTGGGAGTTCAGATGTGCAGTTCCTGTGGCCATTCCCCCATCTCCCACTGAGGAAAAGCCAGAGCTGGGTTATTCTGGTTTTTCACACACAGGAAACACAGGTTCCAATTTATTTCTCTAAATGCTACAGGGCTGTGTCCTTCCGCCACAAAAAGCAGAATCTGTGACAAGTACAAATCACAGCCACTGACAGAAAAGGCCAAATCTACCCAGCAATGAATCCTGGTTTTAATTGCATCAGAAGGCAAAAGGACATTTCTTGCAATAACCAAGGCTGTGTTACACCAGCTTAACAGGGAAGTGAAGGGCACAATATTAAAATCACCACAACAAACTGCTGATGTGCCAAAGAGAGCAAAGCTGTGCTTTTTACAAACTTAGCTCATCCCTGCAAGAAATTCTGCTGTTATGTGCCTTGTGCTTCTGTGCTGGCTGGAGAGGGACCAGTGCTACCCCAGGGCAGACAAGGAGGCTGAGGTCCCAGTGAGAATCTGGCTGCCTGGTGGGATTTTGCTGTTGTGTGCCTCGATATTTTGGGAGTAAAGAGGGCCAGAGCTGTGTGCCTTGCTCACAGCAGTGGCTGCTGAGAAGCTGAACACTGCTTTCAGGGCTTCTTGGGGTCATTAAGTTGGGGTTTATATATCACATGACAGATTTAGGAGGGTCCTCGTGGGGTCTGGTGTGGGCATTTGTGTACTGTGGATGCTTGCACATAAAGTAAATTTCTATACAGATAATGGCAGCATGAGAAGAAAGGCAGTACATTAATTAAAATTCAAGTGATTTGGAGAAAACATGGTGCCTAGCAAAGCCTGAGGAACTGCCCTGCCCTGACACTGTCTCCAGACTCCCTGGCCTCAAGAGGAAGAAGCAGCAACTCACTTTGTGTGAGGAAGGGAGTGAGAGGCACCACTGTACAAGGAATTAAAATTCAGACATTTCATCTTGCAGCCATTAAAACCTCACACTGTTTCAACGTTTCCAAATGCTTTCAAGAGCCCTTAAATTCTCCCAAAATGCAGCAGAACCAGACACCAGAAACCAGAACTTCTGAACCAGAAATTTGAGGCTTCCCAAAATACCACAGGGTCAGGAAATGTGTCAGTTCTGGGTCGGTCCCCAGTGTCCCAGGAAGAGAAGTTTGCCTGACAGGCTCCAACAATGCCAGGAAGCCATGAAGCCTGCTTCCCAGAAGTGAAGGGAGGATGGATAGGGAAAAGTCTCTGTTACACTTTCAGCTGGGATGTTCTAATATTATGGCAAGTGAATTTTCTCCTGAAAAAAATGACTGTGATGGCAATTCCCCAGACCTCAGTCCTGCTCTTATCTGCAATGCTTCCCTGAACAGGATGGACAGTGAGCAAAGTCCTGGAGGCTTGGATCACTTAGGCAGATAAGGACACATTCTGCAGTGAGAGATGTGCTTCCATGGGCTGGAAAACATCCCAAAATAACACTGAAATGTGTCAGCTAAAAGGCACCGAAAATCCATGGACACCTTCCCCTTCAGGAGAGTGTGGAGGGCCAGGATTCAAAGATATGAGCAGTGTTTAACAGCCACCAGCTGCTGCCTCCTGTGCTGGGTGCACAAGGCTGCACATCACATCACGCCTTGCAGGCTGGATCCTGAGATGTTCAGCTTGCAGCAAGGGAGTTTGGGGATTAATACCTTATTATCACAAAGACACATATAATTCAGCAGGTTGCTTAGTTCTGAGCAGGGTCCTAAGCCTGGTGCTTTGCACAAAATCTGTCTTAAGCCAAAACAATTACAGATTTCCAAACAAGCTTCCAGTTGCTGGAGGGGGGAAGAGAAGGGCAATGAAAACCTGTTCTAAATGAAATGGACTTCCAGTGCCAGTGAGCAGCACTGTCTGGTCTTTGTAGCTCAGCCAGTTTCTCAGTTGTCAGAGATGGGATCTAAAAATTGCATTCAATAACAGGATTTTTAATCTCTAGAGACATTGCTTGTCTCTAAACAGTGGTTGAGAGGAGCTAAACAGAGAAGCAGATCAATGCGCTATAAACACAGTGTGTACAAACATAAATACAGATTGTTTTGCAGTACCATTCCCAATTCACAAAGGGTTTTGAGTTAGCAGATCTCCAGGCCAGCCAAGGTTTCAGCACCACAGTGTATTTCAGCAGCTCTAACAAAGCCAGAGCAATCCCAAAACCCAGTAATCTTTTTAACCACTCATTTCACAAGCTTAACTGCAAGTTTTACTCCTTCATTGTAAAAAAATCTTACTATGAAGCATTCCAGCTTAACAGAGTCCATAACTTGTGCAACACCACTTTATGTGTTTTATGTTGTCAATACCATGTAACATATCAGCTACTGTCACCTATAGCAATTTAAGTTTGCTACCAAAGAGCCAAACTGGGAATATTTTTTCAGACATTAATTTCAGTGTTCTATTTCAGTGTTCTATTTTCAGTTCTATTTTTCTATTTAAAGCCCCCAAAACTATGGATCTGCATTGATACCAGCCACTCTGCTCTGCACTTACATTTTTTTTCCCCTCTGGAAAACAGTAAGTCATGGCTACTTTGGCAAAGCTACAAAATGAAGTGACCAAGAACTACAGAGTTGGCTCAGAAGTGTAGTCTGTGTTTGCCTTACTTGAGAGAGGGCACAGAAGCAAGGCAAGCCTTCAGATACAAAACATGCCACACACCAATCTCAGCAGAAGCTGTCAGCACTACTCCTCCAGCATAGTAAATTATGCTGGAAATTAAATGAGAAATTACTAGTTTTCCAGATTCTATACATTGAGAAGTGATGTACAGTATGAAATATTGCTTCTCAGATAAAGCAGCAGCCCTCGCCTCCAACTCTGTACCACAACAGTCACCAATGAAATATAATTGCTGGCAAGAGAGAGGTAAAAAATGAATCAGTGGCTTAGGCATGAAACTACCAGTAGGCAGGCAGACAGGGAACCAAAAGGAAGCAATCTTCTCACGTGGATTAGCTTGTTTCTCTCTGCTAACCTACCACAATTAATACTACATACATCAACAGCTTGAAATATAAAAAAAAGAGAAGATAAATCATTTTGGTAGGTTACTGCTATTGACTTTAACTGGAGCAAGGCATGTAGCATCAATATCAGGCTCATTGAAGGGAGCATTAAGTTCCTCATATTTGTTGTGCTTTTAATAACTTTTTTTCCCATAACTTCTCTTTTTGAATCAAGTTGAAGCAATGGAATGCACGACTTTATTTCATCACCATGAATTCCTGGCATGTGCTTAGCTCTGTTTCCTGAGTAGCCTCTGTATGTTTTCTCATTTCCAAGACACAAAGAACTCAGAAATTCCAGCAGATACCTGTGCCTGAAGGCAGGTGCTGCTGCTGCTGTGACCTGGGGCACAGCTCAGCCTCCTGCCCATGTGAAGCTGCAGCCTGGCCCAGAGCAGGAGGTGTGAGAGGTGCAGCACAACACCCAGGCTGGCTTTTGCCCTCCCTGCCCTCACTGGGGTGCAGTTTCCACTCACAGAGTGCAGCTCCTGAGGCTGGCAGGACAATGCCAGCAGTGGGTTACAGTGGTGAGGGTAAAGGATGTGTCTGCCTGAGCAGCCTCCTCCACCAGCCCACTCCACAAATGGTGCACATCCACATCCTGATCACCTCAGCTGGGCCTCCAAGGGCTTCCCCTGCTGTATTCCACATTTCCTCAGCTACAAAGTGCTCCAAGAAGAGTTTGGGGAAAAGCCTTTTTCATGATGAAGAACTTCCTTTTTTTCCTTTCATTTTTTTCTACGTGTGCTGCTTTCAGAGCTGTCTCTCCAGCTTCCACATGATCTTTCCTTTGACTTGTTTCACCACATAGCTGGAAAGTAAAACTGAGATTCTGGCTATCCCTACATTTGCAGCTGGCTTTAGCCCTACATCCTAGCCTTTGTGATCTCTGGAGCCCCAGGCAGGAGCTGACATTACTCCTCTGCTCCATAAAAACCTATACATTCTGAACTCATAGACATAAAAAAAATCCTATTTTTGAAAACAGTTTTTAGATCCTGTCTCTGAAAGCTAAATGCCAGCTGAAAACCTGGCCAGGATACACAGACTGGAGAGCACTGTCCATCTCAAGCCACTTCTCTGAGCATCTTAAACTGCTCTGTGCAATTAGCCAGTCAGTTAATTGCACCTTGTAGGTGGTCTGTGTATAGGTTGGGACAGGCCTGATTAGAAGCCAGCGGTTTGCAATTGCTTTTTTTTAAATTCAGAAGTATTTTTAGTTCATCTTTTACCTGCAAGCTGACATATTAAAACCAATTAAAAATGCACTTTGTTCTTTAAAAATGAAACTCAATATCATTCACTCTCCTTTTATCTCTTCGGTGCAGTGGTACTGCTGGAGAGAGAAGTAATTAATGAAGAGAATCAAAAAGTTTCCAAAGTGTTTCCTCTTCACAATATAATCATGATTATATTAATGTAGTGTTTTTATTAAATGAAAATCAAGCCAACCTAGGCCTGTGAGTTTTGCTTCACAGGCAAAGAAACCTTTATTAGCATTCCCTAGCTGCTGCTGCAATTCTTTCAGGGAAGTTTTATTGCTGCAATATATATTCTCAGGCCTGCTACTAGATTTTTGTCTTGTTTATGGAATTTAAATGGTGTATTAGACTAAATTCTTCACTCTGCCTCTTTCCAGAAATGGAGATCCCAGACAGATGAGTTGATGGGAAGAAAACCAAATAGAAATAAACCCCCTAACACTTCTGTGTTAGAATGCAGCAAGCAGGCACATTTGTATCAGATACCAAATTCTCTGCTGACCTCTGCTGAAGCCTTTGTGGGAGCAAGAGCAAGGGAAACGTGGTCAGGCAGCTGCAAGAGCCACAAGTTACCCTGACCCCAAACTCAGAGTGTGAAGCACCAGAACTGCAGCTTCTGAAGACCTGAGAGCAGAGTCACAGGGGTGTTAATGTTGGAAAAGACCTCTGAGATCTTCCAGCCCAGCTGGCAAACCCAGCTCCACCACCACGGTTGCCATTAAACCATGTCCTCAAGAGCCACAGCCACACATTTTTTGAACACTTCCAGGGATGGCGACGCCACCACTTCCCTGGGCAGCCTGTTCCAATACTTTACAGCCCATTCCATGAAAAAAAAATATGTCCTAATAACTGATCTAAACCTCATCTGGTGCAACTTCAGGCCATTTCCTCTCATCCTGTCACTTGTTCCTTGGGAGAAGATACTGAGACCCACCTCACTGCAGCCTCTTGTCAGGGGTTTGTAGAGAGTGTAAGGTCTCCCTTGAGCCTCCTTCTCTCCAGGCTGAGCCCCCCCAGCTCCCCCAGCCTCTCCTCATGAGCTTTGTGCTCCAGACCCTCTCCCAGCTGTGTTCCCTCCTCTGGACTCACTCCAGCACCTCAACATCTTCCTTGCAAGGAAAAACCCAAAACTGAGCACGGAGCTTTCTCCTCCATGCCTCTCCTGCTGGCTGGGGCACCCCCAGAGAGCCTGTCCCGTTCCAGCTCTCACACTCTGTGCCCTAGCCAAGCTGGGCTCTCACGTGGTTTTTATGCATGGAGCAGCCAGAGGGCCAGACCTTGCTCTGCTTCTGCTCTTTCCAAATTGAAGTCCTTCTAAAAGGGCCCCCAGTTCAGGGCCAGCAGTGCACAGGCTCTCTGGGTCACTGGGGCTATGCCCTCTGGTCTGAAATATCATTCCCCTCTCAGTTTACTCACTCTTAGCAAGCCAACCCAAAATCCATACAGTGACTGCCAAGGTGCTACAGGAAGAAATCAGGTGGACACTTTTATCAAATAGATCTTTCTCCCATGCCCTACATTTGAGGAGGGATGGGGCAGGGAGTGCCTGCCTTTCCCCAGGGTTTCTCTCCATCTGGCAGGCAGTTCATGTAAATGAAGCCACGCTGTGGCCCCCCCCTTGTTCAGATGGGAGCAGACAGCTTCCTTCCCTGCAGCATTTTGGGCCCCAGGGTTTAGGTTTAAAGCCAGAATAACTCTACTGAGTTCAGTGGAGTTACACTAACATTAAAATGGAGGAGTCTGAATCTTTGCATCCTTAGCACTCCAGTCTTGCTGGCGTTATTTTATTTATTCAGCTCGTCTTTCCAGAAAACATCCAATTTAGATAATAGCTAGTGGGAGAAGCAATCCCCTTTAGGGATCAGCAGTGGTTGTTATATGATTTCTTAACAACAATTTTCTCAGTGGCAAACAACTCTGCTACTGAAATAGTACTTCTGTAGCATGTGGGAGCACAGCTTCCAGAGCTACTCAGGTCTGTTAGAGCTGAGGAAAAAACCTGACAGATTCATAACACAAGATTGAGTCATTCACAACAAATTCAGAGTTTACTCAGCCTCCTTTTCTCTTTTTTGGCCTCAAAAGGCCTAGTGACAGTGCACAGGTGTACCCCCAATCCAAAAGAGGGGCTGAGGAAAGGTTTTTTTAGGAATTTACTGTGTTAGACTGCTTGGTGTGGAGGCTGTAGCATTGTTGGAGTGGAACATGGCTGCTGGCACACATAGAAGACAAAAAGTCCAAATATTTTAGGGCTGCTGGAAGTGGTTAATAACATCAATCAGTGCAATTAAATCTGATTGGATTCTTCAGCCTGCTATTACTTGTGTACCCACGGATGAGAAAGACAAAAGGTCGCAATGGGATCCTCTGCCTCTCCATTTTTTGGTGCCTAAAGCGCTGCCATGGTGGAGGTTGTGTGGGGTGGTTGGGGGCTATTTCTCCACACTCAGAGTTAATGATGCAGCAGGCAGATGTCTGCTAACAGTTCCACTGATGATACACGAAAAGCACAGTGGATTTAGCCAGTCTGCTTTGATTATATGAATGTTCTAATAAAAATCAGAAAATAAATCAAACTAAACCCTCTCTGTTAACATTTATTAGAAACTCTGGCATTTCTCATTAGCTACTTTGTCATTAATTCTCTTCTCTCTATTTTGGTGGACTTAAATTGAAGCTTGCTTTTTGACAGCAATCAGGAAAGCTAAGAAATGTGCAAAGAACACTTTTGTATCCAGCCACACAAGGCCAGTTTTGAGGCCAGGTCTGCCTGAGTCTGCTGCTCATACGCACCCAGCACTTCTCCAGAACTTCATCAGATACTCACATTTCAGGCCACAGCCCACAACTTTGGGCTGAAATGAAACCTTCTGAGAACAATGACTGGATTTCATCAGGAGAATTAGCAAAATAAAAAGGAAATAGGTAAATTAAAAGATATCTATAAAAACTACAAGAAAAATTCAGAGCATACACAGCAGCACCACCATTCAAGAAAAAGATAAACCAGAGGAATATGCCAATGAAATTCAACAAAGAGCAGCATAAATAATCCCCAGACACAATATTGGCTGGGGACCAGGCCTGGGGGTCTTGGTCAACAGCTGGGTCAAGCCCTGAGCAGACTGATCTGACCCCAGAGCTGATTCCCCTTTGAGCAGGAGTTTGGAGATCTCCTGAGGTCCTTTCCAACCTGAATTACTCTTAGAAAACTCTCCAAAAGAGTGTCTAGCAGCTCATTAGCTGTTTATACATCCTCCTTGGTCTAGCACAACACCATCCTAGCAACAATCACTGGAAGATCTGATCTTGGGGAATGCTTCAGAGCCTGCTGATGGTTCAAACTATGTGTGAAATGCACCCAGGGTATCTTACACCTTCAAGTACACATTTACTCATGCATATCACATCCACATCTGCAGCATGATGAGAGTTAAGATGATTTTACAAAGACCTTTGGACTCACAGGGATGCCATTAACAATCTTATCAAAATCCTTGGCACTAACACAGCCCAACCTGACTAAAGTTAGCTTTCCTACTCCTAGCAAACCCTCCTAAGGCAGACTAGCATTAGACTTTGTGCCCTCTTTGAAAAGCTCTAAAAAGAATTACAGGAATTTTATGAAGATTTTGAAGTTTTCAAATTGCTGGAGTTGTTGCAGCAGAGAGCTGGTTTTTAGCAATGGCAGGCACAGGGAGTCAATCAGGGACCTTGGGATAAAATTGTCTTTAGGAAACAATTGCTAATTTCCAATGACTTGCATTTTGGGGGCATGCAGAGACTCATAGGAGACTTATACAAAGAACAAGATTCTCTGTTCCACCTATCTGTTTGTGGAGGAAGTGGTCACTATTATTATATTATCCCACTTTTTAGAGTGGGAAGGGTCGAGCTAATTTAAAGAGAGGGCAGGTTTGCTGTTATTCAGCAGGCAGAGTCTTTTTACCCACGAATCTGTGCAATATTCATTGCAATCACATTTTCAATAAGAAATACCTGTGCCATCACAGAGGCCATCATTAAACACCAGACAACTACTCCTTGTTCAGTTGTAGCGTCAGATACACACAAATATCAAATAATATTTGCATGATATCCTTCATTAGCAAAGGTTAGTTACACCTCTTGCACTTGTAAGGCTCTTGGCTCTTATCTCTAATTACACCCTGGCTTGCCCAGCTGCACAGGGAAATTGCATTGATACAATCTTTAGAACTCACTTAGACCTGCGAGAGCAGGTTTGATTTAAATTACACAGATATCACTGGCTCTACCTCAGCAGCCCTGAGATCAGAATTTGCTGTCTATTATTAATAATAAAAGGATTCAGAATGGATTTGTCATGGAATGTGAAGCAGGGCAAACTGTGCCTCCTGGGACGTGACCTCTGAGAAACAAATTTACTCCAGCATATTATCTGAATAAAGGCCTCGTGTGAAACCCGTGGATGTCAATGGGAAGGGGCTCAGGGGAGCAGCCTGGCAGATCCAGAAGGAGAGCACTGCACACTGCATTAGCTCCCTGACAGCTCTACCCGTGCTGGGGCACAGCTGTGAAGGCAGAATCACAGAATCACACAATCACAGAATCCCAGAGTCACCAGGTTGGAAGAGACCTTCAAGATCATCGAGTCCAACCCCTGCCCAACACCTCAACTAAACTCAACCATGGCACCCAGTGCCACATCCAATCTCTTTTTAAACACCTCCAGGGATGGTGATTCCACCACCTCCCTGGGCACACCATTCCAATACTTTATCACTCTTTCTGTAAAAACTTTTTCCTAAAATCCAACCTATATTTTCCTTGGCACAGCTTAAGACAGAGGTTTGCCCAGGTGAGGAAATGGCTGAGTTGAGTGAGATTCTGAGGCTTTGGGGCTGGACTGGGGACATGGAAGGAGCCCCAGGACTGGAGAGACAGGTATCTCACCCATCAGACTGAGGGACTGTAAAAATGAGTAGCAGTGAGGCTCATGTTACAGCCAGTTAACCCTACAGCAACTACCAATAGTTACTAGACATACAACTAGTTGTAGCTGGTTGCAGTAAGGAAGCTGATGGGTTGAACAAGCTGCATGTGGTGCTCTGAGCAGGCAGGAGATAGGTGGGTCAGGATGGCAGGGACATCACTTACTTCCCAGGAGGGAGAATTCCCCTGGAGCTGGGATAGTGCAGGGGGCAAGGATCAAGCCCCCCTCCACCTTCACTGGACAAAGCTCTGGTGAAGGAACTGGGGCACCTGGGAAGGAAATCAAAATGCCTCTCCAACTTCTGTGCCCAGCACCTGCCATGCCATCTGCTGCTGCTGCCAGTGCCACCTGGGCAAATCTCTGCTCGGATGGAGCACCAGGGACAGCAGCCATGGCAAGGGCAGAGATGACATCCCACAAGCCTGAAGCCACAGCGGCCTCTAGAAACCACAGGCAGAGCTGTTCCCACCCCAAGCAGGTGCACCACAGGCACCACACAACCCCAGCCACCAGAGTGACATTTGACAGCTCTGACCTATGTTACAGCTCTGTGCATAATTGTATTTTTCATAAGCCAGCTGAGACAAAATGAGTTCAGATATTGACTTTGATTCTCTGGCTATTAAAACCACCCACATTTGCATGTATTTCATATAACTTGAGAATACTTTTAATTCACCAAGAAACAGTACAGATGAAAGTTCTCTGAGTTGGTTTGCTTATCTACACTCCACGTTCATTTACATCAAAGACTTCACAAATTTCAGTGCTAAGTCTGATATTTATGAGCCATAAAAAACTGTTAAATACCTGTATTTTCAAATAAGCTTAGATTACATTTCAGAATTGCTCTAATGAATACACTGTGCAATATTGTCTGACATGTACAGAACCAACTTAAGTCTCCTCAAAGGAAAATTGATCAACTTTCTGACTTTGATCTGGACACGATTTGTTTGAGTTTGCAGAAGCCCAAAATGGAATTATAGCACTTGCTAACTTCCTAACATGTTTTTTGAGGCTAGAGAACAGCGGTTTGCTTTGCAGAAGGAAAGCCAGACCTTAGATTTTGTAGATATAGGTATGGCTAAGTGCTTGTGCTGTTTTTATGGGTAGAGCAAGGGAGATAGATGGGAAGTTTGACCACAAAATTGCTTTTCACCACTTCTGAGACACCACTCTGAGATCCTGCTTTGATTCACAGAACACAGAGCCTGGACAAATAGCAATTGTGCAGCTTGGTTGCTGTGTGTGCTGTCAGGTTGCAGTGAAGTGCCTCATGCTGGTGCAGGAGGGAAGAGTCTCTGCTGTGGCTCTTTAAAGCTCAGGGAACTGGAGGAAGGAGTTTCTCCCAGGAGAAATATCCTCCATGGTCCAAGCGTGTCCTGTTTCCAGGCTACTCGCCCCAAGTGATGATCTCCCTGCTGTATTACATTTTATGGGCTGCTAGAGGAAGAAAGGATATTTTGGTTCCAAGTGTGACAAGGAATCTGATTTGTAGACAGGGACCATGAAGAGTAAGCTGCTGTGAAAGATAAAATAGAAACGGTCTAAATGTCGTAAGCAGTGCCAGTGAAGGGTCAAATTTTTGGATTAAGAAACATTTCAGACACTAACCTCAGAAAGAGCCAGACTCCTCTTGACAATATCAAAATTCTCTTGATAAAATGGAGCAGTTTACTGCTACACAAGAGTGGCTGTGCCTTTTTTAACCCGGGCTGTGTTATAATCCCTCCCTGACAAACAGCCAAAGCCTCTTGGTGTCCTACAGGCCCAGCACTTGTAGACTTGCCAGGTTACCACATGGCAAACCAGTTCATGGAGCCCTAAACTGCAAGGGAACCAAGCCAAATGCCATATGGACAAACTGCCAGTTCAAATGCTTCTGTGAGTCTTGGTGTTCCTTTGGAAGTCTGGGTTGAGTGAATTCTTCCTCCTGCTCAAACACTGTGTCAGACATCTACAAGGTCAAGCCTTGGGAGCACTCCTCAAGTTAATTCATTTATTTTTCAGCACACCAAGTCCACTGATTAGCAGAATTACATCAGACATACTCTGCTATTAAATGCTCCTAGCTCAGCTGCCTCAGGGGAAGCCAGGAAAAGGTAAATAACGCAGAGACCTGATGAAACACAGCGATCCACAGGAGCAGGAGCATGGCAACTTCCACAGCCTGATAGCAGGAGGTGCTGCTGGGCACCCCTCCAAGAGGCAGTATTAATTAGCAAGTGCATCTAGACCCTGATTTCACAGTCCTCTGGTAATATTCAGTCTCACAGGGGATTGCAGCAGCCTTGGCAGCTCTTACGTAAGACTCACATTTCGCAAAGGAAGCTGTCCACTCTGCTTCCCAGCCAAAAGCTGCAAGAACTTTCTTCTCCTGTCTCATTTCATTAGTTTTGACTTGCAGTGATCACCCCCACAAGACTCCAGCCCACGCTGAGCAATGGCTGCACGGAGTCTCCAACCAATTCTGAGTGACACATCCCTGGCAGAGAGTCCAGATCCGAAGGCATCACATGTATCAAAACTGCTGCATTAACAGTAATTTAATCATAAACTAATAGTAATTTAATTTAACTGGCAATTTTTGCCCTTTTTTATCTTATTAAACAGATCGGGTTGTGTATGTATTGAAAATGCTCTGTTCCATTGTGGTTGCTTTATAAATATGTTCCTATTTCAGTGAGGTTACAGAGCACATAAAATTTTCATATAACTGAAATGAGCTGTGTAGGGTAAAAGTAAATGCCAGCAGGCATCTAAATATTGTAGCATCTGTTATATTTTACACTCTGTGATCACAAATCTTATAAAGCTCCACTGCATTTTAGCAGCATTCTTCACAAACTATTGAAGATTGATGGCTAGTGTAATTGCCATATCTGATATGCTATCATTTTTAATATACTGAGCTACTGCTACTGCCCCTTTCTTTGTACTATCAACCTATGTCTATTTTATGGTTCCACAAAGAGCATATTGTACCAGCAGCCAGTTGTATTACTACCAACTAATATTTTCACACATTGTAGTGTTATCTTAATTTTCACTGCAATACCTTGTTATGTGTAAGCACAGACAATACAGGATGGCACGCAGCAAGATAAAAACATGAGCCTTCCTTTCATAAACAGTGACATATTTCAAAGGTATTATATTTTTATTCCTTTTCTTGTTGGTTATTATCTGTACTTTCAAGATAAGACTGGTTCAAAATGGATTAGGCTGATGAAAATGGACTTCTAAATTTCGTACGTATTTGCAGATTATATTAGCCAGAAAGAGCAGTGGTACTGATGCACATGCAAATTTCTAACCAAACTGAAAGTTGCTTAAGTAAAAAAACACAACCTGGAATTAGAAGGAGATCAAGAATCCTAGCAAAATAGAGTTACATGCCTAATGAATATCTGTTTAGAAGCACAAACAACTACCTCACTGCCTTTCCATCCATCCTGCTGACTAATGATGTGCAAGATTTGAAGAAGAAATTAGTCTTAAGGAGCAGCACCAGCACCTTGTTGATGAATTCAACAGGAAGCTCGTGAAAAAGAAGCAGATAAAGTACATTTCCTTGGCTAATCAAATAGAGCTCTCATTTGTCATCCCCAGCCAGGCCATTACTCCAAACTACATTTGAAATACATACAAGTGCCTCTGCTTTAATTTCTAAATAAATACAGCATTTCTGCTGGTGATGAGTGCACAGGGTCAGCCAGAGCTAGCTGTGGATTTCCCCACCAAGAGAACTCTTTTCATTTGCAAACAGCATCCAGTTGCCATTCAGCTAGCTCTGACTCCAGAACACCAGAGGTTTAAGCCAACAAACAGACCCTGCCCTTTCTTAGCTGCCTGCAGACACAGGACATGATGACTGTGGTGAACATCTGTAATAATTCGAGCTAAAATCTGGCAGAGGGAAGCCACATCCGAGCCCTTCTTCACACAAGAAGCACAGCTGGCTACAGCTGAATTCCCCATGGGACTAATAATTTCTTGGTTTGCAGGAAGATGCTCTCAGGGCTCTCCTGAGAGCAGAAATTTCTACAGATTGTTTAACTCGCTCATTTTACTCTTAGAGGGCTTGTAAATGTGCATTAACACCTATGGGTATTATAAATACAGAGGGAAGGTGTCAGTCTTTGAGTAACCTCACTCTTTTGAACCTTGGCTCCATGAACAATACACAAAGTCAAACATTTCTCATTAGCTGAAAAAAAAATGAGAATGCTTCAGAACAGCAAAAGTAATAAAAACCACTGAACATCTGCAGAGATATGGTTTAATGAACAAAGACTATTGAAGGCACTCACTGTCCTAATTTCCACTAAGTTGACAGACAATGCCCCAAAACTGCCTTTCATATCCAACATTAACTAATGAGCTAATCAGAGCAGAACAAGCCATTCGTGTATGACTTTAAAATAAAGAGTGGCAAGTATAGCTCTGTAACATATGTAGCATTTTGCCTTTGTTTTTAAACAAGAGAATGATTTGTTTTGCTAAAAGATGCACACACTTATGCTGAATAGTCTGTTCAGTATAAAAAATGCCCAGATTTGTCTAAAATGGCTGAACATTTTGTCTGAGCTGCAATAAACTCTAGAGTTGTGAACTCTGGCCAAAAGTCCTTGCAAAGCCTGTAAGATGTAGCTTGCCATAGCTCTGCCATTTGGCACTGAGCTAACTTTCTGTGGTGACCCTCCATGCACCCATCAGTTTAGCATCAATAGGTGGCTGGCAAAAATGTCCTTTTGAATGCTCCACAGTACCATTCAGTGCAATTGCTGCAGAGACTGAGCTTTACTCAACAGAAAAACTCTGGTTAAAATGCCTATTGCATGACTCAGTAGAAATATTTTATTAGAATTAGAAGCCATAATAGAGATGTAAAAGAAAAGAGGTTTCCTCTGAACTTATTTTTACCCAGAACTGAATTTGCAGCTGAGACATTCGTGTCCCTTGTGGCTTCAGACTTGCAAACTGATCCAAAAGTTTGTCTTCTGTGGTCATTTGCTTGAATCCTGCACCCTCCCCATTTTCTCTAAAATGCCAGCTCTTTGGAGCAAAGGCTTCCATCTTCTGACTGTTGTATGGATCCTAAGATTGATGCTAGGACTAGTCAGAGTGATTTGGGGCTTCATGATAGTGTGATCTTGTACAAACCACACACTATGTAAGCAGAAACTGTTCTAAATTATAATAATTATTGTAGACATTAATTTTTACTAGGATGAATCCATGAATGTTCAAGCAGGCATTTAACTTTTATCATACTCAACATAATTTTATCTAGTCAGTGAAACTATAGAAGACTTAAGATAATGATCCCAAAATTAGATTGAAGGCAGCTGAAACGTATTCAAATACATAAAAATAGAGGCTATTGAGGAAAAAAAAGTTACAGCAGTGCTTTTTAAGCACAGAGCTCAATCATTTAGCTCATTTCATTTCTGAACTATTCCCAGGTAAGGACACTCTTGGCCTTTTAAACCTAAGATACCACATAGCCCTTCTCCTTGGTGACCTGGGCTGCCCAGATAACACTGGGAACATGAAAGGTGATCATTTACCTCACACAACAACTTTTTATCGTAAAAACCAGTTCAAACAGAGAGCTCTGCTCACAGAGGATAAACCCACCATTAAGCACTGAATTAAATTACAGTGGATATCTGAATGAGATATGCAGACATCTTGGCAGGGGGGTTTGTTTGTGGGGTTTTTGAGTTTGTTTCGTTTTGTTTTTCTGTAACAATTCCCCAGTCCAGTACACTGTGGAGCTGCAAAAACAACCATGCTGAACCAGGGGGAGGGCTGTATTTTTTAGCATCAGTACTTCTGTATGGCAGCTTAAGATCCCTGTGAAACTACTGCTCCAGACTAAAAAGCCAAATCTGCGGCAGAAAAGAACAGACACCGAAGTGAAGACTTTGCCTCTGAGATTAATTTAAACAAAGGTGTCCAGGTGCAAACTGGTAGCTGAGGGGCCCAGAGGCACAAACACGGTGTTTTATCTTATCAAGCTGTGGCATTTATGGGAGAAATGGAAAGTTCTGTTTGCATTGCTGACTCAGTTACAAGGTATACAAAAACGCTGACCTTTGTGATGTTTGCTTTATGCAGAGGCTATAGAAACACACCAACGTTCCAGCTACAAATGAATCAATTGTGCAGATAAAAAGTTTACATTGTACTGCTTATGGCCTGTCGTTTGTTGTTTGAAAAGACAAAAGTGAGTCTCCTGATCTCTGAGAATGGAGATGAAAAATGTCCCTCTGGTTACTGAAGGATAACTTCTCACCCTGGAGGAAGGGAGCACAAGAAGCTGAACTTGAACCTTGTATTCCTGGGTCAGTGTGGGTGCAAATACCATTAAAGCATGGAGGTACCAACTCACTGTACCAGGGGACTGAACCTGGGAAAACTTAAAGGTCTCCAATCAAAGATTTACATTCTCTCAGGTCTCCAGTCAAAGATTTACATTCTCTCTGGTCTCTATCCCCACTTCCTCTCCTATATCATGACATGAATAATTTTATTAAGCTTCTTCAGAGTCATGAGAAATGAATGGAATTAGTATTTGCAATATGTTTAACCCACAAGAAGAAAAGTGTGAGCGATGAGTGCTCTAGCATTTATTGATAAGACTGAAAATCTGCACAGGTGGAGGAGTTGGTGCCTCAAGAGCTGGGACTGCTTTTTAAAAGACCTAGATCCTGTTAGAATTATACTGGTTAAACAAGGCAGAGTGAAAAAAGGTTTTATGTGCAGTGCCAAGCCAACAAGGCTTTATTTACACGATGCCACCATTATGCTGACAGATATGACAAATGCAAGACTAATGTGGCTCCTCGTGTGTCTGTCAGCAGTGACACCCCATGACCTTGGTGGAAACCAGAGAAGGAAGAGAGCACTGGGAAATCCTGTTAACAGCAGAAAAAACATGGAGAAAACGAGTGGAGCAGGAGGTTCTTGCAAGGCACCAGGAGCAGCACTGTGTTATTAGTCCCACTGGGAGTGGAGTGTGTCTGACCACTTGATGTCAGACTTGACCCACATTTCAGTCAGCCTCCAGGGCAACAGGAACTTCAGATTAATTTGATACAAACATTACTACACTTGAAAGATGTATTTGGAGAGACATTTCTTTAGAACACAAGCTGTGGAAGGTCAAATATATGAAATAACATGAAAAGAGGTATTTGAATCTTGACCTGCTCAACACAGCTGATAAAAGCTCCTCACGGCAAGAAACTCACATGGTGCTCAGATCTTAATTACGTTGAATTCCTTAGATCCAAACGTCCTCAGAGCACAGGGAAGCTTGCTGAGGCTTCATTTCAGGCACGGCTCTCCAGAAACCAGACAGAAACCTGGCATCCAGCACTCAGCCTCTTGGAAACACAAAGTACAGATCCACTTTCAGCGCCCAAAGCACTGAGAGCATGGATCAGCAAGTATCAAAGCCTTAACTACTCTTTGCAAGGCAGAACACTCTGAAATTTTGACCTTACATCTCCTCCCAGGCACAGCTGTGCAGCCTGTGCTGATCCCAGCCTGCACCATCACCTCCCTGTCCGAGGTCATCACCTTTCAAGCTTTTTGCCTGGACATGCACAAGGTCCTCAAACAACAGCCATTTTTCCTGTTGTTGAAACATGGTTCAACAAAATGAAAGAAAACTGATCATCAGCTTCTGCTTTGGGCAGGATAAGCCAATTCCTCATGGCAAATAGGAGCAAATTTGAACACTTCAAAAAACTTTTCTGCCTTAATTTCCACCAAAGCGAGCGCATTAGCCAACATTTAAACTGCTCCACAAAGCAGCCCAGTGCCTTGGACCTAAACTAGGTAGAGAAATGCACCCAACTGCTCCTTTGATGGATGGATGGTGGTAAACAGAGCAGAGGAAGGCGTGTGCCACCAGGCTCCAGAAATGGTAAGTGACAGAAGCTACTCCCAGGAGACCTTATCCAGCACCTAAATCCCCAGCTCAGGAAAGCATTAACCAGAACTGCTTAACTTAACTGTCTGCTTAAAGTGGCACCATGTTCAATGGGATGGAAGCATTTCGGAAAAATTATGCTGGAGCTTAAATGACTTATGAAAGAATGAACTTAAATGTGTCCTAAAATACCTCCCTAAATGATGTCTAGGTCTTCACACAGGCTTGGATATCAAGAAAATTGGAGTGGGTCATGTGAAGAACTAAAATATCAGCACCGAGAGTGCAAGGCAGCAAGAAGGAAATGGACAATTGAGTATAAATTTGAGCATCTCCAATTTATTCACAAAGTCACCAATCCAAGACATTAGTGCAGTGAAGTTAGGCATGAGCTTAGATTTCAGTGGCTTTAATGTGGTTTAAGCACTTAATTTTGCTGCTGTCAAGTTTTAGGGATCTAAACCAATATGGCCATTAAGTACAGGATTCTCTGTGCTTTTCTCAAGCAAATAAAGCAGAAATATAAAAACCAGGAAAACATTGACTGCTTCCCTCGTGCTGCTGCATGGGAATACACGATGGCTTGTGCATCCTGCAGCAGTGATGTTATCTTTATCAGAGAACTCCAACACCAACATTCATTACCGCAGCCTCAGTGACTGAAATCACTGGTTTGAAACATGCAGTGCCATTTTCTGCTCTGTACACAGATTTTCAGCAATCATAAAAGACAGACCTTTCTAGTACCCAGTGAAGCAATAAAATAATCTATATTCCCTGCACAGAAGTAGGAAAAAACCCCACAATTGAAACAATACAGTATTAGCAGAGCGTAACACAACAAGCATTAAAAATAAAGCAGGATGTGAATGATTGTTAGGTAACTAATAATAATCACAGGAGCAATACTGTCTAAGCAATTATATTTCAAATAAAGTGTATTAGAAACAAACATTGGAAGAGGTGACTGAGCATTTAAAATTGATTTTATTTATTTAGTTATTACTTGCTACCTGTGATTTATTATTTCTTTTCTTTTTTCAAAGTAATGTTTTATTTTACTAGAAGCAACAGAAGAAGGTAAATATATAATTTACCAGCTTCCCCATGAAATTTAGCAAGGCAGAAAGCACAATGATTTCATATCTCCTAAAAATGGGCCATCTCTTCTCCCTGAATTTAGACCACCACAGCAGAGAAATGACCCACGCTACTGGAACAGAGTACTTATTCTTGAATCTCTTGGTCCTGCTTCTGGCTGGAATTCTTTTACATTTTAAAGGAAGATGCAAAACTATCATACCCCTCCCAGTGTCCCATTTAACATGAGAGGGATATTGTAGGAGCAAAAGAAGGGTGAGTGTGGATTTTTTTTTCCTATTGCCTCTAATAATCCAGGTTTTACTCTGAAGCCTGAAGATTTGAAGGACCCTCACCAGAACTGCAGCCCTCTGAAGGTGTTTGGCCTGGTAAGTAACAGCCTTTGGAAAATTTGGAGAGAAACCATCTAGTGGTAACAGTGGTACACAAGACATGCAAATGGTTCTGATTCCCCCACAAGCTCTTTCCTGGTGTACCCACTGCTGTACTAAAGTTCAGCACAATTGCAGAGCCTGACAGGGGTTTCTGAGCAATCAGCACCAACGCCGCAACAACTGGTGGATCTGCAGATGTAATTACAACCTCAGAACCATCTGCAACCCCCTCTTCCAAGCAACAGGAAAAAGAGATGTTTCCTGAATGGTATTCCAGGCAAACCCTACACAGAACTGGAGCATGGGTGGCCCAGATGGGAAAGGTGTTGATATTTCGTGTCAGGATTTTCGTGCTGGACAATATAAGCTTCTCCCTCAAATGCCCAGTGTGTAGATTTCAGATGTCACATTTTGGCTATGAAAATGAAAATTATACTTAATCTGAGCTGCTGCCAGAGAGGCTTAGGAGAGTTTTTAGTAGTAGAGAGTGGGAAATCTCAGTATCTATGGACAGCGAGCCAAAGTGCAAGTAGCATATGGATCAGTGCCTTTATTTCCTTACCAGGGCTCTAATATTTTTGGGCTTTGATCAGCTTATGACTTTTTAGTGCATGGGGCACTATTGCTGCACTCCATAATTCCTCTGGTTTTCCAGTTTGTCCCTGTGCCTAAGTGGAAAAGTTATGCAGCAGGAAGAGATCAGGTCATAACTTGCTTTGCTTAGATTTGTTCCTCATAATTTCTGACAATAAATGAAGTGCAGGCTGGTGTGAAGGTGGCCTGGGGTCAGTGGGATGGGGAGGGAGGAGATTCTTTCAAGAATTCTGATAAATGTTGCTGCCTGGGACAATGAATCATTTGTAGGTCGTGTGGGCTCTGTGAGGTTGATTTTGTAGGTGTTTTATCCAGGTGGCTGAGCAGATTGGAAGTAAACTAACACAGGCCTGGGGAAGGTCAGAATGGCCACAAAACTCAATCCCTCCACAACAAAACAGACCCACTTTTTCTACCAAGCCCTGCCATGCTAAAAGTAGGAAAAGCAATTCTATAGATGAGATTAATTAAGTCTTGAGAGTTTTCAAATTTGGAGTGGTCCTCAACGTTTTAAGAGTTCTGCATATGCTTAAATTAATTTCTGTGTTAAACCCCCATTAAAGCACCTTTGCAGTCAGTATGATTTTGTGGCTTGACTCCAAAACCACTTTAGCATTTATGTCAATACATCTAACTTCTTTTCTTGGGAAGATGAGTGGCAAAGTACAAGCAAATAGAAGACTTCAAATACATAATTTTGGAAGGACAAAGATCTGTGCTGAAAATCAGAGGTCTTGAGGATGATGTAACAATATTTGAGTCTAGAAATTGTTCCAACAATTTTCTGCACTATGTTCAAATGCACCAGTGAAGAGCAGATGTAAAGGGCATACAAACTGGTTGTTCTTTCCAAACAAAATAAGTTGAACCAACTATATTTTAGCCAAAAAAAAAAATTTTTTTTTTTGTAAAAGATCCTTTAGATCTAGAACACAAATGGAATATTAGCTATTTTTAGTGACATGAAATTTTTTCTAACCTTTGACTCAGAGTATCCTACTAAAAGCCTCCTTTCAAAAGCATGAAATATCTGTCTAAATGTCTATATTATTTAAACCAGCAATTAGAACCAGATGTTACTGCATTTTATATTTAGACACCAAATTTCAATATCTTAAACAGAAAGAACGCTCTTGAAGGACAGAAGGAGTAATTTTCAAATGTAATTACAGCATATTGTTTTGATTCTCTCTCATTAATTTACCTGATTGCAAAGTAAAATTAAATGAAGCTATATTTAAATTTAAAATTGGACCTGTGAGTAATGTAACATCTTATTATCTTACTGCATGGGAAGAAATAGTTTTAGTGTATATTTCACATTTCATTAAGCTGTCCATATCCGTCATAAAGCTGTTAAAAGACCTGGAGATTATAAAAATGCCATATTTATGAGTGCACAGCGTATCACAGCTCTTTTGTAATGAACATCCCCCCAAAATATCAAAGATTTTTTTTAATATAAATCTGTAAATGTACTTAAGAAAAAGCATGCAATGAGTGTAATCGTCACTAAAGAGCATTTGATGAATAATCTGAAATCACTGAACTGAAAATTCACCCGACCTGCCTGGTGTCACAAAGACTTTGCACCAGTGCTGAGAGCTGAGCATCCAAATCAAGATCTCTCTTCCAAGGGGAAAGTGAACTCGGGAGCCTTGTCTGTGTAAGCCTCAGATGCCGCTGTCGCAACGTGGATGCGTAGCAAAACCACACCAAGTCCAGGCTCAGGTATCAGTGGTGGCAAGAGTCAGTTTAATGGATTTCCCTGAGGTTTTTATACATTAGCTTGCAAAAAGTGAGTTAAATGGCATAAAGTAATTGGTCCTCTGGCCATCCACCCCTTGAGGGGATTGATCACATTCCAAGACATCCATTCCCAAATGTTTTTCTAGTTGAAGCCGTAACAATCCAGCAAAACAATTTTCAGGTGTGAATATTTACAAAACTGGTAAGTTTGTTTTAGTGAGCTTGCATGGGAAAGATGGAGCTCTTGCTAATTCTATAGAGCTGAAGAAATTAACTGCTGAAGCTTTTTCAGCATGCACACTCAGACGCCAGAGGCAGCAGCTGATTGACTGGCGGCCCTCTGGGATCACACACACACGGGATGTGTGCCTCGCTCTTTGGCTCTGGATCCAGGCAGAATTCCTGCCGAGGAGGAGAGGGAGCTTCCCTCAACAGCCAGAGCTTGACTTGGCTGCTCTGGAAGCGCTTGGCTGGGAAATGCAGCCACTCCAAGCAAACAAAAGATGAAAAATGTATAAATGGTCCCGTTCTGGCAGCGCCAACAAAGAGGAGAAGATTGTAAAGCAGCTATGCAGGGCTGAGGAGAAGCCAAATGCTGAAATGTTGTATTTCACTTGCAAGTAGGCATCTGCAGCTGCCAACAGCAGCAAAAGGGGCTTATGGGTTTTAAAAAAATTAAATAAAAAATTTATGGTGGTACTTCCATGCTACAAAAATATTTAGAGAGCTGTAGTTTCATTTAAAGCCCGGCCTCTGTGCATGTGATTGGAGAATCCCCTCATATTTGACCTGCTGCTCTTCTGCAGACATTACAGTCCAAATCCAGACAACCAGACAGAAATCCAGACACAGAGCTTCTAAAACCCACCCAACATTTTTTCTTCCATAAATAAAGATTGTCAGTTTCCTTTTTTTTAATAATGCATCCTAATATAATTTTTAATCTTTAGCAGCCATTCCTGTTCCCAGGAAAAGTTGTCTGCCCCATTAGCAGAAAAATGAGTGGCAACAGGTTCCAAGCCTATGAGACTGCTGTGGAGACTTGTGCACAGGCATTCCAAGAATTCCCAAGCAAGTTCAGTGTCACCACAGCTATCTTTGGAAAACACTGAGTGCACACAGCACAGTCCCATGCTATAATGTCTAGGGGTTGATGAGCAAACACACATTTCACCATCATTCTAATACAAGCACTAAAGTCTATTTCTTTTGCTGCATCTAAACCCACAGACTAAATAGTGCAGTTGGCGACGCAAACAAAACTTTTACCAACTTGAGAGGAAAAGCTTGAGACCATTTAAGGAATTCTGTCAGGATGATTCCTTCAGAGCTTTCTTCATCAGGCTCCCACTGAAGTGAACAGGATATATCACACAGGAAGAGTTCAGAGAGTTGGTGTGGGGTCCTCTCTGGTGGATTCACTACAGAGCAATACTTTTGATTTTCTTACATTCACCTGAAATTCATTTCAGTGAATGCAAACCATCCATGTGTAGACCTTTGATACCAGCCTATTAAATTAAAATCTAGAATATCTTGATGTTCTTCTGCCAAACACTGTCCTTTAAAAACTATTCAATCTCTGTTACACATTTTACTCAAAATGGTATTGTATCATTTCTCATACCACTGGCTTTTCTCTCCTCACTCGTGGTGGCATCTGCCAGTCACTGGTTTGTTGCTGTATTTACCTGGCAGCACCTTTGCCCAGAAGGAAGGAGAGCCAGCCATCCCACTGCTGAAGGAATTTAGGGAAGCCTGATTGGTTCCATTGGAAACTCTGAGGTGGTACACACCACCTCCAACACTCTCCTGCCCCTTTTCAGAACACCTTTCTCTGTACTCTGCTGAATTTACTCAATTAGAGAAAAAGCTCAGAGCTGGGCCAGGGGCAGGGGTAGAGAAATGGTATGGATGGAACTGCACCATTCCTCAATATGGAAAAATGTCCATACATACAATCTCCTGCCCTTTTGTGGTGCCAGAGGATGTTCGGGTCCAATGTAAACTGATAAAGAAGGTAATCTGAGCAAAGAGCAGGTCTGGAAACAAATAAAATCTAATTCATCTGGTCAGCTGAATGTATTTGTACAAGCCTTCCAGTGAGTATTACCTGAGGGAATAAACTAAAGAAATGACATTTTGATGATCAGAAGTGCCATGTATATTTTAATTAATTCAGGTCTTCAGGTTCTGTATTCTGGACAATTTTCCCTATTACATCTCAAAAGAAGAGCTCCACTCTGACTGATTTTCAGAAGAGAAATCCATACAAGGAGATCCAGGTGCTTATACTGGAACGCTGTATAGCTATAACAAATTTGGAACCTGATACTTTGTTGTAGGCTTTTACATTCTTGTCTCCTTTGAGAGATAGGCCAACTATTACTTTTTTTTTTAGGTAGCTGAGAGCAAAACTGTTCCTGTGAAATTTCTGTCTTAAGTGCTCACCTGACAGAGATCTCTTTGTCTCTCCCTATTGTATGGGGGTTTCTTCATCAGTGCCTAACAAATATAAGAACTAATACTTGGCTCAGGATTTATTCTTTTAAAAAATAAGAGGAAGAATTTTATTAATCCCTTCTACACATTTATAGTCAGTTCCTCAAATATTTTTCATGTGACCTGAGATAGAGTTATTTTCTTTCTCACCATTTGCATAAAGTTCCCTCTTCTGTTTGAAAATCTGCTTGTATTTTCTTCTGTAACAATAATCAAAGGTCTCTTATTTAAAGTTTGTGTCTGGCCCCTGTACCTGACCATTGATCCACTCCCATTTGTCCAGATTCTTGCATACTTGCATAAGAATTCTCTCTTTCCTTAGGAACAGAGGAGATATAAGTCAAAACTTTTTTCATAAATCATGCCTTTGTTACTAAATCACCTGAGATTGCCCCTGCAGCACCTCCTCAACATCTCCCTGTAACCAAGTGGCTGGAGCTGAGCACTGTTTCCTGATGAGACCAGCAGCAGGCCGGGATAATTCCTGCAGCTTTATACACCACACTGTCAGAGTGTATTTCAAAAACTTGCTTGCTCTTCTACATTTCTGTTATTGTTACCAGGAAAGGGTGCTAATGGTTTACTCTATTATCTGCAGTCCATTCTGGGTTCTTTCCTTTCAATGAATTCCTTGCTCTGCCCCTATTTAGGCTGCAATCTCTGTGCTTATTCTTTCAGTAATTGGCTACATTACTTCGCATCATGCTGCACTGAATTTTATGAACCACTTATCCACCCAAAGGCCAATATGCTTGTGTTATAAATATTACAATTCTGCTCATTCCAAGTGGTGCTGCTATCACCTGTGTTTAAATCCCTAATCTATTCCTCTCCCAAAACACCTCGGAGAGGGGCGAGCAGCTGCAGTTAAATGGACTAACTGCTATGCAGTCGCTCATAGGAAAGGGAAAATGCCATAGAGGATTAAAAAACCAGCAAAAACCAGCCCACATCATCTGTGAAAGGCCAGGGTCTCCCAGTGGAGTCATTAAAGCATCAAGGGAGTTCCCTGACTTTTTAGCCAATTACAGTGGAAGTCACAACATTTCATGAAGTCTTGCCCTGCGCCAGCCTCCATCCCTGCCCTGTGCTCACTCAGGTTATTCTTTAAAAGCTCCTGCTTCTTGGGACTCCAGAATTTTCAAAGGCTTGCCCAACACCCATCCTAGGTCCATTTTTCCTTCTCTTTGGGTACTTAGATCTGTGAGCAAGACTCAAATGATGTCTTTGGGTAGACTGCAATCCATGCAGCGCAGCTCTCCAGCTCTCCAGCTTGTGCTTGTCTCTAACAGCTCAAAACAGCATCTTGGCCTTTCTCCCTGGCATCTCCTTGCAAATATTTAGCTATTATGTCACAATAAAGATGACTAAAATATTGCTGTTAGCCCCCTTACTCCACTACATGTGACCCTGCTACACCTTTTCCTGCCTCTTGTGATGTATTTTGCCTGTCACTCAAACACTGAAAAGGGAGCCTGAGATGTGCCAAAGCCTTGATCCTTTCTAGACAAGAACTGTGAAACTGCCTTTTCTTTCTAAAAAGATGCTAAAAATCATGCAGACTTACAGCTTTCAGCAATTTTTTTNTTTTTTTTTTTTTTTTTTTTTTATTGCAAGGGTAACTTTTGCCTCATTTTTATTTACACAAAAAGTCCTCAAGCTTCTCACTGTAACCCTGGAACCCCTCTTTTTTTTGCACCTTCACAGGTCTGACTTCTTGGTGAAATGCTTGTTCTCACTCTCATGCCCTTCCCAGCCTACCCCTCATTGGAAACAACAACTCCTGCCTCCACTGGATGCTAGCAGGGACACCAGGCAAACTATTCCCTGCTGCCATCTCCACTTGGGATATTTTTTTCCCCCAAGCATCCACGGAGCTATCCCATTATCCTTCAGAACCGTTCTTATCCCATTCCTTGGCTTGACATCTCTGGTGGACAAATGCTGGACAGCTGGTGTGCTGATACTGTTTGCCTTCATGCTTATCAACTGTTTAGGAGGTGCTTTGCACTTCACCATCTGCCCATCTCCATCTGGTATCTCCTGTTTTATGGTTTGGATTTAAGCTCTGGTAGTGGTGACCGTCTTCTAATTCCCCTTTTTTCCCCCTTCTGTTAACAGAGCAGTGAGCACGGGGGGATCTGGTCCATGGCCACCATTTGCTAGGTGCTGTGTAAAGCTAATTATTCAGCCAGCATGCCAGTGGACTATTTGCTCTGCATGGAGCAAGTATGGAACAGAGGGTGCTCCATGGACTTCATATTCCTTTTGAATCTGCAACTAGCAGCCATTCCCTTCTCCTGTTGCTTCCCATTTCTCTGTTAATGGACAAGAAGATGAAGGAGAGAGAAGGTAAACAGTGTCAATTAATATTTATCAGTTGCCTTTCTGCTTTCTTTCCTTGTTGTTTCAGGAATCTCTAGGAAAACCAGCTGAAAAATTATTTCTCCAGTTCCTCCCAAAATAAATGGAGGAGATTAAATGAAACAGAGAGACAGCAATGACCTCAAACATCATGCCTGGTACTGATGGAGGATGAGGGGGTTCTGGAAGAAACTGGATGATTGGTGTTGGCACAATGGCCATGCCAAGAGATATCCAGAGATGAAAGGGCAGGGGGAAGAGCAGGGAGGCAATTTTGTGTTCAGGGTGCATGAGGCCATGATCTGCACAGAACAGAACATCTTGTTCCCACAGGTGAGGAAAGAGCCAAAAGGCCACACTTGAAGAATAACTAGGAATGTGAAGGGAGGGCTATGAGTTATGACAGCATGAAAAGAAACATTTTCCTTCCTGGACCTCTGAAATGCTTCCAGAACATCACTACTGTTTTTATAGGAAAAATTGTCCATATTTTCTCAGACTTTAAGTCACATCACAAATAAAAAACCCCTGTTTCTGATGGTGAACACAGCTATTGTTCTGCTCATAGAGTGCAGAGATCCTGAGAAACAGCAGATATCTACTCTGAGGTACCTGGAAATCTTTAATGCCTCTGAAATGGGCCAGAGGTTTACTTAGCAGGTCTGAAAAAGCACTCATTTAGTATAGCCTGAAGGATGGATGGACCCTTTATTCCTCATTTTAAACTGAGGTGTAGGAAAAAATCCTAAATACAGCACCAGATGTGATCCTAGCAACTCAGTTTTTACTCTCAAATAACTTCAAGCACTTCAGATGGTGCATTTTTGGCTGTTTGTTCGGGATTATTATTATAATTACTACTATTAACATTATTTTCAAATACAGATATTACATGAGTAATGAAATGACAAATGGTAATACCATACCTTTTTAATGAAGTGTTTATCTACGTTTGTCTTTTCCAAGACTTTTTTTTACAATGTAGGAAGGATCTTGTATAAAAAGTTAAAGGTCATCCAGTGCATTTTAAGTCAATGAGGAAATGAATTTGAGAGCTGTTTAGGAGATATTTGTGACATATCTCATATATTAACCAGCACTGATAATTTAGATGCAATGTATCTGTTGGTTTAGCATTTCAAAAGACAGATCAAACACAACTATCTGAAACAGCTGTTGCTAGAAACCTTGTGAGCACTCCTCAGCCAGTAAAAATCAGCAGAGTTCTGGCAATTTCAGTGGATCTACCCTGATTCACACAGCAGCAAAATCTAGTGTTCCACTTTTGCAAAAGCTATTAAAATGCAGGCAGTAGATTGACTGTGGCTTAATGCTGCTAATCCAGCTGCCCTTGGCCTCTCTGGTTTCTCTGCTTAGACTTCAGAGACATTTACTGTGTAGGTAAGCAGCATTAAACTAAGAGTTCTTCAAAGAGCTAGACAGTATTGATTGGCAGAGGTTTTAAAGCTGTTCCTGCAAGAACTGTGCTCTGTTAGTGATGGTTTCAGCCTTGTTGCCATTGTGATGCAGACGTGTAGGAAAACCACACCAAGTCCAGGTCAGTAGAAATGGTGGCAAAGCCAGGTTTAATGGCTTTTTTTTCTCAAGGTTTTTATATGATAGTTCGCAAAAAGTGAATTAATTGGCATAAAGTAATTGGTCCTCTGGCCATCCACCCCTCGAGGGGCTTGGCCCAACTTCTGGCACATCTGTTCCCAAGTGTTTTTCTAGTTGAAGTCATAACAATCTGGGAAAAACAAGTGCAGGTGTGGATATTGATAAAAACTGGTAACTTTGTTTTAGTTAACTTGCATGGGAAAGACAGAGCTCGCACAAAATGCTAGAGAGCTGAAGAAATTCACTGCTAAAGCTCTTTCAGCATCTACACAGCCTGATGCATACAAACCCCAGCTCATGGAGCTCTCCTGACACTGAGGCTGCACAGCCACTGAGGGGTGACTTCTGAAAGCCACTCTTCAGGGCTCAGCCTTACTTCCACTCTGTTTCTCATGAGATACTTCACCAGAGGAAGTGTGACACTAAAAGCTTCAAGAATGGCTTTGCTTTGCGGGGTTCATTGTGAGAGTAGATGTCAGATCTTGTTCATAACTTGGTACCAAAAGTCTTCTCTGCATACAACAAAGGACTGACAGGTCCAGGCTATATTAAAAGCAGAACCCAATGTTCTTCATCTCCCTTTCTTGTTCCAATATTTCCTTTTTGTTACATTTTTATATGAAAAGAAAACATACAGTTTTATACAGTGGGCTTGCTGGGCCAGGGACTGCTGCTTTCTCTACTATCACACAGCACAATGAGATTTCCTCCAAGCAAAAGCTCCTATTTTAATAGATTTTCAGTCAGACACCTTGGTGGAGAGAATTCAGAAGTATCTCTGCCATATGACAATTTGTGGCCTTTATATCTGGGACCAAATCTCCTGAGACACCAGGAGGACCAAAAAGAATATGAACCCATGCAAACACACACATAAACTTTTCCTGTTTTTCTGCAGGGATCTTCCTTGTCCCTGCTAATATCTGCTGAGCAGTCCGTATGAAAAGAAACCTGAGGGGTGAGGGAAAGGCTGTATTGTCTCATTTTCTTAAGAATGTCCCAAGAAAGTCTCTTTTCACCACGTTATAGAGAAGACTTACTGAGGATCAACATATTGACACAAAAAAATGTGCACTGGAAGATGTGGGGGATTGATCCCAGCATCCCACTGCTGACTTGTCTCCAAGTCCTGGAAAAACTACTGTTTCCTTCTAGAGAAAAACAAACTATTGCTTAAAAATATTAGAGCTTGATATTTGTCTCAGCTCTTGATTAGGAAATTAGTGCTGCCCCCTCCCTTCCTCTTCCCAAAATTACAGCAATTGTACCTGTGAGCAGGTGTTGCCAGAAACCAGCATCCATTAGTGTATTTTCTGGTTTCATGATTAGCTGATACAAAACTGAGATGTAATCAAGTAAGAATTCATTCGTTTGATTAGCCATTGAAATTATTCCGTGCCTAATCAGGTGCCTGGCTAGTTTGTCAGCCTCCTTTGTGGAGTCTTCGTCTCTAATGGGTGGTCCAAATGCATTCACAACAGCAGATCTGATTTAAGTAGAGTCAGGGTCCTCGGGCTCATCTTTGAGAGTCAAAAGGGAGAGATGAAAGAACACCTCCGATGTGAACTTATTTCACTCCTCACCTACCACAACAAAAAAAGCAGCTTTGAGTTGTGAAGTCTTGTGTACAACAGAACAGGACTCGAGGTGTTAGCAGAGAGAATGATCCACTGAGTTCTCTGTGAGAGCTCAGCTGTAAAAACAGACCTGCAATGAAACAGATTCAGGCTTAAAACTCATGGTGAACAGGCATCTCACTCGTGGATATCAATGGATTTGTGTTCTCAGGTCTTATCTTTGGCGAGTTTTCTGCACAGCATCAAGGAAGGGTTTACTTAAGACTGAACAACTGTAAGGAATGGGCATTTCTTTGAGGTCCTCACCAGAACTTGTGAGAAGAGACGGGTGAGCCAAGAAGCAGCACGTGCATTTGTTTTGGGAAAGGCTTGTTCTTGCTCCTGTCTGCAGGTGCACAGTGTTTTTCCCTCTCCCTGAATACCCTGTCCAGGGGCAGGTCCATCCTGGAGCCAGCAGACACGGGAGAAGCTCCTGGCAGCTTCTCACAGAAGCCACCCCTGTAGCCCCCCAGTTCCCAAACCTTGCCAGGCAAACCCAATACAAGGAGCTGTCCTTTGAGCCAATCTGAGTCAGGCCTAGAGCAAAATTCATTTCTGCAGCCCAAAGCTGGGATTTTCTTGCCTTCATATGTCCAAATCTGGGCTTGCTCAAATCAATAGTAATTTTTCCACCTAGCTAATTATTTAAGGTTATTCTATGACCATTCCAAGAAATTAATTTCTTGCTTATCTTGCTCCCTCCTCACTTAACTCTCGGGTTGTTACAGTGCAACACATGTTTGAAAGAAAACTGTTTCAAATGCAAGGTTACAGAAGAGTTTTTGCATCTAATTGAAACATACAGGTCAAAAACCTGCCAAACAGGAACATGAAACTGGCTGTATTTTTAACATTCCTCCAAGACAAAAAAGTCTTTTAAATGCAAAATATCCTTATAAAATAGCTTTACCTCATTTCCACAGAAGTTATTAAAGCACAGAAATAATCCTGTTTGTTTCAATATCTTTTTCCCAAATATTAAAATAATTAACTGAGTAAAATTACCATATATCTTAGTTTATGTTATTTCTATTAAAACAGGTCACAATCACAAGTGATACTGCTCAAATATCACCTTAAATTGAAATGATGTTGATAGGTAACAAAATAATTTTTGCTCCTCTGATTTTGGATGTTTTCTCAGCAACTGTTCCTATTTAAAAGTAAGAAAAAAGGCAAAATGCTATTACAGAATCTCAAATAATATCTGAACTCAGAAGAAATAGAACTATTTGGGACTTCAAGTTCAGAAATGGATAAATACCATAAATACAGCAAATATGATGTATAGATATTAGAAAGCACTTTACTGGAGAAGCCTGAATGCAAGAATCCAATTGTGATTTTCCACCTTTTAAACACAAACTCAATTTAAAACTTAAATATTGCTTGGACTGTAATCCAAGGCCTGACTGGGGTGAACTCCACAGTCTTAGTGTGCTGTCAATGGCTGCTGTAGGAATTGGAGTTCAGGTGCCAAAGGGAGTGTATCAACTGTTTCAGCAATCACTCTGTTTATAAGAGAAGAGGTGTTCCAGCCTCTGGGAATTATCAGCTGAGTTCTATACCAGGTGTGGAACTGTTATTGTGATTTCAGGGCAGAATGGAAGAACGCAAGAGTGCTCTCAGGGTGAGTAAGTGGTACAGGAAATTGATAGCTAGACTTGCTTCTAAAGTGGGATCTACTCAGCTGAACTTGCTTCACTCAAACAGCAGTTTGTACTTAGAATGCGTCTTCAGATAAGCAACTCTCTTCTCCATCACCCACCGACAAAATCCAGCTGCCTTGAGTGGTATTTTAGAAAGGTTTAATACAGCTTGCTGTTTAAATTAAGCAGGATTCGAAGTTAAGATATTTCTCAAAAAGAGTTTCATTATCCAGGATGGAAAGGATCAAAGTCAGGGTTTGTATATTGACTCTTTTACTATTTTCAGTACAAGGGTCAGTTTAGCTTTGTATTAGCATTGCAAGAACTTCTCACTGTCAGAAGCCTTTCCTTCCCCCGTCACCCACTGGTGAAGGATTCTGCCCCTCGTGGTGAGAACAGCCCCATGCAAAGAGCAGGAGACAGGACCTTCTAAAACAGATCTTAAAAAAACACAAACCTGGCAGGAGCAGATCAGCTGCTGGAGTTTCCCACCTTTATCACTTTATTCCCTTCCTCTCCCAGCTGTGTCAGATCATACAGCCATCTCAAATTGAGGAGCATTTGGATTAGAGTCAAGAGTGCTATTAATGTTTCCCTGTTATCAGTTACTGATACAAGTTAAGACAAAGGATCCTAGTTAGAATTCCAACTGGCACTTTGTAGTGATGTATTTTATGGCTGATTTAGCGTTTTCCCCTCTGCAGGCTTCATACCAGAAAAATTGATTTAGTACTTCTGAAATGAATGAAATGATCTGTTATTGACATCGTTAGTCTCATTCATGACTTTGGAAACTGATTAAATGTTAGTGGTGACTTATTTAGTAGTAACAACCATCAAATACCATTTCAAGAGTTCTTGTATTGTACTTGATACCTGGTGGAGGAGGAGGAGGAGGAAGAGGAAGAAGAGGAGGAGGAAGAAGAAAAGGCTGCCTGATCTTTTCTAAAAGGGGCTGGAACCCCCTCTGCTGCTTTCTGTGACTTGTAGGTTGCCTCTAATCTATTTCTGCCCCAGTGAAACCCAGGATAAGGAATTCAGTAAATAAGTTGCACTATCATGATCCACAATCTGCAGATAAAAGTGAGACATCCAAACGAGGTACCTGCTTTGGGAGCTGTTTGGTGTGACTCATCCAAACAGGGCTGCAGAAATGCCAGGGACTTCCTGCTCATGGCCCCTTTAGGGACACCTCTGTCCTCCTTTAGGGTGTCTCAGCTGTCCTGGAGAAAAAGTCTCACATGCAGACAAAGCTGACCCCTGCTCACCTCAAGGTTTTCCAGGTGTCACTTGGGATCTGAGGACAGTGAGGACCATGTCCAACTGCCCACTTCCAACTGGATGGTTACAGTGGAGGTCCTGCCACATCCTGGAGGAGTGCAGAGACCTCATCCTGCTGCTTTATGCAGCCTCTGACCCAGCCTCCACCAAGCCAGTGGGAGCTGAAGCAATGATCAGGTTTTTGGAGTCCCTCATAAGCCACTGATCACATCCAAAGTCATCCAGCCCCATCAGTCATTCATTTAACAGGTTTTTTAATAGATTTATAACATTTTTATCAAGTACCTCCTAGTACCCTGAATCACAGCACAGGAATTCTCTGCCTGGAAGGAGTGAGAGGAGTATAGCCCTTCAATTTTTATGTGGAAAAATGTAAGTTATACTGAAGCAGTAAAAGAATGAAGAGACACTTACAAAGAGAAAGCTAGCTGTCAAGATAGTAGGGAAAAAAAAACCTCTACAGACCTGAAACGAAGTCAGTGACATTTAAAAAGAAAACTAAGAATCTACTCAGCTTGGCTTTGCAGTCCAGCAGCTTGGAAATGATGGCTCGTGAGATGTTCTGTAACAAACAAATGTACCCTCTGGCCACAATGCACATTATTGATCCTGAGACAAAAGCAGAGGAGATTGAAAAACACAGATTAGAAAAAAAAAAAAAAAAAAAAAAAAAGCTGTAAGAAAACCTCAATTTCGACTTCTCTTTCAAGTTTGAAAATAAATGCAATTGCAGATGTATACTTGGGAAAAGTGCTTCATATTTTCTGACACAGCACCTTCAATCTGCTGCAGTTCAACACGATGTTGTAATTCACAGGGAATTCTCACAGGCTTCAGCTGTTGTGGGCACTAATTGGAAAATTCAGCGAACAATTGGAACTGTAAAGAAGTTACATTTCAACACAAAATCGTGTCCTCAGGAAAATAAAATGAGAAGTGCTCCTACAGTATGATGTAAGATCCTGAAAAACCTCACTGTGCTGCAAGGAAACTCAGGGGAATTCATGCACAGCATTAAACACACAGGAAGGGCTTGAGTTCTGAAACAAAATAATTTAAACAGCAGAATCACCAACCCTCCCAGTGGCTTCTCTGTTAAGAGTTTATGGAAACAAATTCTGAAATTATTAGCACTAGATTTGGCCCAAATTTCATAATTCTGTATCTAACAAACTTAATTAATTTAATTGCAAATCCTCCCAGGATAGTGTGAGAATGTATTTATACAAACCTTGTCTTTCATTGAAATAACAAAAGCAATTCTCCCCACAAACTAACCCACAGCTTTGGATAATTCATTTCTAGCTAAGTACTGCCCTCAGAAGGACACTTCTTAAATGTTGGGTGAGAAAAGGGGAAAAAATTTAGTGCAGGAATGTAAATACCTCTAATAATCAACAGTTCATCATTTAAATCTTCCTATGTAACTGAGAAAATTTATACATTAAACAGCAAAATCTACAGATCACAATTAAGTATGAAAGTTTTCTATTCAATTTTTGTCTTAACTGGATATGATTTGCCACTTTAAAAATATCTCTCCCTGTAGAAATCTTCAGCACAGATCTAGGACTCATTCTCAAAACCAAGTTTTTTTAAGAACAAGTGTTCTGTGATCATGGGGAACAGAGACTAAAAATAGTCTTCTGCTCACAATTAATAACATTCATGACTTTTCAATGACTTTCCATTAATGATTTCAGAGGTATTCCAACTGGAGTTAAATTTAAATTAAAAATTAAATGCACTTACCATACATGATGTGAATTCATTAGGATTGCTTAGTTACAGAAATGTTTATTTCAGAACATTTTCTGCAGTATTGTCAAAATAGGCTATCAAGTTGCAAATGCTGAAGCTATGAATAAATATTGTCAAACTGCACAATGAATTACAAGTTATTACACATCTTACACCATAAAGTTGTTGTGAAGTTTATTTGGCTCTGGAAACGCTGCCAGAGTGATGCTGAACATAAAATTGATGAGATTCCAGACAACAGAGTAATAAACAAGACAACAAACCAGACATTTTAAGTAATTGTATGGAGAAAGTCCCACTTTTCAAACACAAATATGTCTAAAATTAGACTTTATGCTCATATTTCAGCTAACTGGAAAACAGCTGATGTGAAAAGGTATCAAAAATGTACTGGTCTAGTGGGAGCTGATATTTTGCAGTATCATGCAGCCCTGGCCTGCTCTGTTTAGGAGCTTATCATTAGCATTTCACATTGCAAAGGCTGAAAACCTGCCGACAGGTTCTTGTGCAGCATCTCTTGCTCAGCTGCACTGCCTTTTTGTGGAACACGATAATGCTTGCTTTTTTGTTTTTCAAAGCTTCTTTCCTTTATAGTTCTTAAACTGAAGGCATTTCCTGCTTCAAGAAATTTCCTTTTTGTGCTCTCTACACTGACAGCACCCTGTTAAGTCTCCAGAAATCAGCTGTGTTATTAAATGATTATTTATGTATGAGGTCATGGTAATTACCATTTCTAATGCCTTGCATACCCTAATACCTCCAGGCTGGTAATCTTTAGCATGTCTTCTTCCAGCAAGTGTTAAGAGGCTTATGCCTGAGAATTTCAAACAACTGGGAGAACAAGACAGAGTCCTGTTGCATTTCCAGCCTCACTTTTAACTGACATACCTTTTCAGCTTCAGCTCTCACATGTGTTATCATTCTTTCATCATCCAGTCTTTATAGCAAGCCCACAGGGTTCCATCAGTTCTCAGACAGCCTTCCCATACTGAGTAATACACCTGTTTAAATTCAAAAAAGACCATTTCCCAGCCCTATTTGTTTATTCGTCTCAGCAAGATTACCTGAAAAGCACAAACATCCTCTTCTGAAGCTGCATACACTTTCCTGCAGCTTCTAAGAGCTGTAAGAGTACCCAGGAGGCACGTTGATACAGATTTCTGCTCCCCTTTTTGAGCAACAAGAAAATGGCTATGACTTCACTCATCTTTCCTCATGATATGTACATTTGATTAGTCTACATTAACTTAACTGGCATTGTGCTATTTCATATGCCTTCCATACATGTGACTCCAAGTCACATTTCTCAATATTTATCATCTGTTCTCTTCTTTAATTCCACATGTTCTTACTGGTCTCTTATTTTCCCACAACAGCTCTTTTTAGCTTATTATAAATATGTACTGGTTCCAGTGTGTCTGCTTCAGCACAAAACCAAACCTGCATGCTTTGCAGGTTTCCAAACCATCCCAGTAACCTCCCATTCTAAACCACAGGGTGAGAAAATCAGTTTGGGTCAGGGAATAGTCAAAAGCCCCATGGACTGTCTCATCCAGCTGCTGTTGTCTCAGAGGTATCAGCAATTTTTATAGGAAATATTTCCTCATCACTTACTTGTATGCTAATAAGGGACCATCTCCATCACACCTTAAGCTCTTCTTTTTTTTTTTTTT
>VXAC01004207.1:470076-495068 GCA_013399225.1 Rhipidura dahli
TCTTTTTTTTTTGTCATCACAGGAAATTTTAGATGAATCAGCTTCCTGTGCATCACTGGTGATGAAAGAGGTAAGGAATATATAGGTGGGAGGCCATGGCCAAGAGCTGATGTGGATGTTCACCCTTACCCTTAATAGCAAAGCCAGTTTGAAAAGCTCCTATTCTCCCCACACCTCATTCCTACTGTTCCTATTCCTATTCCTGCACCTCTGTTATGTCCTTCCAGCTGTGTGGTTTCTGTGCTCAGAGAAGGATATCAGACAGGACAGGCAGTCTATGAATATTTCTGTGAGTATTTCACAGGAGATATCCCCTCATGCATCTGGAACAAATAAAGAAATCCTGCTACAATGGTGATAAGGAGCTTTTTATTTTTACCAAATTTTTGGTAAAATGCCTTCTTCCCAAGGTAACAAGGATGTTTTGGCTACACAGTTAACAGTTTATCTTCTCCCAGAAAGCTGATGCAAACCAAGCACTCAACAGCTACAGCAATCTGCTGCCAGAAAAGCTGAAGATGCCCCTGAAAGCTTTGGGCACCTTCAGCCTCCAGGTTTGGGTTCCATCTTCTTGCTTCAGGGGTGCTGTTGTGGAATCAGTAATCTAAACAGGCAAATCTGACTGCTTGCCCACAGGAGGGCCAGTTCCTCCCCTCTTTCTCCTTCTTCCTTTGCTTCTCACAGTGCCCTCAAGCCACTGAGCCCAGGCTGCTTTGGCCAAAACAAGGTTAATTTTCTCTCTGGTTAATGTTTGATCAGTTCACAAAGGCTGGTGGAAGGAAAAGGATGAAACCAAGCAGGACTTCCTCCTGGAGAGCAGCAGGCTCTGGGAAATGCAGCAGGTTCTGGAGAAATGCAATATCATTCAACAGTCCATGTTCATGCTCTTGAGCTGCTTCAGTGCCAAGACTTAAAACTGTGAGCAAAAACCAACTCAGAAAAAAACCTCATCACTCTCTGGGCACTGAGACTGGATTTTCTATTGCCAGCAAGAAATGCAGCATCCAGCAGATGGGCAGAATAAACAGCTGGGGGAAAAATGTGGCAACATGTTTTGAAACATCATGAGAAGATGAGTTAGAGCTCATCTCATCATGCTGTCATGACACTTGGAGCATTTTTCTGCTCTTACTTCATTAAAAGCTGAACAAATTGCACAACTGAATCTATCAGCTGAAACCAACCACATCAATCAAATCTGCATAAAACCACCCAAGAAATCAAATCATCACATCACTCTGGGGCCAGCACCACGAGCTTTGGTCAGACCCATTGCACTGTGTCAGTGTGCTGACTGTGCTGTGAGTACCAGGGCTCAGGGGGCAGAGGCAGAAAGGGCTGAGATGGCCCCAGCAGCCCATGGAGCGCTGTTCTCAGGGGTTTCTGTCCCCTCCACACAAGTGTGTGCAGTTTACAGCCTCCCTGCCTTGTGGTGACACAGAATGGGTGACAGATCTCTTTTCAAGCCCTGGGCTGTACACCACCTGAGCTGCACCCTCTTCATGAGGTCTCCCTGCCAAGCTGCCCCTGCACAGAGCAGGACCTCAGCTGTCCCAGTGTGAAGCTGTAAATCCACATATCATTCAGGGCAGTACAGGCTGGTGCTGTGTCCATATCCTCCACATTTTTAGCTTCCCTTTCCTGGTTTGTACATCTTTCTTGTACGGCACAAGCACTTGTATGGTCACAAAGTGAAGCAGGTGAGGGACTGAAACAAACCTCTTAACTTTTTCCCCACCAAATCTCTTCCTTGAGACAAATATTTGCACAATCACTTGTGCTGTCACTGGGTCTTTTCTGGAAACACTTCATGTTATGACTCTGTGAGCAGTTCCTGTGTTACGCAGTTCACACACAAGAAGTTTTACCAGGTTCCTTCAGAAACTCCTCTGTGAATTTACAAACAAGAAGCTTAGTTTAAATTCAAGGAAAATAAGGCAAATGTTATCTGGCTTGGCAATCCTTTTTGAAGGTGTCTCTCTGCCTCTCCATCTCTGAAGAGTAGCTCAAACCAGAAAATAAGGAAAGATTCAAAGATCTCCAGAATCACATTGAAAGTTATTTTTAGACTAAATAGTCACGCTTTTAAACAGTCTGATAACAAACTGTCTTTCAATGTTCAAAAAGGCTAAATATTAATCCCTTTTAAAGAAAAGGCCACTATAGGTATTTATAATCCCTATTGGTATTTATAACCCTTGACATTAACCCCACACAATATGTAATTTTGCAATTCTGTGACTATGCTCTCATATTTATGCAAACGAGCTCTTCAGTGTAGTGCAGCTGCTTCCTCAGCCACACAAAGTGTTTGCCTGTTGCAGGGAAACACACGTAATTACCTTAGCTCAGCTGCCAAGAAATAATAGTCCTAGAAGTGCAACCTATGGATCAGACAACTGCTACATCGCTCTGCATGTCACAGCACAGCTGCTGTGGCTAGGAGCTGTGGGATCAGTCCTTTGTAAACTTTCCAGCTTTTCACAGGTTCGTGCCATGCTGCTTTCCCTCCGTTCTGCAGGATCTCTGAGTGCTGTAAAATCAGCACCCTTCGTTTCTCCAGGTCATGGCTTCTCAAAAGGCAGATCTCACATCTCTCTCACAGGCACATTTCTTTCAGGTGGATGGCACACTGCACATGCACACGTGCACTTTGCAGCTTCAGCTGGATTTTCAGGGGGGACAGCTATGAAGCACAGAGCCTGAGTGTTCAATTTGGGATTCTGGAAACCACTGTAGAAATTTGATGGTGGGGACAGACAGGTTTTGGACATCAAAAGTTTGGCTGCTCCTCTGGGCACAGAAGCTGTTCCAACTTCCCTGATTCCATCTGAACAGCCTCCAAGAATTTGAGGGACCAGCTGCCCAGCAGGATATGCAATGGAATAGCAGCCACACTAACAGTTCTGCCTCCTCGTTGCTGGAAAACACACAGGATGATGGTAGCTTATGAGTCATTTAAGTGATTAAATTTAAATTTCCTTGAGCTATGAGGGGTGGTCTGCTGGAAGCTTGGCTGGGTTATTTGGATCTCCTCTAATGCCAACAGGTTAAAGCAAAGCACACCCAGATAACAACTTGCACTGACCACTTTGCTTCACTGCAGCCACTCTGGGGTGGGGTAAAGAGCAAGGTGAGACTGTGAGGTTGGTGTTTTTGCTAGGGACAGGCAGAGAGAGGCTGCAAGTCAAGGACAAGGGAGAGGAGAAGATAACAGCCCATTATCCACTACAAGTCCAGGTGATGTGGGAAGCTCTGAGATGTGATTGTAGAGGTTTCACATCAGCACAGCTCTTTTCCCTCCCACAGAATGTCCAGGCAAGTTTGTAAGGATCACCTGATCAGAGAAGAAAAAATTATCACTACCACATCCAACCATGCCCTTTTTTGTATGTGTGTTTCAGACTGACCCACGCTGCAGTCTCCAACCTTATCTTTTATACACATCACATATTTTATCTGCTGCACCATTTTATGGTCTCTGAATTAAGGAAAATAAAATGATCATAGCAACAAACAACTCAGCTGTAAACTACTTGCCTTCACTTGCAACACTGTAAGATCTTGAACCTCCTGCTGATTCCTGCTTTGGTGTGGCCAAGAGGGCAGAGGGTGTGAACACCTTTACTCAGCATCCCAAAATGATTGCCAAACTGTAATAAAACACTTTAAAGAGTCAATGCGTAAAGATATATGTGTTTCTTTAGCTAATTATGGAATGTCTAACTCCCTCTGTGACATTTAACAATTACTTCAGAAAAATGCTTGCTATCTTTATTGTCCTGTTGATTTTCAAGATGAAAGAAAAGCACAAAATATGCATTTTTGTAAAGCACTAGCTCTTGACTCTGTGGATATACGTAGCAAAGTTGTAGCAGCTGCAGTGATCTGATTTCATGTTGAATTTGGCTTGTTAGAGATTGAAATTTGTTTATATTTTCAGATGAAATAAGAAAGCTTGGTCAACAATGGTATATATTTAGTAAAACCACAACCTATATAAAGGCCACTTTGCAAATCCCATCTCTCAATTTCTTCTCAAACAAAGGCTCACAAATGGAGAACGCTGAAGATCCACGTTGTGTCACAACAATGTTTTTTCCTTCTGTTTTCTACTACCACATCTCAAAATCCATCCTCCCTGCCACTTTCCAAAAATGAAGATTCCTCCTTTCCTCCTGACAGCCTTGGGCTTCCTCTTTCCACACAGCCCACAGAACTCTCATGGTGAGTCAGCAGTGGGATCAGCATGGGAAGCTGGATGTGCCTCACTCTGGAGAGCAGCTGGGATGCAGTGAAATGAGGCACACTTGCTCCAGATGAGGATGCTGCTCCTGCCCTGCCATGGGCTGAACTTGGTGATTCATTTCTGTACATCTGAGCCACCAGCTCTGTTCCCACACTGTAGTGGTGTTTTCTCTCTGGCCTCTGCTGACAAAGGGGCTGCTGCTGCTGGGTGTCCAGGGCTGTGCAATCCATGGGAAATCTGCCTGAGTGCAGGGAGAGCTTCAACAAGTCCCCACCTGCAAACTCTGCTGAGACACTCACAGGCACAGTGAGGTGAAATGCAACAAGCTGAGGCGTGTGGCTGCTGGGGAAAAGGGTGCCCTGACCTGCTGCCCATCCCGTTTCAGAGCTGGGGAAGTTGTGCTGTCGGTGGTGCTGGGCAAAGCCTGCCTGTCACATCACCAGATCACACCCACCTCTAATTAAATTCAATTCGCTGCTTCTAGAGCTAAGCAGAAATGCAGCCTCCCAGGAATTGCCATTTCTGCTAAAAAGCAAGTCAAAAATCACAAGAAAGTGTAGCTTAGAGTACAAAACAAAGAGACAACTGAACAGACACTGCTTTTTTCTTTTAAAGAGAAGCCAATACACAAGTTTAAAGCAATCACCAAGTTTGTGGAACAAAGTTTGATGGGGTGCAGAGGACTAAGTGCATTGATGTTAAGGATTTCACAATCCCAGGGAGGCATCCTGCGGCGCACTGTAAATGAACTCCCACTCAACCATTGTAGAGGAGACAACAAAACACTCATTTATAACACTGCACAACATCTGCAGGTAAAACCAGTCTCTGTGAGGACTCTTAACCAGGAACAGATGAGTTACAGCAGATCTTGTGAAAGAGCAAGAGTGTTTCTGTTGAAGCCATCCAGTGCAGATGAGGCCTGAGGCAATGGCAGTAACACAAGAAAAAGTGGTAACCCAAACCAGTCCATCAGAAATTGGTCATCATCACTGGTTAGTGCCTATTTCAGAGGAAATAGATTGAGAAGCTGATAATTAATATGCACAAACTAATCGTGACAAATCATGACTACAGTAATTGCTGCCGTCTGGGTAAAGCTATAGATCTGCTAATTTGGCCCTTACACAACAACACACTCCTTTGTTAGAGCCTGCACTGGATGAGTCCTGTCAGGCTCAGTAGAAAACTGCATCACTGCTCTAAGGGGGAGACCCGTTTGCTTCAGAGTAATCACAGTTTACAAACAGTTACCCTGTGCTGAGAACTGATTTCTCACACATCTGCAATGAGAAACAAAGAGCCTTCAGCTGCTTCCAGAATCAGAAGGCTGAAACACAGGCAAGCCCGGGATCTGTACCTGGAACAAAAGCTCAAGCAGGGCAAAAGAATTAGAGCAAAGGGAAGTATGTCATCTTCATCAGCTTTACCCTAAAGATCCTCTTGTTTTCTCCTAAGGCCTATTCCAGTTCCTAACTTGAGAATTTCATTGACTTCACTTGGGCTGTGTGTCAGTTTTTTCCACTTTTACTGCATGACCCAGATTTTAGATACCATTCTCATTAATCTATTCCAAATACAAGTTAAGCATATGACAAATTACTTCCTCATGTGTATTCTGTTCTAAAATCGGCCCCAAAACAGCTTAGCAATTTGCATTGTTAGCATGCTTGAAAGTTTCTCACTTTTTGTCTTCAGATCCTTTTTGCTACTACTAGAATTGTCCCTTCAGTAAATACACTTATTTAACTAGAAGAGAGGTCACTAATAGAGAAAGAAGTTTTAATCCCACACATATCCACATAACTAAGAAAAAGGAAGTAAGGGCCCAAATATATCAATTTTACTTTGAAGGACTTACTAAAAATCATAGACTAAAGAAGCTTATTTTCTTGGAGACGATTTTTTGGTACAGCAATATCTGACATCAGTGTAAGGCCAGCAAAACTTCCTTAGTATGCAGTGAGGAGCCTGGAATACTGCAGTAATTACACATTTGGCAGGATGTAAACTCCTCTGCATTTGTGAGCAGCCTGTTAGTCAGAGTGCAGAATGCAAGGGGCACAGATCAAAAACAGGCTCAAACACCATGTGGAAAAAAAAACCAAGGAAAGAACGTACATGACTACAGCATCAATGGTCGACTGATCTGATCCCTCTGCATGTGGCACAATAAAATCTGCTGAAGCCAAATCCCTTCCCTAAACTCTCATCATTCTTGAAGCCATGAATACTCACCAGTGCTAATGCAAATGTTGTCAGGCACCCAACCATTATTTCAAAAAGCACCATTTCTCTCAGAAGTGTGCTCCCCAGGCCTCCCAGCACTGTCTGTCTGTCGTTACACTGCACACTCCTTGGGCCACCAAGTGTCATTTTGCTGCCTCTTACAGCACTAAGCACATTATTGAAGCTTAGCATCCATAACTGTGAAAAAGCAAAGCAAAATCCCACAAGTTAACTTTGATGTGGTTGCAGATCCCAGTCCTGTTCTGACATCAGGAAATTGGACTCATGAAGGATTTGGGAAGGCTGTTAGAAAACATGGGGAAGATATTTAGAGCTCACCTACTGAGGGACAAATGGGAAACTTGACACAGTTTACTGCAGTTTATTTAACTTTGTGAAACCTCTCCATGGGCACTTATAATCAGTGACTTTAACTTGCCTAGGGAGGGTCTCTCCACATAAATAAATTGTACACAAACCTGGGCTATGAATTTCTGAATCTCTGATGGCTCTACATTCACATCCAGGTAATAAGGATAGCTGAGTCCACTTTTACATATATATATATATATATATATAAATATACACACACACAAGCCATGCCCACACAGGGAGTTAGCATAAGGAGGAGCAAACAGCATGTCATCAATTCACACTCTGCTGAGCAGCACTCTCAAGTGTCAGATGGCAATGATAACAGTCAGATCTTCAAGGTATGTGTACCTTTGTCATCAAACTTTAATCCAGACACTCTCTGCCGCCTCTGAGCCCTCAGTTACTTCAGACAGCTTTTCTTCCATGTAGCATGGGGAATGTGCAGGCTGGCACAGACTTTTTAATTTCTGGTTTCTATGGGGTGACAGCACTGTACCATCTAAGAAGAGAATTAAAATGCCATCACGCTGGGTGCATGCATAATGCCTTAGTGAGAAATTCTGTCTCATCTCCTACCACTGAATATTTATACAGAACAAGTCACTGGATTCCCCAATGAAGTTTGGGGTTCTGTTGTGTTTGTGATTTTTGCATGTCTGTAACAAGTCAATCACAGGCCTAAATTACTTATCTAATTTGGAGATGACAAAACCCCAGGGAACATCTGCCTCTCCTGATCCAAAACCCACATGACAGCACATTTTAGCAGCACTGGGTACTTCTCTTATAAAGAGGTTTTAAGTAAAGCTAGGATTTTTGTTTCAAATTTAACTCTTCCCAGAGTATCCTAGTCACACTCCTTCCTGCCTGTATCCATTTCCAGTGCAGTGGGGAATGTTTTTACTACAGTAAAGTCTAGGACTTAAAGGACAGCAAACCATACTCTGGAATGTATTGATAGCTGTGTGCAACCAGCAGCAAGGACTCTGGAGCTGATCATTGGATCAGGACTTCATCTTGACCTTTCAGAATAGGACGTGATCAGCTGGGTCCACCCAGATTTTGTCACCACTACTTTAAAACACAAAACCACACAGTATCCAATGCATTCTTAGACACTTCATTCCTTTGATGGAAGGAAACACCACTGATCTTTTCCTCAGGAGTTATGTTCACAGTCCTCCTATTAAAAAGCAGAGAGACCAAGCACTTGTACCAAGTTATATTACATATTCAATCATTCTCTTGGAAGGAGAATGTTTGGATGTACTCTGCCAATTCAATCCAATTCTCAAGCAATACTGTCCTTCCTTGCTATTAAGCAACTCAGCCTCCCAGTCTATAATAAATGGAATTGGAATCCTCTGTCTTTTACCACAGTATTTCCCACTGATTTAATCAGTCTATTCATATTTCTTGCTGACCTGATTTTTCTCCCCTTTCACTTCTAAATCCTCTATTGACTTGAATTAATCTTGCAGAGAGCTTGTACAACTGGGAACTCGTTGAGTTTTGAAAGCAAGCTCTGGTAGCTCACAGAAGGCCTTCTCACACATCTATTTTCAAAAAAAAACAAAAAAGAGGTTAAATGCCTAGTGAGAGAGGTAGTCAGGTGCCATTGAAAAAATCCACAGCCCAACACACACAAGTAGAGAATGAAAGTGATGGTTAAAGCAAATCTGTTCCTGAGAAACAGCTTCAATTCAAGTTAAAACTCATTTGGCTGAAGGAGTACAACTTTGCACAGGAAAAGTAATGAGAGAACTGCTACTGAAATCAAGGCCCAGACAAGTTTCATGTGTACCATCCTTAGGTCCTGCCATAAGCTCTCTTACTTCATGCTGTGCCACAGGCAAAATACAGACAGTGCACTGCAACTATCAAAATCTGTAACTAGCTACATTCCTTGTGCCTTCAATAACAACACAAAACCATTTAACAGGAGCTGATCACAGGTTGATACTTTTGTCCCCATCTAAAGCTGAAGAATATTTACACAACAGCTACCTACCTGCACAAACAAGGACACTTCAGGATGAAACAGGCTCGTGCTGTGCACCTCATACAACCTCCCTAAATTAAAACTTACTCGTTAAGGGACTGTGAACAGAGGGCACTCCAAGCTGCTGCAGTTTCATGTGAAACACACATTTGTTTTCTCAGCCTAATTGCCCCTTCTTAGCTGCACTAAACCGAGGAGACAAAGAGGCTGCAATTTTGTGGCATAGACTGAACTTTTGTTATATAATAAATAAGCACACTAGGAACATAAATTCAAAAAACATTTTGTAATAGTCAGATACAAGCCCATGTGTACTAGGAAAGAAGCCATTCTTCTGCAGTGGGAAGTGGGGAAACAAATATCCACTGGTGCCTAGAGAAATATGAAATGGCTCTTCACCTTTCTTTTCCCAGTGTAACACTCACGGCGTGGAGTAAAACAGTTCTTCCAAGTACAGTGGTTGCACTTGACATTTCTACTACTATTTTATAGATAAGAAAATTCTCTCAAACTGGGATCAAGAAACAGCATGACTCTACAGTGCTGAACAACATGACACAGCTGTGACAGAAATCCCTGCTACAGTTTGCCTTTCATATCATCCTTTGGCTTTGGGCAGTGGTTCCCGAAGTGCGGTCGGTGGATCACTGTCAGCCAGCTAAGTCAAGTCAGGGGATCTGTAGGGCTGCATGCATTGCAGCAAAGAATTTGGCAGAAGTGGATGTTTCATTTTTCCCTGAGAAATTTAGAGGCCTAATACTGACCTGTAATCACACATTCAACGCTCAACCCCTCCCCTCAGTTAGAGGGGAATATTATCAGAAAGCAGCATTCTCCACGTAAAGAACAAGGGTTCAGGTTTCAGCTGGAAATAGAAAGGTTATAAATGGCCACAAGCTAAACTTTCAACCAGGGGAAGACACTCATCGAATTACAAGAAAACTTCTTGTCCCTTCCTGTGATTCAACCATTTGCCTGCACTATTAATACCACCACAGCAGTGGTTTTTTATCTAGAGAGGTAAAAGCCAGCACATGCAAAAGGAACAGCCACTTGGCAAGGGACACAGTGAAAGTTTAAAGGCACAGAAGGCGTCACTTAATAGCAGAAATGTTATTAACAGGTCTTTATCAAATGGTTTTTGCTAATTTTTTTTCTCTCCTTTGTGTTGTATTCATGGTTTGTTGTGGTTTTGGGGTTATTTTAATAGATTGCTAAGGGCTTTGTGAGCTTCTGCCATGAAAAATATTGTGTAACTACTGTGCTAAGACAGAAACAATTGGGAACACATTTTTCCTTAAGTGCTTAGACATAAGGGAAAAGGTAAAGGAGAAAACCATTTCAACTGGATTGACTATTGCATTTAGCAAGTGTGCATGTAAAGATACTTATGAAGATAAATTTCATACATTACAATAAAGGGTACAGAATGTTTTTGCCTATGTTGACAATTACCCTCATTACTATACTATTACAATAGCTGTTGATAGCAGTCTTATGAAAGTAGGAATCACAGAAACTGGTACATTACATCTCACTTTCCTTCTTTATTCTAGTGCTTTGACCTTTGGGAGTTAGTGTGGGTTCTTGGAGTGATTATATAGCTGCAAGTTTCATGTCCACTGAAAGTATTTGCAAATTTAAAAGAAATATTTTTCACCTTTAATGGCAATAGCAAAACTATTGCCTTATTACTACTCTTATTCACCTTGAAAGTGCCAAAGCTGCTGTGGGCAAACTGCCCCTCAATAAAAAAACTGCACACGAAGCTGCTGAAATAGTCATACAGTACAGTTTGGGCATTTAAAAATGAAGTAAAAATGTTATTCACAGATTCAGATTATGAGCAATGATAAAAAGGAACTCCATCTCAGCCAAAACCAGGCAATAATGAACACATACTGGTTTTAAAGGTATTTGGTGAATTAACTCACACAGGTTTTTTTTTGTTTTTTTTTTACAAAACTATCTCATTTTTTAAATGTCCTTGAGAGTTCTATGCTATTAGCTACCTGAGAAAATGAAATGCTCTTTTCTATCAATATATGCATGAAATCTATATCAGATTTTCCTTTGAGAAGCTTATGTCAGTCAATATGCTTTCTGTACACCCCTGTTTTCTGTACTGTAACAAATTAAAATTAAATATGTGGTGAAGAGGACAAGATCTGTGCACATGTTTCTTCTGATAAAGAACTGTTTGCTGTGTATTATCACTGTGTCTTCACCAATCTCAGGTCATGGGAACAAGGGGAACAAGGAGCAGAGGACAACAGAAGCAAGAAGAGGAGAAGGAATACATGTAAAAAAAGGATGCAGAGAGGCCTGAGAGCTCTTTGACACCCATAGCATGGCTTCCACCTCACTGGCCAAGTGTCCCTTACCATCTAAAAAAGCGTTCTCCATGTCCCAGGGTTGCTCCCCTGGAGCTTGAAGAAGCCAACTCCTTTCCATGAGCCTGAGCAAAGGACAGGTCCCCTGCAAATGCTCCCCTCCAGCAGACTCTCTGCTTGGACTAAGAGCTTTGCTAAGTTCTACAGCCGTGCAAGCACTGCCGACTGCCCAACGTGACAGCTCCAGTTCCTGGCTGCCAGGGTCTGCTTTGCCCTTGAGACAAACACCACAGTCAGGACCATTAGTCACTCTGTTGATCAGAGGAAAAACCTAGCTGAATTAACACAGTGTTAGGGTCTAATCCTGCCAGAAGAGTGAAGAGAAAATTCTGGTCAAGCAGATTTGCCACACTGCATGTCTGTGATTAGTTTCACTTTAGCCTGATGTAGTCTAAACAGAAGTGACAGCTGGAAAAAGCTGGAAACTGAACCTAAAAGTGAGGGGATGAACCACCTCTTGAACAGTGATCTTCCCACTCTATTAGAGCAATTAATTTTATATTTGCGTTGAATTGCAGCAATTACAGTTAACTGAGGGGGAGGATTCCTGTTTTCTGAAGAGCCAAGATACAAATGGCATCCTTCATTCTCCTATGTATTTATTACCTGAATTGTTAAGAACTCTCAGATCTATAAAAGAGGTAACATTCCTCCAATTTCTGGTTCTGTTTGAAATGTCTGACTTATTTGGTCCATACTCTATGCCATGCTCAGTCAAAACACCTTGAAAAGAATTAGAGGTAATAAATTTATGCTAATCCTCTGGGTGTTAATTCTTATTAATCAATTTAGCCTGTAGGAAAAAAATCTGTCCTAAGGCTGAGACCATGAAGATCTCAGATCTCTCAGATTCTCAGCCATGATCACAAGTTAATGCAGACTACATCCATGGCATCAGGTAAAAATCAGATAGTTTAGTTCACTTAAAAGTAGCACAGAAATAGATACTCAAGGACACAGTTTCAGTGTTACATTTGAGGTGGTACAGCTAAACTATAACTTATTTGCAATTCCAAATCATTCAAATCACTTAGGGGCAGTTTGGTACAACATTCAGCGTCTGTACAAGAGTCCTGATCACTGCAGAGATGACACAAGGAAGGAGCACTTGCTGCTGCAGTGATTATCCCTGGAGGCCATCCATGCCTTTCGGAGCTGTACAGCTCCCATTCGGAGCATTTTGTTTGCCACTTGTGTTCCAAAGTGAAAACCAAGCTGCTGGAACACTGAAGAGAAGTCAGGAAAGAACCTTGGCTATTTCTCAGTTTTACATCCTTATAAGTGTTCAGATAAAATTCACTTTCATATGTTAAATCAGGAAGGGGAAGATCTGAAGTTTCAAAGGCCTCTTTATCTTCCTCCTGATCTGCCCTGCTCGTTCCCCATGCAGTGAAACTCCTCCTGTTATCTGCTCCTGTCTATTATCCCATCCTCCAGCTCCTCTTGGTGTTTCTGACCTTCACCTGCACCTGCTGCTTCTCTCATCCCAAGCTCCTCCTGGGGATGCCAGCTTTGCATGGAAACATGCAGCTGCTTTTTTGTAAACTCTTTCTGTTTTTCTCTTAAAATCCTCATACCCTGTGACACGTGGAAACCACAAGGTGACTAACGATGGGTCTTGCCAAAGGGAATCTGGGAAATATGTGACAGTAGAAAGAACAACAGCAAGACTTATTCTTCACTGATGAGTTTTTTAGGGCATTTCTGCACTGTGAAATACTACAGCACACGGGATGCCTGAGCTACTACTGGGTGCTGCAGCTCTGAGGGACAGAGCTGATGAGCCTGAGCACAGTGCCATGCAAGGAGGGTTACAGAAGGAAGTTGGTGTGCCTTCATCAGAGCATCTATCAGAGTGCAGAATTTCATTAGCAACTGAGCAAATGCAATTCCATTAAAGTTAGCAAAACTCACGTGATGCCTTATTTGTAGAGAGTTGTTTTCTTAAGGTCTTAGGTGCAGGCAAACAAATGCTTTTTCTAGGAAAAACCCACCAATTCTGAACTTCTGCTGGAAAATGGGGAAAGGAATTGACATTTCTTGAAACATAATTCTGAAATGCAGCAATTACTCTCTTTTTACGGTCTTTTGACAATACAGGGATTTGGATAACTATAAATTTAATTTTGAGAAGTCTCCCATCAGTGGAACAGAAAGCCCCCCAAGCTGAGCTGCTCTGTTTGCTCCCATCTATTCCAGTGAGCTCCGAAATGCCACTTCACACCTCAGGAGGCAGAGCAGAGACCTCACTGTGCACTTCAAGGCACCAACTCACTCCATGGGAAGTGACCTGGCACAGAACAAACCAGCCTCAGGGATAATGATCCGGGAGTGACTGACTGCCAGCCCTGTCCCAGGGGTCACTCCCACAGGCTCCTGAGCGTGGTCAGCTCTGAAGCATCACAGCTATTTTTGAAAATGTAAAACTCCTACACTAATGGGATTACTTGTAATGCTGTGTAGTGAAATCAAAACATGAATTTTGATTAAGTCCATGTCCTGAATTTTTTTAGCTAGCCAGTGCCATAAAACTGCATTTTTATGACATCGTCATCCTTGACATTTTGACTTCTGTTTTTGCCAGGTGGGTTTCTTAATGACCAATTTCCAACATGCTCCCAGTGACTCAGGCATCATTTCTGCACTAGTCTGATCACCCTGTCACAAGTTCTCGCTCGCACAGATCTCTACACCCACCTTCCATCTCAGACTGGGGGCCATATCTTATTGGCTGAACAGCAGGAAAGCATTAGCAGTAATTACAAAAATGTTTTTCCTCTGCTCTAATTACAGTGACATCAGCATTCTATTAACCTTTAAATTACTGGTATTTTTCCAGAGAGAACAGCAATGAAAAGCAGTTAAGGAAAACAGTTCCGTGATTTCAGAGCAGAGAAAAGAAAGCAGAGGTGCTTTTTGCTGGTGCCAGGGTAAAACCCTCCTGACCATGCTCTGGTACTGATGGGCACCAGTGCCTCTCACAGGCCAGAGTCTCAGCTTGGGGATACTGGAACAGCCCCACTGCTTCTGGTAGCCTGGTACCCACAGAGCACAGTTTTTATTTCCCAGTCTTTAGGTCTCCTGGGCCACCTGGAGCTCAAAGTGCCATTGAAGGCACCTTGCAGCTGAAAACAGTGAGGAGTTACTGTCTTGTTCCTGGACAGATAGAAATAAGATTTTTTTTTTCTGGATTCACCTCAATAACAATACACATCAAACGTTGAAGAACATGAAAGAGAAAGAATTTTCTTTCTTTTGTGATAGTCCAGTTTCATCTGTTAAAAAGTTGATTTTACTCCATTGATGAGATTCCTTTTTTTTTTTTTTAATGGAAATATCTTTTCAAGAGAAGCTAAGGGAAGAAGAGGTTGGCAGGAAATCAATTTTTTTTGAAGCAAGTCAAATGAAGTAACAGATATTTTTGTGTATTCTGAAAATTATGTTTAACATTTTAGGGGTGCTTAGTCAGAGGAAATGATTTTTTGTCCCTTTAGGCTTTCCAAACACTTCATTCCTTTAAAGGAAGTCTGTGGAAATACTTCCCATGAGAATATGAATATTCAGGAAAAACAGGCACCATTTATGCTGACACATATTTTTTTACTCAGTTGTTTCTGGCAGAGGTGCCTGTTCCCCAAATACACCTAAGCATCCAGATACACAAAGCAAGCACTTCTGCAGTGATGTAACACAAATTTGTGTTCACAGTAGCATGCACAGAGGCTTGGCATGGGAAGAACAGAAGAGAATCAGTAATGAAATAAAATAATGTTTTTATCTCATGCACAGCTAGAAGAAGCCCAATGCTGATGATTCTTTGTGGAAACAAAATTGTTCTTTTCTTTCAGTGACAAGAATTGCTTTTGTAGATGCATTTCTTACTTCAGTGTAGAACTCTGCTGTGTGTCCTTTGTAAATGTGCTTAGTGTTGTCACTTTTAAGTTAAAGTTTCTCTGGTTTTCACATTGATTTGTGGCTAACATATTTATGCACATATATTGTGAACTTCACACAATCCACTCCTGAAGACTGAGATCTGGATAAAAGAGTTCTGACTCAGAGATTATTTTTTTTAATTAGAAGGCAATCCTTATTTCCTTTTTTACAACATCTTTTTAAAGAACTGTTCTAGTGCATGTAAATACAAAAAAAAAAAAAAATATTGGACCAGGTGAAGTGAGTGCTATGACAAAAGATCTCAACTGAGACTCAAATCCTTGATCTGAATCAGGCAGAGAAGGGACTTAAGCCAGCTTTCTTCTCTTGCTGAGTGACAGAGCCACCACACCATGGATAATGCTGGATTGATTCTCCCCCTCTGTGTTTGAAATTCCAGGCAGAATTTCAGGGAATCCTTCATTGACCGAGAATAACTGAAAGTGGCCTTCTCAAAGGAGAAGTTTCAGCCTTTCCACAAAACAGTTCTGTCAACAAAATATCATGACCAGTGGACTTGTACCATTTCCTAAAACAGCCAAGAGGCTTCAGGACCATGATATTCATTTTCAGAACTTTGTACTCTTACAAACCTTAACCTTACTTCATTTCCTCGAGGGTGAGAACAGTCAGCATGAATTTACCACAGGTCAGATGGAGATTAGAGAAAGCCAAAGGCAGAGAGGAGCATGTAACCACAGTACAACCCTGCTGGCTTTGGGAACGTGGTGTTTTCTGAGCCTTGGCAGAGGTGACTGACTCCAATACAGCAGCTCTTAAATCAGCACACACATTTATTGGAAATGCATCTGCAAAGAATTTCCTCCTAATGAAGCAAGTAAAAGGAACTGAAATTGCTTAGTATATACCTTTAGAAAATCTTACTCATCTTAATATATTGGCACTGCTACAATTAATAGCCTGTTTGAATTTCCCTTACAGATCCTATTACAGGAGGTTCATAATTCAGTCATAAAAATCTTACTCTAGGCTGAAACTTGTTATTTAGCGTCTGAGCTTGTTTCATGCAGTTTTTCTGCACAGCCCAGCTCCCCTCCCACCCCCTAAGAGTAACAGAAGGTGCTGTGGGGGTTCCTCATCATAACCTGCTGGTAAGGGGGTCAGCAAGCTCAGGGGTAAAGTTTGCAAGAGTGTATTTTTGAAAGAAACCTCTGGGTCTCTCCAAGAGCAGATGGGGTAAGAGCTCAGGAAGTGGTTCTTCTATCTAAATCTTTAAACACAGTCAGAGAATGACCCTGCTCAGGGATAGGTCAAAGAAAGGAGCTAGAGAGAGACAATGGAAACAGAATCATGTCTGGTTGAAACTTTTACCATGGTACAAGGAGTGATGACATTGGGATTCTTCCCAGATTGGTCATTACTGTTCATTCTGCCTCACGCTGTGACTGCAAACACCAAAACCAGATCTGTGCAGGGTCAAACCACTTTGCAATATAAATCTGTTCCACACCAGCCACAGACACAAACTGCACTCCTGTTGAATTACCCAGACTAATGAGGATGCTTAGAAAGGTTTTCTACCATGACATGAAGACAGAGCATCTTAACTGGCAAATGCAATTCAGGTGAGATGATGGTTTGCTGAGGGAACACAAGACTTTTCTGATTGGGCAACAGGAGTTCAGAATCCTAATTTACTACACCCTCAAATCGTTACCCCAAATGAAAGGTATTGAGTTACATGTCACTACACATTTCCTTTACCTTGAGGCATTACAGGCTTTCTACACTCTCACTTTTACAACAATTTCTTTGAATGGTTTTGATAAATTCTTGAATTTTACTAGTTCATTCCTTGAACTTTCTTATAATTTATTTTTGAAAATTCCAAAGAGTCAGAATTAAGATCTGTTTTTTGGTGGGTTTTCTTCTGTCTTAATTTTCTACAAAACACTGCCAGATTATCCCCTTTTACTATTTTGCAATAAAATTGCATGAAGTTGGTAAAGGTGACTTACTACATCATTTACAATACTGTTTGCAAACCCACAAGGATAATGACTTTTAAAAAGCAGATAATGGAAAAATACGGAGTCATAGGGAATGGTCTCCATTCACTAGAGTGGATCTGGCAGTAAAGATCTCCAGTTTCTATTCCCAGCCTTGCCACTCACCATGAAAATCACTTTCCTTCTCTGTTCTGCATCTTCCCCATTTGTAAAACATGAATATCATGACTGACTTCACAGGAAGCCTCAGTGATTCACTTAATCAAAATGCTTAACTGAAAAACATACATGAACCTTCCCTGAGGAAAAGAAAATAAAACCTGCAGTTGATGTATTTCCCAACAAGAATAATTGCAAAAAGGAAATGAGTTGTAAGTGATCTTTTTAAAGAATTTTACCGTGTTATGACCCAAGGCATCATGCTAGAACAGAGTTCATATGAAAGTACAACTCTACAGATAACCATGGATGAGCACTGAATAGGCAGCCACCAAGAAGTTGTGTTCACAGGAATCACCTGATCGGAAAACAGAGTTCTTTTTCAATTTTATGTGCATCATGTCAGAGCATGATGATTCTACCAATTCTTGTGTACTGATGCAGATTTCCTGTAAAAGGGAAAATCTCCCAGGCTAAATCCACATATTTTAAGTCAGAGATTGGTTGAGTTTTTCATGAGCCTTAAAATGAACCTGTTTTGTAGGGTCTTACACAAAATCGCTCTCCTTGCATGAGAGACAATAACTGCTCACTTGAATTGTTTTTTTTCAGTGAGATCACTGAGCTTGGGTTCCAGCTTCCTGTGGTATGGATGATCATTCTCAGCCTGGAGTTCCCATTAAACCACTTCCTCACTTTGCTCTGCATGGACATTTAAATTTCGAAGAAAGGACTAGCTTTAAAAATATACTAAAAAATCAACACTGCAACACTTGGTTTGGATTGATACAGTTGTTTTGGTAGTTTTTAGAAGGTATATTTCTGATATTCAAAGGGAGAGAAAAAACCCAACTGAACTAGAAAGGTTTATAAATCCTCAGATGAAATGATATATTTTTAATTTGAAGGCATCTCTCTACAGCTCAGAAGCTTTCTTCTACTGTGACAGATTGGAGAACTCCAGTACAATTTGTCTCTTCAAGCTGTCCCTGAAAGAAGATTCTGGGGGAAGCTTTCCAAGTGAAGAAACATGTGCTGTCTTTTTTGCTTTTAGCTTATAACCAAGCCACTGAACTGAGAACATTTTATGTTCTGTCAGTTTTAATGTTTGTTAGTCCACTTCTATAACTGTGCCACTTCTGAGATTCTGTTAGAACAAAGACTGGGGTTTGTAAAAATGTGAGGTGTGAACATAACACAGGAACTCACAGAGAGTTTTGTATTCACAAAATTCCCCAACAGAGGATGTACAAGCTCTGTGGTTCTCCTGGACAGCTTTGTCAACTCAGACTTTGTCCTGTCTCTCATGTGGAAAACGGAACCTGTTCCTTATTCCAGAGCAGTGAATTCTACCTGCTACCCAATATCAAGGCACAATTTTTCATTATTGTGGCACTTGTTCCTTGATTCCCTTGGCCAAAAACTTCTTTATTTGCCAAATTACTGAAGATCACCCAAGTTATTTGTGGTTTTGAGTTACATTTTGTCTGGGCATTAGTCAGAAATGGCAGGGAATGAGAGAAGTCAACATGTTTTGTAAGAAATATTCCATGTCTGGGTTACATAATTATTTCATTTTGGTTTTTCATTAGGAAATATTTTAGAAGTCACTTTAAAGGAAAAGAAAAAAGTAGAAAAAATTAATTCGATTTCAGAAAAAGAAGTGATACATTTCTATGGTAAATGAAGTTAATGTCTCATCTGAGATTTACTCAGCTCTTCTGGGAAGCAGTTTTCTTGGAAGACAGGGTATTTCTGTGACAGTTGTCAAAAAGTTCAGGCAACAATACATCATCTTGTGATGAATTTTTTGATGGCCAGTCCACTGATCCTGCAGTGCTGAAGTCCTCTCCTCGTGGTCATGTGTCAGCTGCTTATCAGTGCTGCTGGAACAAGATTGCAGCTCTGCTGCTCAGCCAGAACCCAGGTTGTTACTGGTCTTACAGCAAAATGGCAAAATAATGTTATTTTCTTAGCAGCTTGTGTCCATTTGGAGAATCTTGTAACATAACTTGTGTTTCTTGGTAGCCTCTGAGGGTACTTGCACGTGCTTAGCTCCCATTTTCTTTAGGGAACAAACAGTGGGATATTTCCTCTGTCCACACAACACTCAGTAATATTTTGGGCTGAGTGTTTTAGCTCCTGCTTTTTGTGTGTTTTCTCTGCCTTAAGAGGCAGTGTCTGCTCCCTCAGACAGTGTCTGCCTACTCTGCTTCCCTGTTCCCTTCCCTTGAACTGTTGTGATTGTTCTGCATTAATGGCTATTCAGGTTTTGATCCTTTTCACTCTAAAGCCTCTTTCTGTCTCAGGTCACAGTTCTCACCAGACACTAAATACTTATTCCTGTATTTCAGGCATTATTCATTATTCATTTAACAGTGTCAATCATTTTATGTCCTTGCTTCACAACGGGAAAGCACAGAAATGAAAGAAAAATGAAAAAGAAAACCAATTTTATCTTCATTTGTTTTTCCATCACCATTTTCTGTAGGTGTTGCAGTTTTGCCTTGTTAATTGTATTTCCTGCCATGTTGTGGATGCCATAAATCTGCTCAGTGACATCAAATTTCATCTTGGGAATGCTGAACAGTAACAGCTCGAGCTTTACAATCAAATTGTTCTTTATCTGCTCCTTACAGAAATCCCAGAACTGGCAAACGTCTGAGCCGTGCATTTAGTTTTGTTCTGTCTGGTCCACGCTCTTCTGTCTTTCAACTTGTACTCCTCATCTAAGTGCCATCCAATTTATTACTTGCATGAAAGACTCCTTACAGCACAGGAATTGAAAAAGCTTGAAATGTTGCAGGTTTTCAGCCATAATTGCTGCTCAACTCCTGCCTTATCTTCATGGGTAGCACTAACACCAATCGTAATTTCTTTCTTTCAGGTGAGCACAGTCAGCAATAGTTACAAACAGGGCCTGCACTTCTAAGGTTTTTTGATACTCAAAAGAGCTAATTAAGGCTTTTTAAACCAGCATGCCATATTACATGACTGCAAATTTGCTATGAATAAAATGGTGCAATGTCAGGAGCACAAGTTTTTCCTTTTTCAGCATGGTCCCTAACTGGTCCCAGGACCCATCCTGGCAGTTCTGTGCTATGAAGCCCCGGACCCAACTCCTCAGAAGCTTCCCTTATCTGTACAAATGAGTTTGCACAAACCCTCTTTCTTCTTGCATTGTTCTGAAAGCCCTGTTGAGTATCTGCACTCTGTTATCCAGTGCATGGGGAGAAGAACGAGTAACATTGACCATTCAATAACTAATTCTCTGATAAAGAGGCCAGCTGAACAGAAAACAGCTTTCCATTTATTGCGAAGATAGGTACTGACAGACCTACCTTCTTCAATAAGAACAGAATAATAACAAAAACACCATCCACGTTTCTCCTAAGCAAATATGTTTGCCACTGATGAGGAGCTCTCACGAACCAGTTCTTTAAGCTCCTCTTGTGATTGTTCATTTAGAGAGAAAAGAGACAAATTCCCAGGCTTTGGTAAAAGCATTTGAGATAAGGTGCACACAGTTAAGAGATAAGAGGTATCCAACTCCTTGCACATGAGCAGCCAAGGAACTGGAACACGTGTGAGGTGATATTAACTGAGATCAACAGCTGGAAATTTCCCTCTCTGTTTTGGGCTCTGAGTTAGCTGTAACTCCAAGGAATTAACATTTGTGAAAGGTCTTTCTTGCATCAATTTTTTGAAATAAAAACAAAAAATCAATCTCAGTAATGGGTGATGGAGCTTTGTCAATGAAGACTGATCAAAACACTAAAACTAAATCAATCTCTATCCAGATGTTCTGGAATTCAGACTCCTTCCTAAAGTACTGGATGAAAAATTAGAACTGATTTCTAGAACAACAGAATACCAAAGCTGCAAATCAGAAGTATTTCAAAGGCACTTTGATTAACTGTACTACAGTCACGGGTTGTGCCAACTGATCTCTGTTTCTTTCTTGCCAAGTATTGTTTCTTGTCTCCAGAATAAACTGTCCATATTCAGGGGTGACCTTAAGATTGCCATTAGTAAAGAGACAACTCAGAGAAAAGCCTCAAGCTGTTCCATGCTTAGGAGATCACAGCTCCCTGTGAATCTCTTCATTCTGAAGAGATGCTGCTGTCATCTTCTTTTATCTTAAAACTTGCAGGGCCAAACAGGTGGTTTAGACAGCAAATCTGATCCTTGTGTCCTCAGAAGATATTTTTTAGAGTTGCAGCCATGACTGTCAATGACTTTGAGATAACACACTTCAAGTTTTGTTGACACCTAACGAGAGTTCAAGGTAGTTATCCAGGATGATCATATTTAACTTCTTCCTTTTTAATTATCTACCTCATATGCTTATGTAAACACCTTGAAATACTAAAATTCAGAGGGCATTCCAGGTTTTGATTATTGAACAGCTGAAATACAAGGTATCTCTCTGAATTGGTACCTGTCTGGTCTTTTTCACCAAGACTCACTAAGGAGCTATTACTTATGTTTTCTGAATTTGAACACGATATCTTGCAATTGTTCCACAGGGAATTCCTGCGTTTTTGATATGACCGTTGCTGAGTCACTTCCTATATGAATAATTCTGTTGAATTCAAGAGAGAGATTCTCAGGCATAATACAGCCACATGAAAATATCTGATTCTAAACATCAAGTATGTAATTTGAAGTATTCAAAGTATGAAACAAGAAAGAGTTGAGAGCAATAAGGCACCCAAACTTTGAGTTACAAGAAAGTTTGGCTTTTAATATAAGCTTGGGAAAACTACGGCAAGTTATTTTTTAATGAAGAGATACAAAATGAACCCCCACGTAAATATGAAAATATCACATCTTTCCAAACTGATGGTGTCAATAGACTTTTTTTTTTTAATAAGCTACTTTCACCTTTTGATATAAGTGGGATTTCGACCTAAGGATAATGTGCACGGCAGTTTGCTGTATAATATTTGAATACTCATCACTAATTAGCATTTGTGTGATGTAAATTTGGTAAAGCAGTTAAAAGCTGAAACCTCAAATGAAGTTTGCATCCAATTACAGTATTTCAAAAGGATTCTAACACTGTTTTGCCACTACTTAATCTGATTCAGAAGACCACAGTCTACCCTGATCTACTTCTCCCTGACCAGCAGTTTTAAGCTGCTGAAGGGACCCCAGCAGATCTCCATCAGTGAGTAATACACTTGTCACCCTACATTATTCATCTGAGATTTTGCTCTAGGAATAGGATACTTCCCTGCTGGTTTCTTGAATCCCAGAGCAAGGGGAAGCTATTCATCTTACGAATCATAATATGTCCAGAGACACTAAATGCTTGCCAGCAAGGAGAAATGAACTGGATGAAAACATCAACAGTGCAAAATCTGTGCTAAGGAGAACTTCAGCACTTACAGCACACATTGATATGTAAAAAGGTGTTAAATCTAAATAGATGCCAAATGGAATAAAAAATAAGTAAGAAACACCTGTATTGTCTTAAAATGAAAAGGTTTGCTTCATCAACATTTTAAATATCTGGCAGAATTCTCTTAGAAATTACCAGAGGGCCGTTCTGCATCCCCAGTTTGGTGTTTAGCATTTGCATTGGGATCCTTCCAATAATCCTGAAAGTTGGGTTTTTTTTTCCTGGTGTTCAGAATATGCCATTTGTCCTTACATCTATTCACAAGGAACGGGGAATCTTCAATATTGCACATCTCCAATATTTCTTAGACATGAAATTCAGTGAGCCCATATATTTGCAGTAAAATTCAGGAATCATTCTGCTTAGGGGATTTTCCTAGAGAAACTCAAAGTTGTTGCACAGGTTATGTTATTTTGACAACTAAAGATATTGTTATACACATATACCTCTAATATTGCTTGTTATCTGGTGTACATGGTCCAGCACTCTTTAAAATTAACATTTTTTTGGAAGATAGTCACAGTCTTACACTTTAATAAAACCATATGAACAGATTAATTATAGATAATGGCAATGAATAAAGCTGTGTAAATTATGACTTTTGTGGGGATGGTGAAATTGAAAAATTAGAAAAAATAGCCAGTAGATTGCTTTCATTTCTCAGAAAATAAATATGAAAAACAATTTGTGGTCAAATGAAAATGATACACAGTAAAACCATGTTTCATTCGGGATTAATAAACTTCTTGAAATAACAGAGGCCAAGTCATGTGTAAAATATGAAGGCATGAGCTGTAAATTTAATATTTCTCCCAAATGTATGAATCTCTACCCCCCAAAAAATTGTTCAATAAGGAAAAAAAAAGAATAAAAAAAATACAGGAGGTTTTGGTGGAATAAGAACTGAACAAAATAGCCTGTTTCATGTGTAACTCATAAATCCATGGGTGAATTATTGTGCAACAATCAGTAAATATCCAGTTGTCTGTTATGCATATTTGGCAGGTCTAAAAATAGGCATTTACTGAAATGGCAATGCTGCTTTATTTTAGTCATTATTAAAAGTTATGTATTTAGTGCTCCATGCTAAAAATGTTTGGTATGTAATTATGGCAGAAGAGCTCAGTCCTATAAAATGCTGTGTTAGAAGGAGTATGGTTTTTTTTTTTTTTACCATGCAAAGAGACAATTAAGCCAAGTCCTGTCATGAACTCAAGAGAATTTGGGTAATATTAATATTGAAATGTACTCTTGTGAGCAGCATAACTAAGGATTTTGTTTATCAGCTGGGAAGCAGGAGGCTGTTTCGAGAGGCAACACCACAGAATCTCACAGCCAAAAAGGGTAATAAAAGTTCAAAACAACTTGTCTTCCTGACAGAACTGAACTGAGGTGTGGTTTTTCCCCTAAATGTGCCTTTAGCAGCTTGGTCTTCATGCAGTGAAGAATCAGTTGACTCTTCTGAGTCTGTTCATAGGCTCTCTGAGCCAGCTGAATTGTGTTCAGATGCTGGGCATATCTCCACTTATAAACGATGATGTTTGGGGCTTTCATGAAATTCAGAACTTCATGCTTGTTCTTCTCTCTGTGAAAGTTACTTTTAAAGCCATTTTAAAAGCTACTTAGTATTGAAATGAGGAAAAGACTTCATTTGGCTTCATTATCAAATAAGCCACAAAGCAAAAGTTGCTCTTTATTGTTGCTTTCTGGTACATAAAGAAGTTTCCATACTCTCCGAAGTCTGTAGAAGGGAAGACCCTTTGTGTTTCAGCTCTGTTTGGAGAGCAGAAGGAAGCAGAGGAGGACAAATCTGGCAGAACATTTAAAACCATGGAGTTTGATTTTACTTTTTGGTTTTTTTTGGAAAGGAGAGGAATGCTTATTTGCAAAGAACTTCAAAGAGTTTTCTCATCCTTTAGCAAGACCTGAAAAGAGTCTATTAATTTTACAAAGAAATAATAAAAAAATCATCTTTCCCTGAAGAAAACATAATAAAATTGTTACCACATCCAGTTGTGGCTGTCAGGTTTGTGACCTATTGAGCACATCAAAAAATATCCCTGGTTTGCCACCTCACTTGTGACCCTCAGTGGCCCCTCAATGGCAGTGAAGGGAGAGAGTAAAGGACACAAAACCGTGGGACACAGCACACAGTTACACAGCCATCATGGTTGTGGATATCTGGCAAATATGAATGAAGAAAAACAAAGAAAAACTAATAAAAATCAGAATATTTGTTGGGGTGCATGGCTGAAAGGAATACGGGGCGGGG
>VXAC01004207.1:500527-615732 GCA_013399225.1 Rhipidura dahli
CCCCAGAGCAGTTTGTTTTGGGAAGTTCGCGTCTTGTAAGGAAGCAAAAAAAAGGGGAGGGGGGTGGGTGGGTTGTTTGGAGGCTTGTTCGCCGTCTTTGAGCTGCGGCAAAGTTTGAGGGATGCTGTGGCAGGGGGCGGATGGTGTGTGGGGAGAGCTCCCCTCGATTCACCGCGCACCATCTTAGACGTGGTCAGGAAGTGGAGTTGACTCAGGCTGGGTTTCACCTGATGATGTCGTCTGCTGAAATTCCCGGGAGTCCGGGGGAACTTGCATCACACTGAGGCCGTTCGAGGGCAGAAGTAGGTGAGAAAGACCGTAAAGAATGGAAAATAGCAAAACAAAGGAAGCAGCATGGGCGATATCGATGAGCTCTCGGTATTTTTTTTTAACTGCAGTGTACTGAAATCAGCAATCTGTTTTAAAACGTAGCTTTGCATTGTGAATATACTCTTAATTTCTTTTTAAAGAGGTGTTCAGAGTTATAAAAACAGTATTTGAATAAAAAGGATTGTTTCGAACCTCCTGCCAGGAAGAACAATCTGTGACAGAGTCAAGCTGGGTCCTTCCTTAGTCTTATCAGTTCTGCAGAAAGCATTATTTTGATAGATGTCCCATATGGTTACAGGAATTTTTACCACAGTGGTTCTGAGCTAAACCATTTGTATGACTGCCAAGGCATTTTGTTTTAACCATAAGAAAAAATGTTTTTTAAAAAAATCCCTTTTTCTGTTTTTACTAAAAGTTTTATTATTTTTGGAAATAAATATCCCTTTTTAGAGGGACGCTTAGCAGTTACTGTCACTTCTGAAAGTATTTTACCTGGCTTCTGTCTCTGGGCCTTGTGGGATGTGTGGCCAGGACAACCATAAATGTTTGTGAAGGATTTCCAGAGTGTGTCTATTGCATGGTATTTCCCCCTCACTCTGTAAGGGGATATTTACTCAGGGAAGGGAAAATAATTTTTAAACAATATGCGTTTTGTATATAAAGCTGCAAACTTGTCAGGCTTGGTACATCAGCAGAAACCACGTTTAACTCTCTTCTGGAAATCTGAGATTTTAAATATCCAGAAATATCCTTGGTGTTACATTCCCTTGAAACAGCTTTCTGCCAAACTTTTTAACTTTGGTACTTTGCAGTCTGCCTTTAAACTGTCAGTGAAAATAAAGAATTACATTCTGTACTTGCATAGGCGGCACAAGCTACTTGTTGCTATTAAAAACTTGTATACGCTACAGACAAATATAAAATAAATTTGAAAAGCCACCAAGTTTTTTTCCTGGCTCTAGTCACTGATTTCAACTGTCAGTGCATGCTGTTTACAATTTTGCATGTTCAACTGAAAGTACGTATTATAAAACTACTTTTTTTCCTTTTTTTCTTTTTCTATAGGTTGTGTTTCTCTGTTGATTTTTGTGCCTTTGAAAGCACCTAAACATAAATATACAGGAGAGAGAATGAAACCAGTTGTCACTATCAACATAAGTTAGAGTGGAGAAGAAATAGCTGAGGACAGCAATAGGTAACAGTTGACTTGCACTTAGATCTCATTAACTTTTCTCTTCATTCATTCCTCCCAGGTTTTCTGTCTGCATTTGTTGTTTTTCCAGCCTTTCATACACAATCTCTTCACATCTGATCACTTTCTTTTCCTCCTTGCATCTTACACCCTTGTAGAAGTGGTGATAAATAGGAATTTGTCCTGTTGAATGTTTCCAGGCCCACAGCGTAGGCTTCTGTGTGTCTTGCCTTACAAAACTACCTCCGCACGCTTTTTCCTTTTTTGTTACATTTTCCTGTTGATGACAAGTGGATATTTTTGGTGTTTTTTTTCTCACAGTTTTTGTGACAGGTTCATATGCTCCTTATGGGCATTTCTATCTCCTTGTCAAAAGCAGTCTGCTTCCTGTGTATTTAGCAAAACCTGGTTGAAACTGAGGAAGTCTAAAGTGAGATTGTTACACTTCCCAGAGGCAGCGACCTGATACTTTCAGTCATAAAATCCTGGGATCTTCAAAATACTGTGTTCCCAATCAAAGCATGAAGACCGTTTTGTCGTGTATGTCCTGGGCCCTGCATTTTTAGGATGAAACAGAAGGCACTTGCCTCAGTGCTTGACTAACACCTGTGCTCTCCAAGAGGCTCTTGTGCCTTGGCTCTTGGCACTGATACAGGTTGCCCAGAGAAGCTGTGGCCTCCCCGTTCCTAGAAGTGTTCAAGGCCAGGGGCAACCTGGGCTAGGGGAAGGTGTCCCTGCCCATGGCAGGGTGATTGGAATGAAATGATCTTCAAGTTTCCTTCAAACCCAAACCATCCCAACACTTCCACGATTCCCTTTCCCCTTTACAAAATACGTGCATATTCACAAGAGACCTTCATTTCTTTGATTTCTTGAGAAACTCTCCAGGTCATGTTTCTGTGACATTCTGTTGCTTCTTGTCCCACTCATATCAACAGGCTTCCTATTGGAATTGTCCCTTCAAATGGGAGTAGGAATGTCTCATTTGGTTTGTGCCTGGTACTTAGAGGAGATTTGTTGCAACTCTGTGAGAGGTGGAGGTGTTAAATTTAGTGGTGGTAATTTAGATGTTGTAGTAGTTTTTAGCTGAGAGGAGATGGTCGCTTGCCTTAGTTCAGTGGGTTTCTTAAGAAGTGTGTGTAACTGTGTTACAGAGAGTGCATAAATGTGAGGGTTTGGTAACGTTTTAGCTATTCAACTTGTGTGGTGGAATTTTGGCAGAAGCGTATGTTCAGTATTGGAAAGAGCTTAACCTAAAAACCCTCAGCTATAAATCTCAATTCTGTTGGTTCTGTTTTATCCAAGTTTAATAGCTTTCCAATGTGGTTTTTGGTAGCCTGGTTTAAAATTATTCTTTATCAGCTACAAGGTTTTTTATGTTTTGTACAAGGAATCACTTTGCAACCATCATGTATCTGTCAACGTTGTTGTGATGAGTGTTTGCATATAGCATTTGGGAAATGTAGTGGAAAGCAAGATACTCTTTCCGCTGATTCAGAAAGTCATTGGCATGGAATAATCCAGAGAGCTCACATGCCCAAATTCCCTGAATTAGATTACTTATCCTTGATACTGCCTTGCATCTCCCATAAGCCATTTATCACTTCATTTTTTGGTGAAAAATACTACACACGGTACTTCTAATTGTAACAGTTGGTGTCAGCTCATCCACCGTGGTTCACATGACATTTGCTCCTTGCACTACATTGTAACTTGAATTCTTAAGTAGTTCAAAGGTGAAGTATCATTTGATGTGTAATTTACCTGGCTGCTTTATAGGAAGAAAGAGCAATTGTGTGCCAGGAAGAATGCGACAGAGTGGCTCTTGGCGTAGGCAGTGCTGCTGCTGGTGGAGTAAATGTCTCTGGCAGTTGGGAAACTTCCAAAGTTCATGGGGTGGGAACCTCTTATTGTTGTGCAGTGGAAAGGATCACTGGGTGAAACTTGGGAGCCAAGCTTTCTCTTGGCCTCCTTCCTGGTTGTTCCTTTAATGTTTGTCCCCTCCCAAGAGCTCACTTACCAGCTGGTCAAGTCTTTTGCAAAATCGATGCATGAGTAGGGCTACGAGTAGAGATGAAGGAAATGGGGGGGGGGGAAATTATTTGTACTTGATTTCTTTCAAATGCCTTGTTTTCCTGTGTACTGGATGTTGAGCAAATTAATTAGACTTGGGTGTCTCTAAAAGGGTTTGGGGTGATGGCATCGGCTGAAATTAGGTGTCGGTGCAGAACTCCTCTGGCCTGAGGAATAGCTGGTGTAACTTTCTCCTCTGGTGTCCTACTTTCTAGCTCTCTGTTCCATGTTGACTTTTTCTTTGGGAAGCTTCATGAAAGTTTTCATTTTCCTGGCTTTCTTTATTCATACTTGGTTTCTAATTGATGCATCTGCTTTCTCCATTAATATGGCCTGTAGCCTCTGTGGAGGACAAATGATTTCAATACAGAGAGTTTAAGTTAAAAATCACTGTCAAGTTGAAATAAAATCTAAACATGAGTAATTTGTTGTTTCAAGCGCTTAATATATTAATCTAATTATTCAGATTAGCTAATAATTTCTTTAAATTCTTTAGAGGAGACACATGTTTACTGTCTTCAGCGCAGAACACAATAGGGCTCTGAATTACTTCATCTGTAGACATTACCTCAGCAACAAAACCAGCACTCTTTATTGGCAGTTTTTCTTAAATTTTAAGACAGATAGATTCCTTGTTAAAGTGGATTAATTTCAGAGTTACTTGTTTGTGATCAAAACTCTTGCAGATAAAACCAGAACTGTTTTGAAATGCATTTAGATAACGGGTGGTTTATATAGTTTGCTTCAGCTTCAGGGATGGAGGAATATATAAAGAAAATATTAAATTTTAGCTCCTTTTTATAAGTATCACATGTACCAGTGGGCACACTGATATTTACATATCAAGTTGAATAACTGTTCCTGTGAGAGGACAAAATAGTCATTTTAACTAATGTGTCTATGCTGTGTGCAAAGTTAATTGCAGCAATTATTTGTGTACATCTGGATTTATTCCAGTTTTTAGGTGTTTTCTCATGCATTTGGAAAGTTGTGCATAGAGTCTGTATGAACTTGTTTAAAGTAATATTATTTCAGTTCTGAAAATGTTATTCTGGAGACGAAGCTGTCTGAAATCTCTGGCTGCTGTGTGTGGTTGCAGGTTAATGTAGTGCATTGCTGCACTGACTGTCCAGGCGGCTGTGATCTCACTCTTGGGTCTGGCACTGCACTTGGCATATGGTGGTTTCAGAGGAATAAAATGAATGAAATCTGTTTTCAGTGGGTTTTTCTGATCTTTGCAGAGTATGTCAAGGTAGATTTTTTTCTGTTTACTTATGTGCATATAGCGAATGAATTCAAATTAAAAGTGGCAGCAGAATAATATTTGTGTTGCGATGGGTGATATAGCTTCTAAGAAACTGAAACTTCTTACACTGAAGAAGTTTGCATAAATACATTTTTGTGAGTTTTGCAAAATCCACTGGGCAGGTGGTTGATCCAGGGGAAAAAATACAGTAAATAAATACGAAAGATTTGAATTAATACTGTTGCATCTCACAAGAGGCTTGTGGTTAGGGGAGTTCCTGTCCTGTTTATGGCAAAAAAAATGCCTTTTTAGTAACATTCTCATAAAGTGTGGGTTTTCCCCTTAAAAAAAGAAAAAGAGAGGGAAGAGAGAAGGAAAGCATTATAGAAGTGAAAGAAAATCTTCTATAGGCAGTAACCTGCTCAAAATTTGTGTGTGGCAAACTTTATATCCAGAGTTAGTTGCTATGATCAGTTATATTAATAAGATCATCAAGCAAAATCCACCTTTATTCTGTAGTCAGTGGTTTTGAATATTGTTTTACGGGCCAGGCATAATTTTTAATGATTTAAATAGCAGTTGTGTTTGGAAATGTGCCATCCCTTCCAACGAGTGTGAGACTTTGCTCACTGAGAGCTGAGGGGAAAGATATATGGCAGTAACATCATCAAGTGCTAGTCTGGGTTACTAATAAATTACAGTGTCTGAGCTTTCAGAGGTTTCCAGAGTCACTTGTAGAGAGAGGCTTGGCACTTGGTGTTGGCTGACTTCTTGATTTCCTGATAGTAAATAGCATTTTTTTTTTCCCTTCTGTTTGTTTTAGTGCTCTGGGAGAGCACTTTTCTGTGGCGGCACTGCAGGCACTGCTCCGTGTGTGACACGGTGGCCTCGTTGGGGTGATTCACAGCAGGGCTGTGTCTTCTGTGGACAGAGGCAAGGAGCTGCAGACTCAGATCTGCTTCTGGTCTGCCTTGTTTGACAGCACCCAAGATGAAACCAAATCTATTTACTCCACAGGCAGGCCACCCTGACAGGCCTGTGCCAGTCTCTTTGCCTTGCTACTTGGGAAAGTTTCTTCTGTCTTGAGCAACTAAGACTGTGCTGTAAGTGGGGAAACTTATGGGGAACTGCCAAGCTTTGAATTGCTTTAGTTGTGGAAAAAGGGATCCTAAACGGATTATATCTGAATGGTTCTTAAATCCTAAAGTATGAGCAAAACAGTGCCTGGGTGTTTTTTGAACAACAGAATGGTAGAAGTTGTGTTCTTGTTTTTAAAAGTCAGAAGCCAGTTTCTGTTGGACTAATCTGTGAGCTGGACTCATCCTTCCAACTCAAGATATTCTATGATTCTATGAACTTTTAGGATTTTCTTTATCTCTGTGGGTCTAACCCAATTTAGCTGCAGTCCAATTCTGAGAAGTCAAGATTTGCTTGCATTGATGGCTTTTAGAGATTCCTGCTTCATATTCACCAAAGCAACTGTGTGTGCAGCTCTACCTCTTGACCTGCCTGTCTTTCCAAGGATGTGTCTAATCAGCTGTTGTGGATTATTTCAATTTCAGGACTGTTTGGGCAAATTAGCATCAAATGCAGTGTGGTTCTCTGGCAGAATTAAGTTTTGTGCTTTTTGTTTCTCCATTTCCAGCTTATAAGTATCAGTTGTTTATTTCTCAAGGTCTGACACTGGGGCATAGAGCAGGCCTGAAATGAGCTGTGACTCTCAGAATGTCCAAGATGCAGCTGTGTGCACAAATGTGACCACTGGTTTGCCATGAGAGGTTACAGGGCAACAAATGAACGATCAACCCCCCTCCTGACAACATCTGTGAGTGTGAGCTTTTGCCTGCTGAAAGCAGCTGTAGCAATTCAATGTGAGCTTTGCAGGTGATGCCAGTCTGCAGAGGTTAATGAGGAGAACATGGTGCTGCTCTGTACAGCTCCTTTGCAGCAAATGAAAACACCTGTCTCCAGAGAGTGTAGGCCAGTGCTTTTCACAAATCTTACGAGTTTTAAAAGAAAAGAAAACAAAACAACCCAAACCACCCCAGACTAGCTGTGAATCTGCTAGAGAAAGATACTTTCTTGTTAGGATTGGAATCATCTTTCTGTTGGCTAATACAAACTTCTGTTCCAAGTGCAAAGAATAAAGATTAGCATTTTAAATTTGGTGAACTCTTGATTGTGTGTAACTGAAGCATTTAGGGAAAAAATGTCTACATTTAATATACTTTCACATGCCAGTGATTTGTTGGAGTAAGAGTAGTGGAGTGAAACTAAGGAGGGGAAAAGATCAGTTTGGCTGTATACCAGGAAACAAACCCCAACAGCAGTAGATTATTTGAATAGAATAGTTTCCCAAGAGGAATCGTGGTGGAAATACCCCTCTTTTGGGTCCCGTAAAACTAGACTGGGCAATGAAAATGAAAAATGTTGTAAGAAATAATCTTGCATTTCTTCTCCAGGGAAATGTGTGGTTGACTGCTGTGGGGAATGGTCTGGGATATCTAATACAGAGCACAGTGGGTTTCCTGTATTACAGAACAATAATACAGGGCTAATGCTGAAGGATTTTTATCAGTAAGCTTGGCTGATGTAAACTAGACAGTTATAGCTCCAGCTCTGCTGAGCACATGGGCTTTCTCTCAGCTGAGGTAAAATTCAGCTTTATTTTTCAAAGGCTTAGGACAGGAAAGAAAATTTAGAGAAACGCCTGAAAATGGTGCAAATAATAGGTACTATCTTGCTAATTTTGAGCTGCTGACTCCAGTGTTGTCAGTCATAGGTACACCACCATCCTGAAAAGGTGGGCATTTCCCATGTGCTGGGTTTTGCTTTGCTGGGGCTTTTCTGCTGGAACCACCACGGGGATGTGCTTTTAGATTCCGGAGTCTTAGTTGCAGCTATTTTGAGATGTCTGTGACCCCAGCTGCCTTCCCTCTCTTTGCTGGAATTTACTGTCCCCGGGCAGGGGTGACAGGGTGTATATGGAGTTTCTCAGCTGTCACAGACCAGTCCACAGTAGTATTTTTTTCCCACTGGAATAGTGTGGAGAGAATCATGAATTGGCTCGTGGTGTGGCTGCTGATTGTGTCTCCTGGCAGGGCACAGGCTTCCAGCAGAGCTGTGGGATGGCACGGGTGAGATGTTAAGCATGAAGCACACAGGAGCAGCCAGAGCTGCTGATTTAATCCCCAAAGCTCGGGTTTGTGTAAACTTGGTTGCCACTGCGTGGTTCCAGAGCAAACATATACTTAAATAAGCATTTTTTAATATCATGTTCTAAAAAAGCCTCAAACCTTTGTAACTGTTATATAAGTGTAACTCTTCAGTAAGTGTCATAGGATTTTCCTATGTGTAGCCCAACTGCTGTTCTCATCTTTTGTCCCAGAAAAGAGACATTTCTCATGTTAGAAGTACCACAGATCATGTAAAGTGCAGTACATCCTTAACCTATAGGCTTTCTAACTTAGGGGATGGATATATGTTATTGCAGTTGTGTAAGAATGAGTAATTCTGTTCACTCAAATGATACAGTGATAGATGGGGATTAAAATCAATAAATGCTAAACACTGTATTTAAATTTTCTTAGGTATATCTTGAGTCTGTCTTCAGAGAAGATAATAACTGAACAAATTGGAAAACTGCCTGAGCTTAATAGACCTTTCAGACATCTCTTATTGTGTTGTGGATCATCCAGGAGGAAACTTAGTTTAATAGTTAGCTGTTTAGGAACTAAAACAGCAATTCCTTCAAAAAAATCAATTGTGAAGGGATGCAAATCCTCCTAATTAAAAAAACAATTTGCAAAGTTCATTTTTTTTCTACTTACCAGTAAAAATCTTAGGAATTTATGTAAGCATAATTGGATTATAAGACAAACTCTTAAACGGAAAAAAAAAAATTTCAAGCTACAGGCGTTTCATGCCACCAAATAAGTGTGACCCAGGTGGTGGGTGGCTGTTACACAAATCTTTCAGGGATCAGTGAAAAAGGGATGTGGCTTTTTTCACTCTTAGTAGTAAGCTGGTGCTACCTAGAACTGTGTGATCCAGCTGGAATGTTGCTTTGGATGGAAGACTGCAGAAGTAACTTTGTCTTGGGCCTTAGAATGTCCACTTCAGACATAACTATTTTGATTGGGTTTGTTTTCTTCATTTTTATATTCATAAATATATTCTTGCTCAGTCAAGAAGTGATAAGATGGTGTTTTCCCCAAGAATTTGCCTTCTCTGTAATTTGAAAAACAAAACTGATTCCTTGAACAAATACTGATAGTTTTATATATAACACTTACAAATTAATTATACGTAATACTATGTAATACTTTATTCACTGGTGATCATTTAATGAGAGGAAATGAAGTAACTCTCTGTAACTAGACTAGGATCTCTGTTTATTTGGAATGGGTTTTTGGGAGCTGATTTTACTGAATGAAAGACTTGCTTCAGATTTTTTTTCTTTTTTTTTTCAAAAAACCAAGCCCTCAAAATCTCAAAAACTATGTTTGATTTCTGATTTATGAATTTACTAAGAATAAGAAGTTGAGGAATGGGGTGTCATTAGTCAGTTCAGCTTCAGAAGGTGATCTTTATTTCAGCCAGTGATGAAATATCAGTGTTTCCAGAGAAGGGACAAGAAGTTATTTCATAACAGCTTTGCATTTTGTGCAGCGCTCCGCCCTGCCCAGGAAAAGACTGTCATCATCCAAATGGAATATGGAATATGCAGTACATGCATGTGGAATTTGTTGGTATGACCCAGGAGGGAACTCCTTTGATCCTGAAGGCTCGGGCCCTGGGAAGAAGGGATGCTGGAAGGAAGAGGCTCAGCAGGAACTGATCACCCAGTTCACAACGTGCTTTTCTTCTCACTCTTGAGGGAGCAGGACAGGGTCACTGATTTGCTTGGAGAACTTTCTGTGGGTTGGGTTCTGGCAGGCTGGATTTGACTTTCGGGTTGTGTTGGGTACCCTGCAGAAGACAGTTTGTTCAGCCACTCCTAGCAGCAATTTGCTGGCTGCAGTCCCTCACTGAAATACCGAGATAAGCCATTGCTGTGGTCAGTGGTTAATGTGCAACACCTCGTGTGCACCTGCTCCACTGTGCCTGCCCTGACACAGCTCCTGGGATGTGCTTGTTGCACTGAGCTGCTCCTGATGAGAGAGCTGGCCCAGCATCCTCTGAACAGGGCAGCTCTTCAAATAGGTCTGTGAAGTGTTTTGTGGGCTTATTTTTGGGGACGTAAGAAATTCTTCTATGTGGTACTTTCTTAATGAGCTAGTCACATTTTGGAGTGAAAAAGTTGAGATAATTCAAGCACAAGATGTAAGAGACTGGGAATGTTTAGAATAATGTTGATAAATACTCAATTTCAGAGAGGGGGAAAAAGATAATGTTTTTGAAAGTTGCGTTATTGAGGTAGGAGGTCACTTTGAGTCATAAGATCTCATTTTAAAAGTTAGGAAAGTAGAGAGCTGATCCAGCTTTTGATGAAAATCTCTGTAAGTACATTTTTTGGAAGGTAGCCTGTGCTTTCTTTCCACTGTGTGTGCAGGTAATTAATTAAAAACAATTAATTTCAGACAGCTTTAAGTTTAGCGCAAGTATTTGTTTGACTAGGAGAGCTCTTCAGTTACTTCCTAAATAGAATGCCCCTTTTTTCATGTTATTTCTGCCTACTGTAGGAGGATCAGCTCCTCAAAGATTCTGATTTAACAGAATCTGGTCTATTTGCAGAATGATTATCAGGTAAAGCCAGTACCTTCATTACCAGACCCTTAGAAGAAGTGATAAGCCCATCATGGTTGGGGTCCAGAAGTACAAGCAAAGAACCTTTGAGCTTTTCTCCTTATTTTTTTAAAGTAAGACTCTGAATTAAATCAGCAGTGACTGCTGTATAACATTCAGTTTGAGTATATCACTCCATTAGAAAAAACACCAAACAAAGGAACTTGGCACCCTTTAAGTACATCTCATTTTCCTTTTGGAAACCAGAAACTTCATTTACCCCATCCATTAGAGCTCATTTTTCTGTTCCCAGTGCATGTTTACCCTGATGGTCAGGCATTTCAGCCTAGCAGAATGGCCACACAGACTGGTTTGTTGAGCCGTGTCCAGGCACAGCACTGCCTGAAAACTCTTGGAGCTATTGCCTGATAATGTTCCATCATTTCTGCTGCTTTGTTCATGATAGCCTGCAGAGTAATAAGTGCAGGTTCTAGCATGAAAATTGTCCCTCTAAGTTGTTTCATCCTGCAGATAGCAGACCTGTCTTCCTGCCCTTCACTGATTTAATTCCTCCCAGTCATTCTCCGACTGGTTTTGTGAACTGCAGTTCTCTCTGTTCCCAACCATTTTGTCTAATAGGCTGTGATGAGGGGTTGGTACTTGGGAAAACCATTTTGTCAGAGCTGATGACAGTGGCTAATCAATGATTCATAAACAATGTCTTCAGAGTAGTATTTAGTCTCCTCCCCGTGCAGAGCACAGTAGAACAAAGGGTGAGTGTGTAGTTGCATCTCTGTTCTCACCTTCAGGGTCCGCTTTGCCCTGGTGACCATTGGTGGCCACTCAGCGTAGTCTGGCTGTCAGTCTGAGGACTGCAAAAGTCCTTCTCAAAACATCTCTGTACTTCAGGACAGCATCTTTAAAGCTTGTGTTCTCTCTCACCTTGTTCTGATAAATGTCCCCATGACCCCACCCAAATCCCAATTAACTGATTTAGTAAAATGAGGGGCAGGTCTGCAGTACTGCTAAACCATTTCCATCCATCTTCCTGTGTTTTGGTACATGTTAACAGAGCATCAGATGCTCTGTTTATTCCTTCTCCATTATTCAGTTTGTCTTGGTTGGTCCCTTGTTTTTTTTTTTTAAGTTGTGTGCTCAGACGGACTAAAAAGTACAGACAGCTCCTCGATGCAGACTCCCAGTATCAAGGATTTAAAATTACTGCTTTCTGCCAGTTTTCTCAGTCTAAAAATGTGATTGGCATAGTAAATGCATGCAAAAAAGTGAGGTGTAAATCTGATCCTCAGAGATCTATCAGGAGGCCATGAAAATAAGTTGTCTGTAAAGGGGAAGCTTTACAAAAAGCTGAGGCTATTCAGAAGGACCTGGGAAGTGTACTTAGGTAAAATCAGGCCTTCCCTAAATAAAGGCCCTGCAGCAGGTGGAATCAGCCTCTGAACTACAGATGCCCTGGGTAGAACAGGTACAGAGACAAGGCAACAGATGGACCTGAAAATAATTGCAAATAACTACCTTTGCTTAGAGTTAAATTCTCAGTGAATCAAGATGATTTAGCTGTGAGACAGGAGTGGGCAGATAACTACTGGTAGCTGGCCCAAGGTCACTGAACACTTTCTTAAAAGAGATTGTATACAGCAGTTATTTTCAGGCTTTTCCAATTTAGAAACCCCTTCAGAGCAAATTTGGCTCAGATCTGCTGTTTCTTCATGGTTACTGGGAGCTGACTGGTCTAATGGACTGAAGAATTGAGGTGCGGATGAGAGACGAGACATCATCTGTGCATCTCATGCAAATGACAGAATAAGGAACAGGCTGTATTTCTTCTTGCTTTTAGCTTTGGAGAATTGAGGAGCAGCAAGCAGGTTCAGTAAGGCTGAGGTAAGCTGTTCTAACCCTTTCAGGATATGGTTTTGTGTCAAATCAGTTGCATTTGGAGAACTGCTTCAGTTGTTACCATTGAGTAGGATGTGCTTCCAGAAATAATGGTAATATAAGTGCTGATATTTGCTTTATGAAAGCAGAAGTTCATATGTATCCTTCCCAGGAATTTTACTCTGGGTGGTTCTGTACAGAGAATTAAAACCAATTGTAAACATGTAAGCAAAAACTCTGTACACACAACATGCACAATATATGTAATTTTCCTAAAAACATATGATGCAAACAAGCTCAGTTACCTTAAATTTAGGAATGCTGCTAGTTTTTCATTTATGGAAAGTACTAATGAAGTACTGATTGTTACCACAAATACAAGCTTTATGTGGGAAAAACTCATTTATTAAAGACAGCTGAATTGTATTTATGATTAGTTTTCAATGTCTCGGGGATCCATATCTTGCAGGAGACCTATTCAGTATTTTGTTTTCACCCTGTCATAGCAGATCTGTGATTCGTTAAGGGATATGACTATAAAGCTTCTGCTTCCTCATCTGGTGAAAACTGAGAATTAGCTTTCTTTTCAAGGTCTTATACTTATGTGATTCAGAGCAATCCCCTGTCAGCAGGCTTTGATGTGGAAGGGCTACTTTATACCGTGAGTGCGAAGCAGTACCAGAAAGGCAGGTGGGAGAACATCCAGTGAGGATCATAGCAATTCACACAACAGAATTCTTCCTGTAGGAATACTAATAAACTTGTTCACACCATGACTGAATTGTACGTGCTCTTGCAATGTCTTTTTACCAATGTTTGCATAAAAACCTTGCTTCCCAGTGATGCTCCATCCCTGGAGAGTTCCATCGTGATTAGTGATGTGCAATCACATATTTTGAGGAAGACAATTAATGCTGTTCTGTCACAGCTAAAAAGAGCTGTCCAGTGAAGCAGTCAAATGTTGCAGAAAGATGGTTGCTTTTAAGAGATAGCAGAGTATGTTTAAAGAAACTTTCTGTACTAAGAGAAAATGTTTTGTGGCAGAAATAATTGACTTTCTTCTGGCTTCATTAGGGTTCATTTCACTTTTTAGCAGTTTAATGGAGCAGCTTAAATGAAAGGCTGTGCTTGTGACAGGAACCTGTCTACAGCTGACAGCAAACCCTCCCTTAAGGGAGAGCCAGCTAGGAAGCCAGAGCTGCCCTCCCAGGGGCCCACCTTTTTTCATTATCCAGGCCCAGTGACTGCTCTATAGCCAGGTGTGAGCGATCTGGGCAAGTGACTCAGTTCCTGATGGGCAGGAGGAGTTGTAGCTCTCCGTTAGGCGGTGGTAGCTCATAACAAAATCGCTTTATTTGTTATTGGAAAGTTCTGCAGGGTTGGGGAGTTGACTGAAGCTGTTTTCTGGCTTTGTCCTTCGAGAGGGAACGAGCATGTGGTTGTGGTGATTATAGTTCTTTGGCTGTGTCTGTTGGTGTTAAAGATAGAAGGCACCTGTGAAAGAAAGTACTACTTGAAGTGCAGGTTTAATTTCTTACCCTCCATTCAGGAATCTCAGGGCTGTGTGAACCTATTCTACTCCCAGGTGGCTGAGTGTTCTTCTGAATTAGTCTGTGTGGAAAACTGAGACATTGTACTAATAACTGAATGCTCTGGGTACTCTGCAAATCAAAGGAGAAGAGTCTGAAGAAAGTTAAAACACTTCTGGAGTGGCCAAAGTGATAATTTGCAAAGGGGGTGTTGAAATATTGTCATTAGTGGTGGTGTATGATGCAGAGGTGCTTATTTTTATAAATTCCTGTGTGAGGGCTCAGCCTGCAGGTTTTGAGTGCCAGTGGTTGTTCATGTGTGACACCCAACAGAGCCATTGTCCCCTTCTCAGGTTTAATTTTCAGATGCATCATTTACTAAACACAGCACTATGAGTTTTTGTGTTTCCCACACCTAAAAAGGGTGAACAAAAATGTGTGAATTACTTTTTTTTTAGGAGAATTACTGAAGCTTGGATTGCTCTCTTGAGACTATAAACCTGCAATAAGTGGCAATGTCAAGGGTTCCCACCCCGCCTCCTCCTGGGGAGATGTCCAGTGGACCTGTGGCTGAAAGCTGGTGTTACACACAGGTAATCTATGTAAATTCCAATGGCTTTATTTTCTATTATTGTCATAATAATTGTTAAGAAAAACCAAATTAAAGTTACTGACATACTGAAAAATGATAGCTGACTGTTTAAGTAGTTCTCATAGTTAATACTTGGTATGCAAGTTAAATTTTCTTAACATTTTCTGATCTTTTGTTCAGGTTAAAGTAGTAAAATTTTCGTACATGTGGACCATTAATAACTTCAGTTTTTGCCGCGAAGAAATGGGTGAAGTTTTAAAGAGTTCTACATTTTCATCAGGGCCAAATGACAAAATGAAGTGGTAAGGTCTTTATTTGAGCAAGTGCTTTGGTTTTGTTCTGGGTTTTTTTACTCACAAAAATTGTAAAGTTAAATTACAAATAAATACTAAAACTTGGACACTTCTTGGAGTTTTCCTGTAGGTATGAATTGGTTCTAATTTCGAAGTGTCAGCAATCACAAGGGAAACATTTACTGCAGTAGCATTTATTACTGTGTCTTGTAAAAATATTTCTGAATTTATTCTGCGTACCATTTAAAAATTACAATGTCTTCATTTTTTTCAGGTGCCTGAGAGTGAATCCAAAGGGATTAGATGATGAAAGCAAAGACTACTTGTCATTGTATTTGCTTTTAGTCAGTTGTCCAAAAAGTGAAGTCAGAGCAAAATTCAAATTTTCCCTGCTGAATGCTAAAAGAGAAGAAACAAAAGCAATGGGTAAGGGGATATTAATGTGGTTTTGTAAGAGCATCCTGAAGAACATCAGCAATGTAATTTTTTCAGTTGAGAGTGGAATTTAATACTGAGATAAAATTTAAAAATACCTTTTTAAAATTTCCTTTTAGAAACTTAATTATAAAATCCTGCTCATGTTTCACATGTTTCTGATCACTGAGCTGTGCTCATTCTATCCTGAGCGGTATAAATTACAGCACGCTGCCAACTGCTGTTACTCTAGGTCCTTGTCACTTAGTTTTTCCAGCAGATTATTCTTGCTTCCTGTTAGTAGAGGTGTATTTGCTTGTGTAGCTCCAGTGGAATTGTTTGATTTCCATAATTAATTAGGATAAGCATAGATGGCTGGTTTTTTTTAGACGTCCTTTACAATATTTTGGTCTATTTCACCTGATTTACACTGTAATCAGTTTAAAAATGTGAGCCATGTGCACAAGGAAATAGAAAACTTTGAAATAACTGGTGATTTGATTTAATTGTTGTATTGATATTAAAAATATTTGGAAGGCTCTTAGTTTCAAATGACCTTCATTGGAAATGTTTTTTGGGAAAGCTGGGGTTCTAGTGATGATGAATAATTTAATGCTTATCTACACTGAATTTGTGCTGCTTCAAATCCTCTATGTGAAGAATAGCTCTTACTTTTCTTCCCTTCTACTCCAGGAGTTCAGAGATATTTCAGGTCCTGTTATGTTGCAAGTTCTGCATTTTTTTGCAAGAAGTCTACAGTTCTGCAGTGTTTATAGCCAAAGTTCATGCTGTTTCTCCTTATGTAACTAGGCCCACTTGTAATCTCTCAATTAAATCCACTGAGAACTGAGTTCAAATGTAAAAATTAAATTATTGGACTTTTTGGAAGGAAGGAAAATATATGTGTTCCACATGCATATTTCACTCTATTAATCCTCTTACACTGATGGAGGGGGTTTCTTCAGTCCCTGCAAGCTTCCTGCTTCTGGAGCTTGTATGAGCAAAGCTACACTTGTGTACATTTGGAGAATCATTTGGAGAATGTGTACATCTGGACTTGACACAGCCCAGAGTGGATTGATGTTTGTAATAAGATGTGAAACTGCATGAAAAACTATTTGGAGATTATGATAGAAGTGCGGAGTTGTTGAGACTCTGGAGGCTGCCTGGCCCCAAACCTGAGCAGTTTGCCTGGGTCCCAAGATGGAGGCTCCACAGCTCATCTGGGCAACCTGTTTTAGTCTTTAGCCAGGTCTTGCTGGCCCTTTCTTGCCTTAGGGGTTCATTGTGGGTTCTTGCTGATTTGTTGTACCTAGGATTCCCATCTCCAGTGACATGTTTGTTTCTGACCAGTAGGTCTGCAGCAATCACCCAAATCCTGGCCCATCAGCCCTCTGTTGGTTCATCGTCCCCTGCAGTGCTAAAAATCCTGAGTGGGTGTGTCTTCAGCTTCTGCAATAGTAGCTGTGCTTTGTTTGGCACCACAGGAGTTATAAATATCATTTCACTTTGGGAAATTACCAACAGAAGTTTTATTTCTTGGACCCTCCATCCATTTGCCATCTGCTTCTGTCAATGCTGTGTATTTACTGAGACAGGAAAATGATGCCCCACTTCCAATGTCCCTTGTAAATTGATAATTCATGCATAGGCTGCTGCTTCAAGGGGTGAAGCTGTGTGTGAAACAGAGAGCAAACTAACATTTTAACTTTATTAGAAGAGAAATACATTTGCCTTTTTATGATCTATTTTTGTTCTTAATTTTGGGGGTTAACACTGGTTGTTGCTGCTAAGAGTGAAATCTAAGTCTTCAGAATAAAGAACTGGGCTGAATCTTAAGAAGAAATTTTTTAACCCTTTTGAGAATGTGATTTTCTGGGATTTTTTTCCATTCAATTTTAAAAAAAAGCAAAAATCCAGAAAGCATAAGGGGGTGAAAGGGTGAAAGCGTAATCCAGATGCCAAAAAAAATAGACAATATTTTTTTTAAAATGTGATTTTCTTCTTTGGTATACAGATTCTGAAATGTGAAGAGTGTTGTGTGTTTGTTCTGTCGCCCTCCAAGCCCGCACTGCACTTCATTAAGTGCATTTCTCTCTGCCTCTGTGCTCTGCATGGACAGGGCTTGTTGCTACAGGAGTGTGATGAGGTGACAGGGGTAGAGACTTCACACCTCCTGGAGTGTCAGCTCCCAGGTGGTTCTTCAGTGTGTACTGAAAATATGATGAAAATCTCGACAGAATATTTTGCTTGATACAATCCTAGGGAAAACCTATGTGACTACAATTTTTCCAGCTCTTGGTGGTGAGGGCAGTGTGTGACACGTGTGTGTTTTCTGTGGTATGTGGTCAAGGGTGTTCCAGTGATGCTGCCAAGGGTAACAGTGCAGGGAAGTCTGGCTTTGCTGATGGCTTTATTTTGGAGGTTGTAGAAGGAAGGATATTTTAACAGATTCCGTCATGAAAAACACTTTGCTTTTATTACAGACTTCTGACTTAAACTTCTAAATCGCTCTCTGGAGGGCTGAAGCATCTCTACATATAGCAAATGAGATGGTGATGTGTTTCTTGCCCAGCTTTTTTGGAATCAAAGGGAAGTTCTTTCTTAAAGAACTTTTCATGAGAGACCTCCCCACTTCCCCCTCTTGTCTTATTTCAGAAGTATTCTTGCTGTCTTAATTTTGAACAGTCTTTCTAGGTATAATTCAGAATGTCTACTTAAATACTCAAAGCCATTCCCAAATAACCTCTTTCCCGTATTTTAGTTAAAGTGCTCTTTCCTGTGGTTTAATTTGGGAAACAAGTGGCCACTTTTCACTGAACCAGCCATGTTAAATGTGTGAACCTACTGAATTTACATGTGTTTGCACTGAGATGACTGTGGGAATTCTTTTTTGGCTGTGAACATTAGAACTGGGAAAAAAAAGTTGTGTGGTCATAGCAAATCTGATGGATTAAAAAAAAATTCTCATAACTAGGGCTAAAAGGTAAATATAAATAATATCTTTTAGTGACCAAAAATAGTTTACCACTTGAAATCTTTTATTTCTGTTTTGCTATTTTAATGCTTTTACTGTATTTCAAACTCATTTCAACCTGTGAAACAAGATTTTCCATTTCAGGAAGAAGTCAAACCACATTGTTATGACAACTGCAGAGCGTTGTCAGGATGGGTTTGTGGTGACAAATTCATTGTAATGGTGCTTCCCTCTGAACAATTCCAGTTTTGACACATTGGCATTCTTAAACACTCACTGAAAAACTCCTTGTGCTTGATGGTGCCAGGGAGATCTAAGGAGATGATATGGTTTGAATTGCAAATTGTGCTCTACTAAGTTCTATCGAGTGTTTCATAAAATAACACTATTACAATATTAAAAAGGTTTTAATCCGTTCTGTGTTTTCTAGAAACGTGACATGTGATCCAGATGTGTGAAATGGATTCATTTCTTTATTAACACTTAGCCTTGAAGTGGAAGTAGGTGTTATTTGTTAATATTTTCCTTTAACTTGCTGTATTTGTACACAATTCTTTATCAGAAAGCCAAAGAGCGTATCGATTTGTGCAAGGCAAGGACTGGGGGTTTAAGAAATTTATCCGAAGAGATTTTTTACTAGACGAAGCTAATGGTCTTCTACCAGATGACAAGCTTACATTATTCTGTGAGGTGGGTATTCATTTTTAAGTAATAACCTTTTAAATAAAAAATGTTTTCTGCTCTAATAAGTAGAGATTTATGTTTATTTAAGCAGTAACATGCTCTAAAATTGTCTTCTGAAATCTAGAGGCTTGGTAAAATATACATAGCTTTGTCTGCATTGCATTTTGTTCTATTTTTTGGTGTTTGTACACTGAGGTGTAGAATGTTGAATTGATCACTTGTAAACTGCTGGACTTCTCCATGAACTTGCCTCAGTTACATCAGAATCATTGTAGAATTATGTAGAATTATTTATGCCAGAGGTGGCTGGTGTGTGCTGTCTACAGAAATGCTGTTTTACTGAGGTCACTTTTATTTAAAGAAGTTGTATTTGGAATTAGAGCAGAATGAGCGAAAGGATGAATAAGCAGAAGGAAATGTTCACATACTGGTTCACGTGATGAAAGAAACACAGCCAGTTGTCAGAATCTATATTCCTGTGATATCCTAATTGATGGCTTTAACCAATGAACAGGTCTCTCCAGTAAATTAAACCCTTTATTTTTGGACTAATTGTTACATTTTGTTTTGTGAGCAAATGCAAGTATCTTGTAGAAGGTGTGCTTGATATTGAAAATTAATATTGAGAGCTGTGGTGTAAATTTAACTTTACGGTATATCGTGGGTCCCTTCTATAATATCATTTATGTTCATAACCTAAATTTTCATATTAAATTTTAGTAAAAAGCTTAGTGTTAAAAATGGAAAGTAGAGAAAGTAGCACTGTGAGTGGAGTATATGTTGAATATACATTGGCTGGTTATCTGGGCTGCCATAAAGTGATTAGTGACTTAGGAGGATGATAGATGCTCTAACTGCTAATAAGTTTGCTTTGATCTGTGTATTTACAGGAAATGTGTAAAATTGTCTTGGCAAGATTACAATTTAATTATATGTCATTATGCTGGGTAGGAAGAATAATTGAAATGTGGCCCTTGAGACTAGATATTGCAAATATAGTGCATCTTATTTTCACTTAGACAAGTTAAATTAGCTGCATGATAAATTTGTTATGAATACAATTATTTGGGTGATAAAAGCAGATGTAACAAGTGTTTTATGGTTCTGTAAAGATACTTTTGAGTATTTTCTCTTCTTAAGTTGTCCTCTTAATGAACACTTTGATGTAAATGAGCAGCTCTTAAAAATAGCATTTGGTTTCAGAATAGATCACGTTCTAATTTTAGAGATTAAGTTTGTTTAAAAAGTGTAAGTAGAAGAAATACTGAATTTTCCACAGAGAAACACTGTTATTTAAATTCCGATGCTAATCACTGACAAAATGTCTTGATGTTTTAATGTGAGTGGTTTTTGTGAAGTGTTGGACCTACTGTGATTATAAATGTAGAATGAAGTAAAACATTTAGTTGTTCACAGCAAGCTTATTAAAATAACTTCTGGCTTGTTTCAGGGTGAAGGAAAAACTTGGAAATCCAAATATTTTAAGAATTTCTTTCTTTGGATGTGTGATACCAGCTCTTCAGCTGTCCTTAAAAATGACAGGTGTTGTTTCAAGGACCTGTTTCTATAGACAAGCCTGAAGTTTTTGTCCTTTCACAACTTAACTGTTAAATTCAGATTTCTGTGTTTGCCTTCCTACTTGTTTCCTGTTTGGAAAAGTGACTTAGCACTTCTTAAGCCTATGTTGCACTTGGCTTGATAAAACTTGTCACATGTAGCAGGTATTTAGTGAAGGTCACTGATTACTGACTGTGTTGGTTGGTCCTTCTTCCTGTTGGGTTGCAGGAAGAATATTTGGTTGTCTTTGGCAGCAAAGATATTCATTCTGTGTTGCCAAAGATTCTCCAGATCAGCTGGATATGCCCTTGGATTGGAACCTGAAGGGTTGTTCAGTTTAATACTTTGTAAAATCTGGTGCTGCCACCAACAAGTGACGGAGTGATTAAATGCAGCCTCCGTTTTTTAGACACACTGTTCTCTGTTTCACTGATTTCTCCATTTCCATATAATCTGAAAGTACTGAAGCCTTGCAGATATTCCATTTGCTAATGGAATAGCATATTCTCTGCTTTCACAGATCTCTTACCTGGCTTAGTAGTCTCAGGAATCACTTATGTCACCCTTACTATTGGATTACCACAGATTCAAAATCAAGAAAATCAGAAGTTATCCTTGTTAAATGTCATCACACAGAACTTGAGTTGACAAGTTTTCAGTAGTTATATGGGATTAACTTGGTTGGATTTCAGCTTTATTTAAATTAATTAGAAATAGTAAGAGGATGCACTTGATTTTAGGCATGCCACCTGGGCAAGTGAGATATGAAATACCAGACCCCAGTAATCCTTTGTATTTAGAATCTTTAAAAGACAATACATGCCAGGCCACTTGGATGGGAGAGACTTGATTTAAAACTTTGCTTGGGTTATGTCTTAAAAGGATTATTTGTAATAAATGCTTGTGTTGCACATCTCTCAATAGATATTAGAAACCATTCTAAACCAGAAGTTTGGAAGGTCAGAGATCAGTTTAGGTGTACTTGAAGAGTGTGTAGATGATTTTCCCTAGACACTGTCTGTAGCTAACAAGGTGATGCTCTGTGGACAGCTGGGACCATGAACTTTGAGTCAAGGCTCTGGAAAAGCAGAACTCTCCTGGCAACAGAAGATGAGCTTGGCTAAGCTGAAACTTCCTTTGTGTGTATATTCTGAAATCACTGTGTGTATGGAAACTGGGAAATAGCTCTATAGATTTTTTTTTTCTGTTATAAATGTGCAGTCTTACTGTGAAAGGGAAATTTTGCTGTGCTTGGGTTTTCTTCTCTTTTTTTTTTTTTTTAAGGTGGAAGAATAGAAAGGAATTTCTTGTATTCACAAGGGGGTATGAGATGATACAGGGAATTAGGCAGTGATTCAAATCCCCAAGCTGCTGTCATAATTGGATCATCCTCCTCCTCCTCTTCTGGTCTGGAGTTTGGTTTGCAGTGGTCCAAATTTCTGTGAAGCTTAGCTGGGCTGTTTTTGCTTTATGCCAGATTTATTCCAGATGCCTTTGGAAATCAACCAAAGCCCTGATCTTAGCAGTATCAGCATTTTCTCTTAATATGTAATCCTAATTTTCTGTATTTGGGAGATGGAGTGATCAAGATCATGTAGTATGGCTCTTTACAAAGGTTTTATTCTCAGGTCTGTGCTCTCAGGCAAGAGAAGCAAAACCTGCTTAGCTCTTCTGTTCCCCCACCACACTGATTAAAAGGACTTGGTGTGTGAAGATAACTGAAAAAGCAGCAGGGAGTGCTGCTATATGAAAGATTTAAACATGGAGAATAATGGCAAAATATTCACTTCAAATGCACATATTTTAGTTTTCTTGACTGGTTCTGTACAGAAGCTACATCCTGTGAGCATGTATTTCATTATTGAAGTTACCTACTACATCTTGTATTTTGAAAGCAATGGCTTTTAATTTTGTTTGGAAGACAATTACTTGTGATTTCTGCCTCATCTGGACTAAGTAAAACAAAATTATGAAGGAGCTGCTACTTGCACTTGGTTTGCATTATCACACTGCAGGTTATGTATAAACTTAACTGTCAGTACAATGAGGGATATCTTTTATAAAATTCTGTAAGTTGTTCTTGTGAAACTTTTCTGTAACCATGTGATCCTGATGATCTGTATAAAATTTTATATTGTGTATATTTTACTCAGATGTGTGAAGTGTTGAATTCTTAATTTAACTCTGAAATAGCATTAACTTTTTTTTGTTCCCACTGGTTTTCTAAGAACCGTATCTGTCCTTATTTACTTTGGCATTTCTGTCAGGTGGCATGTGGTATTGTGCTCTTTCTTTTTGTTTTGGTTGGATAAGTACACAATATTAGAGCCTCTAAGTAAAGCCGTGTTTGTTTTAATGTTACTTAAAAATAAACTGTAAAGCATTAGTTTATGGTTCTGGCCTAATGCCAGAAACTTCACTGTTTTTTGCTTTGCTTTGGAATTGTTGGAATTCTAGCAATAGGTACTGTGATTTAATTATTGTTGACATTCAGTTATGAAGGAGTTGTCTTGCTGTGATTTTCTGTTAGGTAAGCGTGGTCCAAGACTCAGTAAATATATCAGGACAGTCTAATACAAACACTTTGAAGGTACCTGAATGTCGACTAGCAGAAGATTTAGGGAATCTCTGGGAAACAACAAGATTTACAGATTGCAGTTTTTATGTAGGAGGACAAGAATTCAAAGCTCATAAATCTGTCCTTGCAGGTACTTTCTACTTTTGTATTGCTATTATTTTGTAATTTCAATATCTGTAAGTTTTGCATTTTATTATATTTAATATTTACTTTTCTTGATACAGCACGATCTCCAGTTTTTAATGCAATGTTTGAACATGAAATGGAGGAAAGCAAAAAGGTAAGCATTACTGAAAATTACATGTAAATATTGTACCTTGTGAAAGAGGAAAACATTGCAGAAAACTTGAGGTAGTGCAGACTGAGGAGGATGAGGGCAAGAGGGACAACTCCTGAACCTCTCCTGGTGAGTTCTGAGGGAATTTGTGTAGAGAGTGGAGAGGTGCTGCAGGATTTGTATTTTTTCAGGTCCTTGTATCTGCCCTAGATAATGTTTTTAAACATTAGCTACTGGTGTAATCGACCTGATAATCTCTGCCCCCTTTTTGCCTCAGTTTGTGTCTTCACATCAGCTGATTGACTTGACTAAGGTTTTGCTGTAGAGTATTAAACTGGTTTTTTATGGTAACCAAGAAACAAGGGGTGAATTATGACTGGAATGAAACCCTGAAGCAGTGAAACACTTTTCATTCACAGCTTCTGCAGGCACTTGACCTGTGTAAGTGTTTTGGATGGGTAGTTACCTAATCAGCAGAGTGCTGCTTCTGCTTTTATGCACTCGATGTCTCCCACAGTGAGGAGCTGTTTGTGTCTTCCTTGAAGAAGCATTACCAAAGATGGGTTGGTTGTAGGCATAATCCATGGGAAGGTGAGGAATTGATCACCTCACTAAAGGGTTATGATAGGTGATCATCATTTGGCCTTGAAAGCTGCAAGATGCCACTTGTGTGCAAAATACATCAGGTGAACGTGGTGCTGTGCTACAGCTGAGGGTCCCTTCTCTTCCTGGAACCTCTCCAGTCTGGAAACTTTCAGAGCTGGAATTGGAGCATTTTGCTGAGGGTCCTGGACTGAAAGAAATCCAAACATGTCACAGCTGGAATAATGTGCCATGCCAGGCCCTTGCCTTCATGTTAGCAGTGATACCTACATACTGATAGGAAACCAGACCACGCACATCCCCCGTGCCTGGGATTTTTATACTCTGGAGCTTGCTTCTACATCTTTGACATCATTTCCTGCTTCATCAGTTGCTTCTAGAGGGTACTGTTAAGGATTGGTCAAGCTTGCAGTGCCATTGTTGTATTAGGGCAGTCTTCAGCTGGATGATGGCAAAGCCATTTGCTTCTGTGTTTGCTCTTTGGATTCTCAGAACAAAACCTGGGCTGTGTTGACTCAGTTTAAGTCTAGCCAAGAATGGCTCAATTTGTTTTGTCTGCTGCTCTGACTTCTGATATTCCAAATTGTTGTTTGGTTGGAAACTCAGAAGTGTTTTTAAATATTCCTGAAGATGTGCCTTGATTTTTATGTACAGTCTGTGTGATAGACTCCAGGGTTATGCATCTCTAGGAAAAATATTGCAATTACTTTTTATTGCTGAAGCTTTTCCAGCTGGTTTCTACCTAACTTTTAAGAGCTTTTTTGATTGCCTTCTGCTTAACATTGTTGAATGTTCCCTTAAATTTGTAAGGATTTTGTATGATGGATGGTGAACAAAGACTTGCAGCATGCAGATGATATTTGATATTCACTTTGAAATTGTAGCTAAATTCCAAAGACTGTTATTGATTCTTTTTCTTTACCAGAATCGTGTAGAAATAAACGATGTAGACCCTGAAGTTTTTAAAGAGATGATGAGATTCATTTACACAGGAAAAGCACCAAACCTTGAAAAAATGGCTGACAATTTGTTGGCAGCTGCAGACAAAGTAAGTAATTGACTCCAAAGTTCCCATATCTGGTGTTTGCTTGGGGAATGTTGATATATATTAAAAAAAAAATCTTATTTTCAGATTGTTTGATATATATTTTGCTTTTTTTAAACATGAGAAGCAGTTCTCATCAGAAATGAAGAAAGAGGGAAAGAACAGACTTTTTTCTACCAGTAGAAGGCTGATAAATCTCTTTTTAAAGAGAAGTGTTTCAGATATTTATTTAGTATGAAATTTTTTTAGAAATTGGAGACTATTAATATGATTTGGAAAATTGGGTTTTGGATAAAATGTACACTAGTTTTTGTATCCTTCAAGAAGATTTATCCAAGTTCTTGAATTAACTGTGCTTCCCTAAAGTATGGCTACTTTAGAACTTTCATCTTTTTGCCTTCCCTACAAATGTAATAGTTCTAACCTTTCATCTCTTCTGTGTTGGGATCTTGTCTACTCTTAAAATTGTTGCTCTTCGAAATACTTTTTCTACTGTGATTTTTGAGATGAAGGGATTTACAGCAGCTCAGCAATTAAGGTTATTTTTTGAATGCTGGCCTTGATTTAGGGCATAATTGATAAATGTAGAGACTATCATAAGGTAGAGTTATATTGTCTGCAATACCAGAAAATAAAAATGAAGCCTGTTCAGACTGTGACATCCTTCAAAAAAGATGCACAGTTTATTCATGCAAAATAATGCAGTTATTTTACATCAGATTACTTGTAGGCTATATCAGAAGTATGAGGGAAATTAAGAAATTCAGAGATGGATTGAGGCTAACTTAAATTTGTTTTAAACAATGTAGTTTGATGGAACTCCATTGTATAATTTCTTGCCCCTCACTTGGAGATGTGAACCTGCTCAGTGCTGATTCGGTTCCTTGCTCCTCCTCCCTTACTGAGCAGAAGTGAAACGAAAACTTCTGAATGAGTACTTTTTGTTGTTTTAATAAAAATTTTGTCAGCAGGGTCTTTAATTAGTTTGTATCAAGTCTAATGCCTGTGTTACACCTGGTGACTCAGTGCAGCACGTTGTGCTTTGCAGTACCTGTGGGGAAGTGATTTGGTGTTAAGCTTGGGAGGCACCAAGCCTGGCTGGAGCTGTCTCAAGAACTGTGGAGATGAGGACAGAAGGAACGAGTTTGAGGAATGATTAGTGCAGTTTCTCTCTCTCTGCAGTATGCACTGGAACGGCTGAAGGTGATGTGTGAGGAAGCACTCTGTAGTAACCTCTCGGTAGAAAACGTTGCTGACATTCTTATCCTCGCAGATTTGCACAGCGCTGAACAGCTAAAAGCACAAGCAATAGACTTTATTAACAGGCAAGTAATACTTAGAAATCTCTAAATATATTTGTGTTTATGCTTGGTGTACTTTTTCAATATCAGTGTAATTCTCTCTTGCAGGTGCAGTGTTCTTAGACAACTTGGGTGTAAAGATGGGAAAAACTGGAATAGCAAGTAAGTTTCCCTGCCCCACGATGTTCTGTACAAACACTGCTAAGTAGACTGCAGATCTTAAGAACTGTTGCTTCATTTCCACACTACTGAGGCCTGTCACTGACTGTAAGTAAAGTAGGATTCAGCAGATGCTACCCCAGTTATGATTGTGACTCCCCTTTTAAATGATAGGGAATGTTAACTGCCCTCCAGTGTGAGATCCTAACAACAGCTGGTTTTCATTCCCTCTCCCAGGGGCATAGTGCTGTGAGATGATGGAAGCAGCCTTTATAGAGCAAACCATTCTCTTGAGTACCCAGGTTTGTGCCTGGAGGAGTGATAACCCCAGTGTGGTTTTGAGACTTGCTTGGGTCAGTCTGAGCCTGCAGTATTTCCACAGAAAGGAGGGCAGTTGCTCTCTTTGCCTTTGGGGACGTGTTTGTGCACCTTCCCACAAGCCAGCACAAGTGCTCTGGAGGCCACACAACTCATCAGTCAGGTCCCTCTGACTCTAAGGGCTCCTGCCTACACTGGAAATAGGTTGAGACTGTGTGGCTCAGGCTCTGGCACTGGTTGCAGCAGCTTCAGTGAATCACAGAGTGGAAGACAGCCAGCTTCAGGATAGCTGGTAGAAGGTTCAAACAGTGTAAGGGCAGTGGAGCACTTATTTCTTATAATCAGAATCTCCAGAGAGCTTAAAAGCTGTATTGTACCACTTAGTTTAAGTTACTGTTTCTCCTTGAAATAAAAAAGGCTTCACAGGCCTAACAACTGAGCATGATGTGGAAGAGAAGTGGGTGGTGAAAGGTAAATAGTAAAATACCAGTAAATAGAGATAAGTCAGAATCATAACTATGAAATACTTGATGTATTTCTTCTCAAATGGTTTGGAAGTTCCTGATCTGACTTCTGTCTTGAATGTTTGCTAGTTAACATGCTGGTCATCTTTGCTTCTGCTGAAACATCTGCAGTAATTCAGGGAAATAAATGAGAGGGCCTGGCTTAATTTACTGACTCTGGGCACCAGGGAGTCTGAACTTTGGTATTGTTTCTCAAGGTCCTTACCTTCACTGACTCACAGCAGCAGGTTAAAGGCTTGCATTAGAAATTTGCCAGAGGTGTTTCAGAGATCATGTGGTATAGAGGTCAGCTGATAACTTCATGCTTGATAACAATCCTGAAACAGCATGGGGGTGCTCATGAAAGGCTTTTGAAAATGCAGAGCAATGAGAACTTGGGATTGATGCATAAGATATTAGTTCCAAAGTGCAATTTATCCTGTGTCAGTGTGGCATGCATCCCAACCAATGTATGATTTTTCATGTGCAAAGTATGTTTTTGCCTTTTTTCTATATTAGTTCACCAAAAAGTAAACACATACAATGAGTAAAATACATAGTTTTTAATCTCCTGGATGTCAGTGTGGTACTTGCTGAAATCTGTTGTTGCTTTTGTGATAGTTAAAAATCAACAGTGGCCATTGAAAGCCAGTTTGTTGAATGTGGCCCATCATCTGCACTGTAAAAAGTGAATAATCTCGGTGTGCTCCACTGTAATGAGCATGCATGCTCCTGGTGAAGGGGTCTGGAGCCAGCCAGCTAATCTGCCTTCATGGCTCTTTCTAGGAGATAAACTACATCCTTTTTGCTGCAGTTACAGCTGATTCATCTTGTCATCCTTCTCTTTCCCCAGATTGAGCATGCCCTTTTATGTAATGAGATTATAGTGTCTTCCCTTGTTTTTTGTTTCTACACTAGACCTCATTTTCTTCCAGTTTTCCTCTTCATTGTTTTTCCTGAGCAATTTCAAGGTGGTTATTCTGACACAGTTCTCTAGCTGAGGTCTGGCTGGCACTATGTAGAGCAGAACCAAGTACCTTTTGTCCCCTATCTGATTATATTTCTATACCCAAATTGCATATTGCTGCTTCTCTCTGTTGGCATCCTCACTGACACCCACAGTCTGTCCTGCAGTGTTTGACTGCCCTTCTGCAGCACTTCTGCCTTGCCTCCTCTTCTCCACTGTGCATTTGGTTTGTGAAGTTGTGTGACTGTTGTTAATGCTTCTGTTTTCAGCCAAGCAACAGACATAATGGAAACAGCAGGCTGGAAGTCCATGATCCACTCCCACCCTCACTTAGTAGCCGAGGCCTTTCGCGCTCTGGCGTCTGCACAGTGTCCACAGTTTGGCATTCCACGCAAACGGCTAAAACAGTCCTGAAAGCTTCCATGAACTCTGGAGAAATTGGACTGACTCCACTCCTCCTTGTCCAGAGGTATTTTCACAAACCATAACAAGAGTTTTTGTTATCCGTGTCCACAGAACAGGAGCTGAAAAAGCCTATTGTTTGCTTTTCAGATGGATAATTTATGGTTTAATCCTCAGCTTTAAATTAGACTGATTACTCTAATTCACTGAAAGGCCTTAAATTATCTTCAATGACTCTCTAGTCCATATAGTCTAATGTATCTTGATTTTTTTATTATTATTTTTAAATGTGCCTTGTCTTTTTGACTAGGCTCTGCAGGATTGCACTAGCTCCATAATGCAGTAAAGTTGATAACTGAAGATTAATTTTTGAAAGGGATCTTCCATTATTTTCAGAGGAAAAAAAAAAAAAAAAGATTATAGTTTGGTCCTGTGCTAACTGGAAGGTTTTGACTGGTCTCTCATTAAAAGCACTCGAACCAGAGGCACATCATGTACCCTAGGCAAGTGCTAAATATAGGGAGAGCCTGTTTACCTTCAGCGAATGCCTACAGGCTATTTATGGCAATATACTGCTTTGAACATAATTTATTTTTCATTGTGGGGGCAAATATGCAATGGTTTGGCCCAAAAATGTATTTTCATTACAGTTTGTAATGCTTATTGTGTGTGTGTCAAAGCTGCCCAAGCGGTGAGAAGAAACACAGAATAAACCTCTTGCTTGTGTTTCTTTCCGGTCCATCATTAGTTTACATTTACTGCAGAACTGAACGAGTGGTAAAAGAGTTCAATGTGAAAAGGAATAGTGTTGTATATGGAGTAAATATATCCCAGTGTATGGTTGCATAGAAAAGTCAAGGATGCATAGAATGACCAAATGTAAATTGAGGAAATGGGCCAAATGGATTCTGAATATGCACTTTTAATGTGTAACTTTTGTATGTTGTGTGGTACATATATATTTTGCTTTTGACGAATTAATGAGGTACAGGTAATTGTGGCTTAACTTTTTAGATACATTTTAAGATGCCCACAGCCACATGGGATTTAGTTTTGTTAGAAAAGAAAGGCATGTCTTTTTAAGACTCAATTGAAGGTGGTTATTGCAAGCTTTCATATTTAAGTAACAGAATATTTTCGCTTATTTGAAAAAGGCATGTGAGTGGTGAAAATTTTGAGGGGATTTTTCCCATCTTGATGTGCATGCACGGCTTCCACAAACACCTGGGGAGGCTGTGCACACATCGAGGAGTATTTCCCTGAAATGTCAGATGGTATCTGCAAGCGGAGACTTGCTCAGTCTTGCATTTCAGTTATTGTACTAGCATTGTGGATGGTATTGAAATTCTGCATAATGTGAAAAGGATGAAACATTTGTAAACTGCTTGTCACGGGCCAGTTCTTTATTATATGAACCTTAGCTTTAATATCAACATCCTCAGTGTTTGATAGCTTTGTTTACAATTGGGAGGAAAAGTCTGCAGTAGTGCACACTCTAATTGTTCCCTGAGGTCTTGCATTGAGTTTACTGTAATAGTGATAATATGCTGTATTTCCTTTTTTTTGGGGGGTGAAGACTTGGGTTTTGCAGTGGGGAATGGGAGGAGATCTCATCTGATTTATAAACCTCTTTGCATAAGGGTTTGAGTTTGTCTGTTTAAAAAAATCATGCAGGGAGGAGAGGAAGAATTTCAGATTGTTTCTCCATCCTCATTTCATTGAGATTCATCTGACTTGTTCTGAATGAGATTTTTAGAGGAAAGAATATTTAATTTTTTACTTTGGCATCTAGTAAACCACTTACGAAGGTAAATTGGAAAAAAAAATGCCCAGTCCCATTTTGAAGACTAAAATCTCTAAACATCATTTTTTTTTGTTCCCCTCTAACTAATTCTTTATGATGGCTAAAGTGTAAAATCAGAAATTTTAATAATACACAAGGCATCAAATTACGTATTTACAGAGGTTTATCAAGTTTAAAATATTTATCTAAGATAAGGTCTCATAAGCATTCTCCACAACAGGAGGTGAAGGTTTTTATTCCAAAATTACAGTGTTTTCTGCACTGTGTAATGTGTTGGGACTACAGCTCCTCATCCTCATCTCTGTAAAACTCACAGCTCTCACATGCAAAGTGACTTGAATATTTAATGCTGTAATGATTGCCCAGGTCAGCCTGTTCTAAAGTAACAGCTCACAGTAATCAGATGGAAAGCTTAAGGATTTATGAAAATTATTTTTTTTAAAGCCTAATAGCACACTTTGTACCAAAAAAAAGTCAGGCACTGTGCTGTGATATCATCTGCACCAGAGAGTGTCCCCTCCTCAAGCCAGGCAGTGTGAACCATGTGTTACACCAACAGGAAAGAGCCCTCTGCTGATCCATCTGCTCAGATTGGACTTTATTTATTTATGTTTTCAAGTTCTGTCAGATCTTGAGAGAAAGGTAAAGCAGTTGCTGTATTCTTAAGTGAGTGCACTAATTATTCACCTCTTTAATTACCCACATGCAGTGTTCTCACTGGAACGGGACATTGGTAACGACAGCCTTCTCCTTGGGATTCAGTAGCTCGGTTTTATTCCCCACACCTCAAGAACTTGCCCTTACAGCCTCACTTGGAAGTGCAGCAGATCAGGAACGATCCTGTAATCAATGGTCAGGTTTTTCCAGGCTGCAGTCTTGGGGGTTTTTTTCCTAGTTTTCCCTCCAGGTTAGGAATATGCCGTATGAAGGTGCCACATTTTGGCTTGCCAACACTACTCTCTCAGATAGATGTGAACCACCACTTCCATGCTTTTCTGGGGAGAACCCTGCATGTGTCCTGTGTGTGTGCGTGTGTGTGTGTGACTGTGCGGTGTTTTTTGTCAAGGGTGACTTTCTAAAAATAAGGACTCAATTTGCTGTTTAAATGCTATTATGTATTATATATATATTTTTTTTTTTTCCTCCATTCAGACCTCTCCTAAGGAGATGCTTTGGGTGGAAGTTGCTTCAATAAATAATCCTTATTTCCTAGTCCATTTACTGCATGCAGAAGTATGAACACATTGTGCCTTTTTAGGAAACTGTGGCAATGAAGGGAAGATTTAACAGGGTGCAAGGTCTTTGTAAAATGTATTTGTAAAGGTGAAGAAGAATGCTCTTTGGTACACAATTGAAATGGAAGAGTTACAAGTTGCATTTGACCTCTGTTGCATGTTGATTCTTGCTTCCTAAATTTCACCGAGGTACAAACTACACAAACAAGTGGAATAAGTATTACAGATACAAGTTGAGTAATGATATATTTTTGTGAAATTGTGGTAATTGCTGTTACAAGGTAAGTGTATGTCAAAATGTGATAATCATGGACACAAAGTTACTCTAGTTCTGATGTTTTTCTAAACATTGAGTATTTAGTATAAAATTCACCTTTGCACAGGAGACCAGTAGAAGACCTACATGGAGATTATGTTCCTTATAAATCCTCACAGCAAGGCTTCTCCCTTGGGAGAATAAAAGCCACGTGCAGTATTTGAAACTGTGTTTCATAGAAAGCAGTGAATGGCAAATGTGAGGTATTGCTACCTGAAATGTTGTCGAATTTTGTCAAATTTTACAGTTGGTTAAAATTCCTAAGCTTAATTGATTTTTTTAATTTTTTTTTTTTTTCTGTAATTGACAAATGGAATGTTACCTGTCCTCTCTGTCTGGTGTCGATAGCGTGTTTAGTGCAGAGCTTAGCTCCTTAGCTAGCCAGGACATGTAGTCCCATATCTTGGCTTCTGCTTACAGTAAATGGACTATGTTTGTAAAGGGAATTCACTATTTCAAGTGTTTTGCGAGGAACTTCACTGTATTTGTAACCTGGTTTTTGAAGGCTTAAGATCAATGAGTCCTATTTTAGAAGTTAAACCAGTGAAATGACTTGGACCTGTTTTGGGGTGGAAATGATAAAGAGAATTCAGATATGTAAACAGTCGTATCAAACCATCCAGCCTTTTTTTATCAGCTGATGTTAATGGTGAAATACTTTTTGTACCTTGTTGCTGAAAATATTTTTTGCGTTTCAGCACATCAAGTTACAATAAAGTTGTTACTTATACAGAATGTGTCTGTCTTTATTTGTTGTGTGTATCTGCATTTGTTCCCAATGGCTGCCTTTGCTTTGAGAACGGTATTTTACCAGCACTGTCAGTCTAGTGTAAAATATGCTGCTGTGCTTTTGGAAGCCTCTTTTGGGAAGGATCATCTTGCAGCCTTGCTATGATCTCCATTAACTTGGTTATTTTTCTGTTTTGACACCTTAAAGCTCTGAACAGTTTAACTTGCCTACCTGAGAAGTGTCTCCCTTCATACAGACTCTGTCAGGACTGGTGGGAAGGAAGGTTCCTGCTGTGGTAATGAAGATGGGCTTGGTGGGTTTGAAATCTGCTTTCTTCTTCCACCCGCCACCAAAACCTGTCATCCTTTGTCCTGCTAATGAGCACATCCAGCAGGAATGCTGCTGGCATTTGTTACAGGAGGAGTGGTATGGAAGAGTGATCTGTATGGGGAGCTCAGGGGTTTTAATATGGGTATAAATAACTTGCAGTGATATGTGGGACTATGGATAGGCTGCTCTGGACAAGCTCAACGCCTGAAAATGCTGATGTCAAGGTAAGTTATTTTATTAAAAGTGTGTGGCTGGGTAGGTACATGCAGAATTCTCCAGGTGTGCTTAAAACATACATCCCTTAATTGACTAAAATGATCCAGTGTAAGGTTCCTCGTGGGGTTTGTGTCAACAGTGGCATAACTCACACCCACAGGCAGCTCAGTAACCTCTGAGGGGAACAGGGCTGGTTGCCACTGTGGTATCAGAATTATTTGTGCAATCCAGATGTTTGATCTGAGCTTCAAATTCCAGGTAAAAAAAGAATATTAAACTTCATTATTTGTCTTTTTAGAAGGCTACATTTTTATCCTTTCTGAAGATTATTTTCTTCAGAGTTGTTTATCTTGCATCATACAAAAGTTTTCTTTATCATTCAGCAAAATTGATTCCAATGAGCATTGATTTAAAAAAAACCACCTGCTTTCTTTCTATAGTGAATTCCAGTTTTTTGTGTGGAAACAGCATGTATAAAAAGCTTTTTCTCCTTTAAGTTGAATATTGTTGAAAGTGTTGGTCCAGTCCTGTCTACGTCCTTCTCTTTCTTTGAAAGGGGAAGGCTCAAATATTGAATCTCAAGTGGTGATAGAGGCTGACAGAATAAAAACCATCTCTTGCTGTACAGAATTGCCTGTCCTGCCACGTGCTGAAGGGATGCTCTGATGTTGAACTATTTCAGAGTGCAGCCTGAGCAGTCAGGTGGGAAATTAAAGTTGATTAAAGTGAGTCTTTGTGCCACTACTCCAAACTTCATAGTATTAATGGTTTTCTATGTTTTAGGTGACTTCAGTTACAGTTACTATTCAAGGTAGAATATTAACCATTCCACTACAAATTTTACTTGCCACTACAAATTTTACTTGCCAGGTTTATTAAGTAAGTTAGATTAAAGATCCAGCTGCTTCCATTACACAGAAATAACTTAGCACTTAGCATTGTGATAATGTGCTAACAGAGGAAATGCTATTAATTGCCACTTAAAATTAGTCTTGAACAGTTTATTTTTCTGCAAACTTCTTGGCAATTTTCCACTTAGAAGAACGTGGTTTTTTGTTGTCAGTTCTGAAGATTCCTTCTTTGTACTCTCAGAGAAAGTTGGAAAAAAATACAAGGAGTTGAGTGAAGCATTTCAGATGTGTGATGCAAAGGACTTGCTTTTTCCATTACAAGCATTGCACCAAGGGAAAAAAACCCAACCCAGGCCCTGCTCAGTGAGAGTTCTTGAGTGCTTTGGAATGGCATTCTGGGGGGTGTCAATAAGTTATATTTTAAACAGTATGTGAAGCTGGTGCTCTGAGTGTGAAATTGGGCTTCTCGTGAGTCGTGTATAAAGAGCAGAAACGAGCTTGTGATGCTGAGACTCAGGAAAAAAACAACTTTGCAGAGTTTGCTTGGCCTTGGCTTATAGAGAAAGTGGCAGGAGTGTTTTGAGCTCTTGGTTAAAGTGTTCTGAAGGAGCCTCAGAGCTGCAGCAATACCTGGTGATCATCATCCCGTCAGGCAGGGAGCAGGGGCTTCTTTGAAAATGTTACCTGACACCAACATTTTTGTCTTGCATTCTTAGCAGAGTTTGGAGCATAACAATATTCTCGTGCAGGTGCTGTGTTTCAATCAGGGGTAGGTGTATAATGAGTGGAAATCTCTGCTTTGCCCAACTTATGCATGTTTCATGCGTTGGCAGTGATAGTCATGCAGAAAATAAATTACACCATGTCAGACTTGGTGCTGCTGATCAGAATGGAGGCAACTGGTGCTGCATTTTAAGCAGTTACAGTTTTTGACTTCCCACATTTCTCCCTGCACAGTTGACTGAGCCATTTCAGTTAAAAAAGGTAAATTTTGAAGCGTATGCAAAAACATTCCAAAATCTTAAAGCACAGAAGCTTTAACTCCATCCAGGCTGACCTCTTTTAACCTTAATTGCCACATAAACTATTTATATTTTCCATTTTTAAGTTTGTGCCTTTTCTGTAAGCTTTGAAATTAATTTTATGTGTTATGTACACAATTTTCTAACCCAGCTGTGTTTGTTGAGTCTTGAAATCTTAAAACAAACCACCTACTTGCTACTGAAGTGTGCAGCTAAAATGTTCGCCTTCTGCAGCCAGCAAAGACTTAATCTTGCCTCTGGTAGTTGTGCCATCCCCAGGTTTAAGAGCTGTGGTGGTCTTTGTAAAGCCCACACCACATGTTTTTAAATGGAGAAAAAAAAGTCAATTAAGAGGTGCATCTTGTCCCTGTCACCTCTTGCAGATGGGCTGCTCCTGTCACACACACACACGAGGGGGTTCTGACACCACCAAGCCCTCATTCCTCCCTCACAGCAGGACTGGGGGTTGTCGTGCTGGGTCAAGAGTTTGTACCAACTCAAATGGGGAGGATTATTCCAGGACCACAAATAGAGGAACATAAAATATTTGCGTATTTATTGGCTGTTCTGGTCAAGATGGATTTAAGGTGTAGGTATGGAGCAGGGTAGATATTTTTTGAGTGCAGCTTTTTCCTCAAATGCCTTGCTGTTCATCTCTTGTGGGCTTTTTGAATGTGTGCTGGCACCTCTCAAATAATGTAAATAAATACAGAATATCTGGTGGACCTGCAGGTGCTTTATAGTGAAATTACAGTGAGTTCAATTTTGCTGATTTAAAGAAATGGAGATGCAGATTTCCTTGCGACAGTGCCTTTTAGCAAAAAATGTGTGGTGTCAGATGTAGTTACTCTCAGAACAAACTATAACAGGGGTTAAAATGTGTACTAGATTAGGAAAATATGCAGTATTTTACCAGTAGTGCTGGAATAGCAGGCATCTACTGACAAGCTGACAGACCAGAGAATTGAAACTTAATGAATCTTAATGCTTTCTGTCATGTACTTCAATTTTCTCAAATTATTTCTCCAATTAGTTCTAGTCTTTGTGAAGGAATGATTAATGATAATTAATACATTCTTATAATTTGCATATTCAATCTCCAGTGTTTCTAAAAAAATACAGATTTGTGTGTGGGCGAGGCTGGTTTGTCTGTTATTTCTTTGGGGTGCTGGGGTTTTTGAGATTTTCAGCTTTGTATTTGCAGTTGAACAGGGAGAATATTATGGATGCATTAGGGAATTTATTATGCTCTTTCCACCTAAATAATTTGGGTGTAACCCAGGTCTTCAATGCTTCCTGTAAAGCTGTTTTCTCTTCAGTGGATAGGTGGGGAATGTAGGGGTGCAAAGTTATTGGCAGGAGCTCAGCTCACCCTTGACTCTGCATCAGCTTTGGGAAACATTTACATCAACACTGGGTAAAACCTGGAGGGCATCTGCTCTTCAGAGGTTGTTTTTTGTTTGTTTATTTTATTTTATTTTATTTGTAGAGTCTCTATACGCCTCCTTTGTGTTGTCACTAAGTTTTGTTCTACCCCTGACATGTGCATGTGGAGGGATTTCTCCCATTGTATAATCCTATGAATTCTGTGTTTAAAATCAGTAGCACGAGATTTTGAAAGTCACTGGGGTTTTTTTATTTGCATAGGAGCTCAAGCTTTTCAATGCTGTTCTGCAGGTATCCAGTGCTTGACTCATTTAAAAAGACCCAAAACCTGCCCCAGCTCTGGGAGCCTGCAAGAGTGGCACGGTGGTCTCTACGTCTGAAATTAGCATCTCTTTGGGTAGCTCTAGGAATCTTTTTTTAGATAGGCTTCCTCAAAGGAATGGAGTGGAGTGTTGGCAGTTTCAGCTACTTTTTAAATCAATAAATACTTCATTCTCATTGTTTTGCCACTCAGTTAAATATGGGGTGTTTACTGGGGCCCCAGTTAGATTCAGCCCTGAATATTTTGTACAAATTGTAATTGAAGTACTTGAGCAGAGTGTAAAAAGTGGCTTTATGGAGGAATTATCCTGAAAAAGAAGAGTATGGCTGTTCAAAATGTGTTGATTTGGTAAGCAGGGTACACACTCAGCAGGGGGCTGCAGTTTTCCAGTAAGGTATTGGAATATTCTGGGCAGTTAGAAAAAGAAGCAGAGGTGAAAAGTGCAGGTATTTTATGACTTTAAAGGAGAAAGATTTAAAGGACCTTTTTTTTTTTTTTTAAATAATCAGCTGTTGAGGGTGCTCCATATGGTATAAAACTAACAACATTTTGAAGTTGGGCCTGTTTTGTGTAATAAATACTTACATCTACACTCTTGGTCATAGTCATGCTATTAACAGTTGTATTTACTTTGTCAGTGCTGTCAGAAGAATCCATAATCTTTCCTTGTTGCTTGCTTGCAGAGAGCAAACTTAACATTTGTTCCTGATTCCTCTGGATAAAAATATGTAGGGGAAGGTGCTTATTGCACTGTCTTTAACAACAAACCTGGTTTGTGTTTGTGCATGAATTTCAAAGATGGAAAGAAGATTTTCCTGGCATGAATATTCTTTGTTCTTTAGAAGCAAGAATGAAACCTGGGGCTGGCTCAGCAATGTTCAGTGCCACTGGGACAGCATCAGTAATAAAAATAAGCTTATTTAGCTGTGTGGAGAGATTCCTACCACAGAACCATCACTAGTGCTGTCACAGTTTTGTCATCTTTACTTCTTGTGGGGCTAAGCTTGGTGAGAATTGGCTTCTATTCCTGCAGCTACACAGAGTTTAAACAGCTGGGAGGGAAATGCTGCTGTGGAGGGAGGCAAAGGGCGTGGCTGGAGCTGAGGCACCCCAGCTCACCTGCCCACAGCTGATTTTGTTTGTGCTTGTCAAAAGCTCTTTATTTAGCAATTTTGGCTTAAACAGTAAAGCTGGGGGCGAAGTGAAGGAGGACAGTTTTTCCTCCTGCAGGGCAGCAGGGATGAGCAGTTGAGCAGCCAGAGGAACAATGGGGCAATGGCAGTTTGCTTCTGTTGTGATTCTTTTGTTTAAATTTAAGTCTTTGTCAAATATTCAGAACAGAAGATTCATCAAATAATCAATAAGCAGAGGGTGATGGTTGCTTTTATTTCCAGTGAATTTGGGCTGAAGGGACTTGGTGCCCCTTTCACATGGTAGGTCAAGTATTCCTTCCCATTCTCACCTTGCAGAGTTAATTTTGTCCCCCTCTCCTGGCTGTCAGCTGCTGGCTGTGCTCTGGGTGCTGGGCTCAGCGACCTGCTCCTGAGTGGGTGGGGGCAGAGCTGCTCTCACTGCTCCTGGGAAGAACTGTGGAAATAATTTGGGAGGAAACAGGATCTTTCTTTCTTTGGTCCTTGCCCCCAGAGCTGTGTGCTGACATGATGTGTGTCCTTCTGCAGCCTGGAAAAGGGATTTGAACAAAGACACACAGAAGAGCTTGGCGTGATGATGGCACAGTTTGTTTTCTGGAGGTGTTGCTTTAGCAGAATATTGCCCTTATTGCAGAAATGCCTTTGCCAAAACCACAAATATTGTGAGCTTTAATATGCTTTTGTATCCTGCAGTGGATTGAAATGTCAGTCATATTCCCCATATTTCACAGTCCCCTCGAATCCCTGGGGAAGGTGCACATGTCTTACGTTGCTTATGTCCCACCAATAAAACAACCCTCTAGGAGGAAATTGTGCAGCCCATACAGCAAGATGTCAAATTAATTGTACCGAAATAATGAGTTAGCACCAAATGCTAATTAAATATTGATGGAAGTCATACTTTCAATTATCTTCATTATGGCACAATGTTTTATGTAGACGTGAAGTGCTGGCAATGTGGGCATATATTATCATTAATCTTGTCATATAAAAATATTAGTAATTTCTCTTCTCAAAAATTCACTGTAAGTGTGCTGGAGGTCCATGTTTGGTATCTTTTTGACAGAGTAGATCTTTAATATTAAAGTTTTTTGTGTTCACCCCTTTTTTCCTTTGAAGGAACAGGGCTGGAAGGTCCAGCCTTGAGCTCAGGGAGGGCAGACAGAGGAGTCCAGAGTGTGACTGGCAGCAGGAGATGGAGCTGAAGCAGAGGGGGACTGGTGAGTGAGATGTGATTTGGGGTGTTCTGCTTCTGGGGGGAATGGGATGGGCAAAAGCCACTCCCCTCCTCATGTGCATTAGCACTGAGGAAAAGGTCTTTAAGCCTAAAAAATTAGAGGATTTTTTAAGGAAAGTACTTTGTTACTGAAAAACAAAAGTCCAGGACTATCTAGACTAGTCCCAGGAAGAATCCTACTCAAAACCAGTTTCATGTGCAGTTGCCTTTGGGGAAGATGGACAATGTCGCCAAAAATTCATAGCTCAAACAGGTACTATAGTTTGCCTTGTTCCTCTGAAGTCCCTTTGAGCTCTTCTAGAAAAAGGAAAAAAAAAAAATTCCAAATGCTGTCCTAGAAATTATTTTTATTTGAAATGGAATTTCCTTTTCATCAATAAATATAAGGCATAAACCAAGGTGAAAATTAATCCTGCCTGCAGATTTTGAGGAAGGGAAAAGCTTGTGCAGGACTGCCTTGGTGGGCTTTCTTTTCCAAGCTGGACTGGGATGGAGGTCTTCTGCCATCTCTGTGTGAAGCAATGGTAAATCTCTGCTAGTCTGCAGAAGCAAAGCTGCTCACTGCCCCTTGGCCATAATTGGCAACTTCTGCAGCAGGTGAGCACCAAGGACTGTGTGATGTGCCAGTAGGTGTGTCTGTGCCTCCATGTGGTCATGGGCAAAAAAACCCTCCCAGTCCCAGGAGTGTGAATGCTTTTTGTCACTTCTGTGAGCACTGAAAGGTTAAGAGTGGAGACAGGTGGGCGACCATAATTAGGGAGGAGGGTGCAAAGCTTTTTATTGCAGTGGGTGCAGCCTTGGTGCCATTGTCTGTAAGTGTAAATTGTTCCTAAAAGATAACTCTGAGATTATTCACCCTGGAACCTTCCAGAAACCCAGGGAGAGGTGTTTTCAAATTACCAGTGGTGAAGTGTGGCAGAGCAAAAGGAGCACTTGAGCTGAAGAACAGATAATGCCCAGCAGAGCAGAACTGCAGCAGCAGCTGCTGAGGAGGTAATTCTGTGCTATAATGATTCCAACTTCCCTCAAAAACTATCGCTTTGCAAGTATCTCTCATCTCAGAGCTTCCCCAGACCATCAGAATGGAATCTCTCCACATCCTGAGCACGTGAAATTAATGACTGAATATTATGCTGAGAGCCATTTAATTAAAAACACTTTCATTAATAATGCAGTTGGAGAGTGTATGTGTGTTATGTAATTAAAGATAGTACATCAGTAAATGATTCTATGCAAAACCAATTCAAAAAATTCAAATGAGTTGGTGCAGCATAAGGAACTTAATTCAAGTGGGAATAAAGTCAGTGTGAAATAAGCTCAGAGTTTGTTCCTGGAAGCTGCAATTAATCTGCTTCTGGCAACACAATTCAATACTCATATCTTAAATAGGGGGCTGAGCTTGTTTTAAAGATAACAGGGGTGGTGAATCAAAATAGATTTCTCTCTCCCCTCTTTTTGCCTAACAGAAGTATCCCTTAATGTCTGGACACTGATGAGCCTGTCTGACCTCGAGCCTGAGCAGCCCTGCACACCCTTCATCTGTGCTGCTGTTTTTAGTGGGAGCAGTCAGCTTGTGCTTGGCTGTGACAAAAGACTGTAGGCCTGGTATTTGTAGTATTTTTACTTTAAAACCAAGTGATGGAAGTGGAAGAGAGAGGTTATTTCCTCAGGGCAGATCAATCTCCCTGTGTGGCATTGCCTTCAAGAAGCTGGGGTGAGCAGGCATCTTGTTTTCCCCGGGTACTTTGGCTAATCCAAATCTTCCGTGATTGAAGTCAGAAATGCCTCAGTTAAATATATCTGACATGAGAAGTGGATTGGAATTAAGTAGCTCTAAGTACTATATAATAAATAGGCTTGCTTATCATCTTCAATATGGCAACTTGAAATAGTTTTTAATCCTTTAGTTTACCTGCTCAGAAATCTGTGTTAAATATTCTGTGCTCCCAGGTTAGCAGTGCTCAGCACCACCTGCTTCAGACAAACTCTGCCACCTCCTCTTCTTCTAAGGAGTTAGAACCACTGTCTCAGAAGAGACTGACAGCTGCTCTCACAGCAGTTCTCCTGCTAAGCCAGAACATGTTCTTTTCTTATGCCCAAGTTAAATGAGCTTGATGTGTTTTGAAAACCTGAACTGATTTTTTTAAAGAGATACCTTTGTCTTTCTCTAGAATAGCTCGGGGGGGAGTTGCATTTCCCCAGGGGCTTTTGAAATGTGGGTGGAAGGGGGGGGTGTAAGTGCTGTGCACCCATTAAAAGCATCGAAACTGGGATGTTTCTCTCATGGCTGTTCAGGTGTTTATAATTTCAGTCTTAGAATGGTTTAGGTTGGAAGGGACCTTCAAGATCCTCTCATTCCACCCCCTGCCATGGGCAGGGACACCTTCCCTAGGCCAGGCTGCTCCAAGCAGGATCTCCAGGACAAAAGATGCCAAGTCTTGTTTCCCAGGAAGCAACACTGATGGGGAGTTCAAAGCAAACACCTTGATACCTTTAGGTGGGGGTGGGTTTTTTGGCCATTTTAAACTTCTGGGCTAATTCAAATAACCTCCAAGTCTCATCATTTCACTGTTCTCTTTCCTGCCAGTTTGGAACCAATTATAATGTATCACCTTTCAGGAAGATCACCAGCTTATTTGGAGCAGCTAAGATAAGGTACCCAAGGCTTAATTGGCTCATAATGATGAAAGAGCCACTGCACTGTCTGGGAATGAGGCAAGAGAACAACGAAGTGGGATTTGCATCCGAGGGGGCTGAAATGTCGGGCTGCCAAGGGCAGAGGAGCAGGATGAGGACTGAGGGTGAGGAGCTGGTCTTGGGATCAGGCTGGCAAAAAAGCCAGCCTTGTTTTCCAGGGATGGTTAAGGTGAGAGGCAGGGAGAGCCCTGGGCTGTCTGAGGAGGTGCTCCAGGGGCAGCTGTTGCACAGAGGCTCCTCCATCGTGGCCGTGTTTGACTCCTGCCATCAGGCTGTGTCCTGGGGTGCCCCTGCCCTGCTCCCGGGGCCCAGCTCTGGGTGGGAACTCCCAGTCTGGCCTCCTGATAAGCCAAAAGGGACCATGGTCCCCCCATGGCTTCCCACATCGCTCCTTTCCTGGGAGCTGGGAAAGGTGGGTGAGCTCTTGACTTGCTCATCACCTCGGAACCCTCACAGCTTCTCATGGCTGGGTGAGGAATCACAGAACACTCTGAGTTGGAAGGGAGCCAGGAGGATCACTGATTTCAGCTCCTATGTGAATGGCCCACCATGACCTTGGTGTTATCAGCACTGTGCTCTGGCCAACTGAGCTGCTCTCAGTGTGCATTTTACAGAAAATGAAGAAAATACATGGAAAACTCCCTGAAGCAGTGGGATTTTTTTTTCCCTCTGTTCTGGCTTGAGGACAAAAGCAGAGAGAGCAGTGCAAAAGACTCTGTTTGACCTGGCTAGCTGTTCCATTACTGCTGAACGGGAAGGTGCTGGTATTTCTTTTGGCATCTATTTTTGAGTCCCACCAGTGTGTATGCAGGTAGGATTTTTTCTTCTCTGACTAAACTGTTTTCCCTTGACTGTGATTGCTTTTTAATTGGGCTGCAGCTGGTGCTGGATTTGTGCTGACTTGGAGGCTGAATTACATCTTTGGAAAAAGCTTTTTTTTTTTGTGATTTTTTTTTTTTCCCCTTTTAAAATTCAGTCAGTATGGCTGGGGTTCTTGCTTGAGAGTACCAACAAGCTCTGGCCTTGCTTCTGACTGACAACCTCCAAGTATTTGGGGTTGGAGAGCTGTGCCATGGAGCTGGTGGCAGCAGACTCGGCCGTGTCCAGCGGGCTCTTTTCAGTTCCCATCACTCCTGGCTGCAGATCTGAACAGATTTTGCAGCCCCAAGCTCAACAACCCCCCAAGGGAGGTGTGGTTTGACACGAGGTGGGACATTTCACGATAATTCAACTCCTCTTTTGCAAACCCACTTTATTTGCCAGCTCTTTACCAAAGGAGGACGCTGCCCCTGACGGACGCGTGCAGGAGGTGCTCAGGAGGGAGAGACGGGAATGGCAAAGTCTGGTTTTTCAAACTAGACACCCTACAGCTAAAAATCTGCTTGATTGATGTGTGTTTCATTGAGCTACTTAGTGTAGTGCAGCTTGTTATTGTCTTTTCGACTGTGCAAATTTGAATAGAGACAGTGCTAATGACGAATCATTATTATACTATAAATAAAACATTATCCAGATTATGCTGGTCAACAGAGCATAAAACAAATAGCAAATTCTAATGTCCTTGAATTACAATTTAAAAAGAAAAGCAGCACAGGATGCTTTTTGCATGGAACACCCTTGCTGGGTGCTGTGAGAGTTTTTCCAGTTGCCTCAGGATCATCCAGGGGTTTGCTCATTTGCCATTACTTGGTAAATTCACCCTAAAAAGCAAATGTGCAACCCCAGGGAGCTGTTGGCACACCAGGCTCAGCTCTCTGCTCTTCTCTGCCCTGCTGGCCCCTGTGGCACAGCTGCTCCTTGCGAGGGCCTGGCACTGCCATGTGGTCCCCGTGCACTGGGGAGCTGAAGTTGAGGCTGAAGAACTCGCAGTGAGATGTGACCACTGGTGAGGGCTACAGGGAGACTGGGAATCTCAAGAGCCAGAGGACAAAATTCTTCAGGGGGGAAAAGAAGAAAAACCCCAAACTGTTCCTTCCTTCTTCAAGTGGGAATTATTAATAAACCATGGATGTGCATGGTTCCTGCAGCTCTGCAGAGAGAGCTGGCTAAAGAAAAAACTGAGGCTTTATATGCTTGTCATGAATCAGCTTTTTATTGGAATTTTTTAATGTATATTCATTGGATTAGGAGAACAGTAGGAAATGTATTTAGCACCAAGTTTATATATTTAATATGAACTCCCCAGGGAAGTGGTTGTGGCCCCAAACCTGCCAGAGTTCAGGAAGTGCTTCAGGCACAAGGTGTGATTCTTGGGGTTGTCTTCTGCAGGGCCAGGAGCTGCACTCCATGATCCCTGTGGGGCCCTTCCATCTCAGGATATTCCATGATATGGAATGATGATGATTCTATGATATTTGCATTGATATGAATGATTCTGTGATATCTGCATTGATATGAATGTGTGCAAAACTCTCCTGTGGAGACTGGGATTAAATAAAGGCTATACATTAACAACTTCTAGATTAAGTTACTGCAGTCATCATTGCCCACTCAAGACGCTTTTTAAAATGGTATTTAATCATTCAAGTTTTTGTTTTAAAATCCTTTGAATAAGAGCCATAAGAGTAACAATTTGAAACTTGTCTGAAACAGTCACCTGTTACACAGGAAAACGTTTTTAAAAATACAGCCTGTTCTGTGTGAAATGAAATCACATTTAGTTTTGTTTACATGGGCAGCGTGACATCTGACCTAATCAAGCCTGTCATCATTGCACTGTATTTTGCTTACCCTGCTGGGTGTAAATAATTTCTTCTTAGTCAGATTTTGACTGCAGTAAGAATGTAAGTGCTTTTTTTTATTGCTGTGATGTTTTCAAAATTGATCTGAAAGAAAAACCAACCACCTGCTTTTAAGAGGAGTCGTAAAGTATTGTGGTTGGCAGAAGAGTGGTGGGGACCTCTTGGGTGTGATGCAGTTTGGGATCACGGCTCCCTCCATCTCGTCCTGCTCCAGCTGCCAGGCTGCCTCCTCGTGTCAGGGCTGCCTGGGAGGAGAGTGGGGCAGGCTTCTCCCATGGTTTGTGTCCCTGAGGTCTGGAAACCTCAGCCTGGGAGGTGCCACAGCCAGGGAGGAGGAGAACCCAGCTCCCCTTTTGATGGGAGCTGAGCAAGGGCTGAATCAGCAGCGAGCTGCCCTCTCTCCCAGCGTGTTCCTGCTTGGGAACGTTGTCCAATTTTAACTTTCCCCTTTCACTTTTAATGTGCCTTGTGCAATTATTAAACAGTTAATGATGGTCTTCGTCAAAACATGCGCTTCATTTCTCAAAGATCACAGAATGCTGCTGAGCCTACTCTGCCTAGGCTTGTACACTGTTCACTGTGGCACACATTTAAATATCTCCTAGAAAAACAAACTCCAGCTGGGCAAAGACGTCCAGTGACGTGTTGCTGAGCCTTAGTTGTACTTTGTGTCTTCATACATGCAGCATTTAAAACCAAAAATCAAACAGGCCACAAGCAAGTGCCAGATTTAATAAACTTTCTTTATTTACATATAAATACATGTACACATATGTTCTGTATATGTACACATATTTAAGTGTATATACATACATGGTTTCCACATACTCTACAATAAATAGCATGTAGGGTTTTCTTTTAATTGCCTACAGTGCTGAGTAAAAATACATGGCAATAAAATCATGGCTTACAGCTAAGTTACAAAAGCACCAACCACTGAACTCGTAGCAATAAATCCAAGCTCATGTACAGCTGGGGCGAGGACACGCTATACAGAATACAAAGTAGACCAACTTGTAGGAATTGACAGGAATAGTCAAACTAAAAATCATCATTATAGACCAGGAGAGACTCTGTATGAAATAAGATGACGGAAAACATTAAGATTATTGATCAAACTAAACCACACATTTAAATTTGTCACCTAAAGAGAAGAACAAATCACCCAGTTACTCATATATTTTTAACAGAGTAATTTTTTTGTGTGAGTCTTTACCGAGGAAATCAGAAATAATCTCTTGAGTGAGTCCTTCCGAGCTGCCCATGTCACTTGTCTGTGTGCACATCCCCAGGCAGAGTATTTCACTAGTGCTTCATCTGAGCTGGGTGTAACTTCTCGAGCCCTGCATGGGAGGCCGATTGGAGGCACTCAGCGCTTCCTCAGCCAGCTCCTCCCCCAGGACCTGTGACATGGAGCTGTCACAAAGGGCCAGGAGAGCAAATCGGCAGCAGCAGCAGATCAGCACCCAGCGACAGCACGGGGGATGGTGCTGGAAGCTGCGTGGCCAGAGCCAAGCACTCCTGACTGCGGTGGGACAACACCTGGTGAAGCACAACCACAGCTGGAGCCTCCCTTGCTGTAACTGCAGTGCAGGGAGCTGGTTCTGCACTAGGGGAAAGCCTGGCTGAGTGTTCAGATTTAGTTTCAAACCTGCTTTATGAGGTGAAGGTGCGTATCTCTCTTTTTCATGGCTGATACTTTGACTTAAGGTGTGCAGTGCAGTGCTGAGGGAACAACTGATGCCAAGAAGGAGAAGCTGCTTGTTCAGGTATCTTCCTTGTGCTGTGATGTGTTTTCCCTGCTGCACTGTAATGCTCAGAGGCTGGATAGCAAAATACTCGTTTCCTTTGCCTGGAAGCCAGCTCCCGTTACAGTTCAGACTTCAGAGAATCCCAGAGAGATTTGGGTTGGAAGGAATCTTAAGAGATCATCCAGTTCCAACCCCCTGCCATGGGCAGAGACAACTTCCACTACACCAGGTTGACCTAAACAGAGATTATCTTTTTCCAGGGTATTTATATATTCTCTGCTGCTGTAAAACTAATACTGGGGGGTGTGTGTGTGAATGTGTGAGAGGAATCAGACCCACTGGTGGGCATGGGAGGAAGGGATGTACACCACACGTGCACACCTGTGGGGTCTAATAAACTAAAGCTCATCGAGGTCTAATTAGGTCATTGCATATCCAGGGATAGGAAGTCTGAAGGAAGAACTGCTCACTCTTCAATGAACACCTACAGCTGCTACAACTCATAAAAGTGCAGATTTCTTTCCTTTTTTTTCATAGAATTAGCACTTCCTCTTAGTATTTGGACTTGACTGCTTGAGCCCTCTGTGTAACATTCTTTATTAAATCAGTGGGGGAGCTGTTTATTTGGAGTTTGAGTACGAGCAGCTTTGAGGCTGCCTCATCATTTGCTCTTTCTATTGTCACCTAAAGTTCCCAATGAGAAACAGGACAAGTGCTGTCCAATTCAAGTGAAAGACAACCTCTGCCATGGATTCGTTAAAAAAAGTGATTTTCAAGAGCAATGTTCATTAAAAACAGAATTCTGTTTGATTTCTGTCACGTGCCTGCCTGGCAGTTCCCTTACGAACGATGAGAGAGCTAAAATGCAAGGTCTCAAACAGAAACAAGTGTTACATAAACAGCTGGATTAGTTACGATACAGCACGAACACAGCTACAGTTTTTAGAGACTTTATAACCTGATAGGAAAACATATTCTTCTCCAAAAGGTTAGTGGGAATGCTCGCTCTGATGCCTGCTCCCCCAGCCCCAGGCTGGATCAGCCAGAGGACAGGTACGGCGTCTCGCTGTGGTAGTTGTAGTCGGGACACACCTTCTGCACCAGTTTGTAATCTACGCTGTAGAAAGCGATGTAAATGCAGATGACTTTGAAGGGTTTGGAACACAACCAGGAGACATGGCTTTGGGTCTGCTCTTGGTAGCAGATCTTGGAAGGGTCAAAGTTGCACAAGGCAGTTTTTTTAGCGCGGTCTGTTTTCTCGTACTCGATGCGGCAGTTGAAGGACTTGGACTCCTTGGTCTCCAGCGTGGACTGTGGAGATGGTTCAAACTCGACCACCTTGGAAGGTGGCACCAGGCTGACAGAAACATTCCCCAGACCCGTGGAGTTATGTCGGAAATAAACGCTGAAGGTCCCATTGCCGTGATCGACGATTTTTCCCGTGATCAGGAGGTTCAGCTTTACAGTTTTGATGTTGGAGTGGAAGTCGCCCCATCCAAACATTTTCTTGAATTTCCCAGTTTTTACTATAGGTCTGCGTTTAGTTCGTGCCAGAGATTCCTGAACCTCCGTGATGTTGGACAACCAATCCCAAAAGTTTTCTATGCTGTCCGAGTAGGACACCTGGCCGTGTTTCAGCACTGGAGATGGCTTAACAAAGAGGCGTAGAGGGTTGATGATCCTGGAATGGACCACGTTGTCAACCAGTGTCTCTGCAGCATCCTTGTCTTCCCAGTCCAGCACATCCGCGGCTTGTACGACCCGACTGGCGTCACAGAACACCTGCTCCGAAACAGAAAGGGAGAGCTGTGTGAAGGGTGGAAATAAAATGGCCAAGACACAGAAGGAGCCATTAATATTTATTTTTATACTAGCAGGATCTGAATCAGTCACCCGGACCACTGTAATGAGTAATTTCTACTGCCCTATGAAAGCTCAAGGATTTTACCCAAAATAGCTTATGGAAGACGTAAAAATCTCAGTAAGAGCCATCCACAGGGACAAATGGATAAACCTCAGGACATTCTGATGGCTGTGATGTGCAAGAGCAGGCAGGTGCCCCAAGTTCACAGGTATGTTAGAGGAAGACATGACTGAGGAACGTGGAAACCCTGAAGACCAAAGTGGCCCCTCTGCTAAAAGATGGAGTGAAATAGAACAGGACAATTTTCCAGTCCCTTTCTTTTTCTTCCCACTTAACCTTCCAGCTGGTTTAGGCTTAAAATCCTGTTCTGTTGGTGTAATTGTGTCCTTAACCATTCATTGTACGTTTGTCGTTTCTGGTGTTGCTTCTTCCATTTGATCCAAACTTAGTCTGCACGTTTGTGCCCTTAGTTTGACTCAATGAACATGGCCCTATTTTTGGTGTGCTGGTTTCAGCTGCTCAGCTGCCTGTGCTTAGCAAGGCCCAGCCTTCCAGAAGTGCTGAGCACTCCCAGCCACACAGCACAGCTCAGGTTTAAGACCCATGACAATGCTGAGTCTGCAATCAGAAAGCAAAACCTCCTTCTGGTAGTGACAGAATGGCCTCAAGACTTCAGAGTCAAATACACAGGTCTCAGAAAAATTCCCAACTCAATGCAGACACACATTTCCCTGATGTGTTCTTCCTGGCAGAGAAGTCCTGATGGAAATGCAGAACTTGAGGGTATGATCCAGAGATCAGAAGCCAGATCTGTGTTTCAACAGGCTGGAAATGATCATCTGATTTTTCAGGTCTTTTAAATCTTGAGTAGAAGCTTTGGAGAATGCATTTTCAGGGTCTGTTCTGTTCAGGACTGCCTTACACCATCACCTTACAAAAGAAAAACCTTTTCAGCTTCAACTATTCCTACAAAATGTGTGAAGGGAACAAAGAGATGCTTAGAACAGGAAGAAGAAAGGATGCTGCTGTCCTGCCTGTGTCCCCAAATGGCTGCTGGCCCTTCTTCCTGGCAAAACTCTGCTCTCGCTTCATCACCGATCCTGCAGTGCCAGGATCCAGGTGGTGGATCCCAGTATAACTAATGCAAGTATGGGGGTTTGCACTCTCCAGCAGCAACATTATGGGGTGGAAGTTTGCCTAAAGCAGCTGAAACACGGAGCACAGACATGGAATGAGTGGGGTGGGATTTTGTGCTTCCTGTCTTATGAGGGAAAACCGCAACGCTGGGCTTGCTTTTCCCTCTGCTCCTGATCCCAAAGGACACCCTACTACGCCTCTGGTTCCTCCTAGGGTTCTGTTTTTACAATATTCAGCTGTTATTTTTATAAATTGCAATTTTTCATTTCATCATCTGGCAAAGATTAGAAACTCCAAAGCCCTTAATCTTCACTGGGGCCTGTTCTGCAGCAATAGGCTACAAACCAGAGCCCCAACCCACTGCCATGTGTCCTTCCTGATCACCCCCAGTGCAGTAATTAAGATGAAATGTGGGACAGCAGCAACATTCACAGCTTGAATGTTGAAGGGCGACCATCACTATTGCTAAATCATAAAATCACAGAATGGTTTGGGTTGGAAGGGATCTTAAAGATCATCCAGTTCCAAATCCCCTGCCATGGGCAGGGACACCTTCCAGCCTGGACTTGAACACTTCCAGGAACCTGTTCCAGTGCCTCATTGCCCTCACAGTAAAGAATTTCTTCCTAATAACTAATCAAAATCTTTTCTCCTTCAGCTTAAGGCCATTCCACTTGCCCTATCACATATTTTTCACTACAAATAAATCCATGGCTGGGTGGAAAAGCAGTGGCCAGGTGTGTCTCTGCAGAAATACCTTATTTCCTTCTTCAGATTAAAAGCGGGGGAAGAAAAGACAACAGTGATCACTCTCAGCCTGAGACCCTGTGTGTCAGCTTTCTGCCTCTATCTTATGTATTTTTTTATGGCTGAGCTATGAACCTGGGGAAATAGATTCTAATGGAAACAGTGACAAATGCTGATCTGTACCAGCCCAAATAGCACTGTCATAATGATGTTGGGGGAAACATCACTTCTGCTGTGATGGAAAGCTCCTGGTGAAGCTCTGTCATGTTTATGTGTGGTTCTTCAGCCACTCTTAAGCTTGTCACCAGCCCAGGATCAGCTGTGTGATGCTGAGAACACTGGCCATCCCCACTGCCAGGGAAATCACTCCTCTGCTGCAGAGGTGGCTGCTCACATGAAGCAAGAAGTGCTGCACACATTCACCCATCCCAAATCTGACCGGAGGCCTTGAGAAGCACAAAAAGGAGGCTTTTCTGGTGCATTTTTAGATTACAGCTGGGCCCAGGTGCCTGGCAGTGCTGGAATACCAGAAACTTTCCTCATTTGCATGGCTAAATGAAGTGCTGTTTAAAATGCTAATGATCACTCAAACCATGGGCACCTACAGCTGGTATTGCTGTTAGTAACTGAGTCATAGGGAAAAGTGGTAGGAAATTTTAAGGTGAAATACACAGAAAGGAAGTTGTTTGGTTCACAGGAGATTCTGGCTTTCCTGGTGTCTGCACCCAGTTCTGACTGTCCCCTGGCAAGGGCACAGGAACACCCTCAGCTGTCGTCCTGGGCTGCTTGTCTTCTGCAATGTTTATTGAAATCTGTGCAGAGGCACTTTGGCTTTTCTCCCCTCGCATTTTACGGAGAGATGCAGGGGACATTGAGTCCTGTGCTCAGTGTATGTCTCTTCTGGGGGCTCTCACACCAGATGAGGTGGCAGAGCGCTGCTCTCCCAGCGGCACCTTGCTGAAGGCTCTGATGGAAAAGAAGAAATATGTGGGTATAAGGTTGGGGATGGCTGAAGGGTGGGAAACTTTACACATGATAAAGCCAGGCAGGTTTGCCACATGAGAAACGCATTTCATGAGTATTTCAAGGCCATGGTGGTGAAATCGCAGTTGCACCTTGCTAGACTACTGCTACTTTTATTTATGTGTGTGTTACACCAAATGAGGTTTACTCATGGGGTAATGAAACACACGCCTGAAGCTAAAGTGAGCTGGGCTATTTCATGTGGCAACAAAACAGCTTTCCTAACACAGGAACGTGAAATCATTGATAAATTGAATTATAAGGATGTAATACTCCTGTTTAAGGCCCAGGTAGCAATCCCTAGGCACTTTAGAGAGCTGTACCTTACACTTTGCTTGAGTATTTTTTTCTTCCTCTTTTTTGAAATATTTTGCAAGGCCGTGGGATTCTCCAGTCTTGCACAGCCTTAATTCTTGACTCTGCTCCATCCTAGTGCTGCCTTGTTTCACTGATTTCATTACAGGGGCGAGATTCAGGAGCTGACAGAGCTGTCAGCTCAGAGGGCTGTGGGGAAGGGACCTCGTGGCTCAGGGTGGTAAATTGGTTGTGTTTTGCAAATATTCAGTAAAAAGGTGTTTAACAAAGAACCGCCTGGCTCTGCTCAGTGCCCGCTGCAGCAGCAGGAGTGAGGGGGCATTGTTCAGAGATGTGAATAATATCAGTGTTTTTGAAATGTAAAAAACCTTTGTGGCGTGCAGATTTTTTTTCCTGTTTTGAACAAAGCTCTTTCTGCAATATAAGAGAACCCAACTCCAACACTTGGTTTTGCCAATGCCCTTCCTTCACTGGCTGCATTTTGTCGCTAGTGAGGAAGGGCCGATGGCTTTGTTCAGCTGTTTATTCACATTGCTTAGCAATTTCCGGGCAATAAAAAAATCTGTATTAAAAGAATGCAGCACATGCTGGAAAAAACTACTTCCTCAGCATCTTTCCATTTCACTATAATGCATCTTTATAGTGAAAAATATTGCTGGTAGGGTATTTGAAAAATACCAGCTTAGGGAAGTTAGTGTATCCATTTAAACAGATGGCTATTACTGGAGTTCTCCTCCACTGCACCGGTGTTTTCCCATTCCCTCCAAACCATCAATTTCCAGACAGAAATCACCTAATCTTTTTCCCCGTTACAGAGGCTGTAAAATGGCACCCAGTTACCCTAAGATTTCCATTAGCCTGTAGATATTTTCCAGTGAGAAACACAATCTTGGCCCCATCCACAGCGCCTCGCTGTTTTCTTTTGCCGCATGAACGGCGAGAAGGGCTAGAATCACTGCAGTGTGGTTGATATTTATGGAGTTCTAAACTCCAAACCTTTGGTTCTTCCTGTGCCCTCCTCTAACAGATGGTGATGGCTCTTCAAAATCTCCCCCTTCCATGCACGATCCTGACCATGGCAGAGCAGCACAGGGTTAAATTACATTCCCCATGAGCTACTTTGGAGAAACAAGCTTACACTGATATCAGTAAATGCTCTATTTTCTCCATTTGCCCAAATCTGGGTTCATCTGGAACTCCTGTGCCTTTCTCTGTGGGCAAGGCACTAAATAAAAGCAGGTGTCCCCATGCAAGAGTTAATAGTTCTGGTGCTTTGGGAATTTTATCCAGGTTATTCATCAATCACCAGCAATCATTCCTTTAGCTTCACCCCTGCCAGGAATCATTTAAAAACTCTCAGCAATTAGCTGAAATGAATTGGTCTGTTGGAATAAACAGCTCTGAAGCACCATTCTGCTGCTCACTGGGAGCTTTTTATCCCACTGCTGGAGAGGAGGGGTACCACCACTCCTCTAGCCCCCTGTTTTACCAGTGAAAAACTCGTACTGGGGGAGGAATTCAGTGGTCTCCTCATTCTCTGCTGCTTCCATGCCCAAGTGTCCCATGGGTTTACACTCGTGTCCTCTCTGCAGCAGCACAGGACACTTCTCTGAGTTCCCCATGCTGATTTGGGAGCCTCACAGGCCGTGAGATAATGTGGCCCCACTCAGTGGCTGCACAAAAGCCCCAGTTTGAAGGGGGGTGTGTAGTGGGGAAGAGAAATAACTCTGCTTTATCTGTTTGAAAATTCAGTGATTTCAACACATTTATCAAATTTTAAATAATTTATGTCTTGACAGGGCTTATCAATTTTGCAAAGCACACACATTAACCAGATACAAAGATCTCATATTAGCTTTTTCAGCATCTTACACTGGAGCCCAGAAATATTAATAAAAACTCAGCCCATCATCAATTAAATGGAAAAAACCATAAAATTGTGTTCCATTATAGTTTTTTAGTCTTTTTTTCCCCCAAGAAAATGATGACGGGTTCTAATAATTCATCACAACAAGCTGAGCTTGAACTTTAGTGATTATTAAATTTTTTTTTTCAAAGATAGAGGCTGTGGAGGGTTTTACGGCTGCAGATGCGATTGCTGTCAGGGATGCTGCAAGGAATTTGGGAGTTAAGCAACATCTTTCAGCAGAACTGTAAAAGAGTGCCATGTTTGTTCCATCCAGGCAAATCCTTGTTTTTCTGGATGTTGTGGAGCTGCTTTGCAAGGAAGCAAAAAGGCCAAGCTGGATGTGGCTTGGAGCAATCTGGTCTGGTGGAAAAGGTGTCCCTGCCCATCCATGGCAGGGGGTTGGAATGAGATGAGCTTTAAGGTCCCTTCCAACCCAAACCCTTCTGTGATTATACAATCCACAGAGCACTGAGTGGTGGGGCGATGGGATGTGAATATCCAGAAGAGGGGCTGAACCTTGTACCTGAGGGTGCCCTCACTCCTCAGGCACCCAAAATGCCTTTCTAGGTTCTACAGCCTCCCCCTTGCTAAACTGTAAATAAATAAACATCAGTAGGTTCTTGTGCCTGATTTTCTCTCTCCTGGGGCAATGATTGACTCTTTAAAACACTCTGGTGCAAAGATGAAATTAAGTCAGAAATTCAGAGTTCACTTGCTTGATTTCTCATTTTGTCTCATTGATGAGGAAGAGGGACTGTGGGCTCCAGTGTGCCAAATCCAGCACAGATATCCATTATGGGAGGAAAATGCAGAGCAGGGAGTCGGGGACGCTGATCTCCAGCTGGACAGTGGCTGAGTACTCAGACTGCCCGAAGTCCCCCAGACAAGTTAGGAAGGTTACAATTTGGAGAGTTTTAAAGGCTATTGCAACTTTCTTTCACTCAGAGAAGGTGGTCAGAAACCCCCAATTTAGTAACTAATGGAATTGGATTTTAACAATTTTACCCTGCCTTGTGTAGTTAAAACTACAATGAGAAGATTCTTCAGCAGAAAATAAAGCCTTCATGACTGAACCTTGCAGCCCATTACATTTTCTGCTCGTAAACAGAATCACTGAATCATTAAAAGACCTCTGAGATCACTGAGTACAACCTATGACTGAACACCACCTTGTCAACCAGTCCAAGGCACTGAGTGCCACGTCCAGGCTTTCCTTAAACACTTCCAAGGATGGAGACACCACCACCTCCCTGGGCAGCCCACTCCTGTGTCCAATCACCATTTCTGTGAAGCAATTCTTCCAAATGTCCAACCTTAATCCCCTGGCACAGCTTAAGACTGTGTCCTCTCATCCTGTCCCTTGTTCCCTGAGAGCAGAGCCCGACCCCCAGAGCCTCCTTTTCCCTGGACACGTTCCAGCCCCTCACTGTCATTCCTGAACTGAGGGGCCCAGAACTGGACATGCACTCGAGGTGTGGCCTCACCAGTGCCCAGTCCAGGGGGAGAAGCACTGACCTGGTCCTGCTGGCCACACCGTTCCTGTCACACTCTGAATGCCCTTGGCCATCTGGACACACCTGGGCTCATGTGCAGCCAGACAGGACCACTGAAAGGGGCTTTGCCATTCCTCCTCAAACCATCCAAGGGAGAAAGGTCTCTGCCTACACCTGCATCCACCCAAAGGCCAGGGAAGGTGCAGGTAGAAATCTGTAGTTGAATGAGAATATGAGATGATGACGTCCAAATAACCCACAGACCAAAATACAAATCTAAAAGACATATGTTGGGAGAAATTTCCAATACCAGATACAATTTCACTGCATGTTTTTTAAACAAAATTGATACTTCAAACTCAGTATATCATATTTTACAGGGAAAAAAAAAACCACTTAAAAATTGTCCAATTTGTGCAAGCAAGCAAAATAGTACTTTACTAAAACAGCACTTTGGTAAAGAAACAAAACTGGGAGAAGCAGCAGAAGAAAAGAGTGAAAATTAAAAATAAAGCCTGCAAAGATTTCCTATTTCAAAAATATGCCTTTTTCACAACCCTGACAAGTAGTTTTAGGTTATCTGAAGTGTTCCCTCCAGCCGCAATCGGATAAATTGCTTAGAGCATAGATAGCTTTTAAATTATATCCATGCATTGAATTGATCCACCTTTTTGCTGAGAGAACAGAAAATTTGTTCTGAGAAATGTTTCTTGCCAAAAAATGTGCAACCAATTCTCATCTTGAAGACTTAAACTCTGTGTTTTTTCCCCCCATTAAATCTAAATTTGAGATCTTTGAGATAAAAATTAGGTCTCTTACTTGTACATCTGTAGGGGAACAATGCTTAAAATTTTTTTTAGATATCGATAAGTGGTTTTAGTTCTTCACTGTATATGAGGCATTAATTCTTGAAGAGTGGGGAAGTAACAGAAATGTAAACCTTTCTGTGAAGGGTGTGAAAAAGTCTTATATAAAAGTATCTCATTGAGATACAGTAGATAAAGCTTAGATTATTATTATATTAGCACCATATAACCCCCACTGATCCTCAAGTGGTTTTTTTCAGTCAGTCTGTGCTTTTCTTGAAATTCAGGCTGAATTCTCACAATCTATTTTGCACTGAGCTTCACTGGTGCTATGGCCACGTGTATTTTCTTATGGGGCTGAGACTTGTGCTTTTAAGGGGGAGAGAGCTGGCATTCAGTTATTTTTAGCAGACATTTAGAAGATGATCCTATTCACCTGGAAACCCTGTGAGATGTGCCAGGTGTTTTCAATCCACAGTGAAGTTGTGCTGCTTGCAGGTGCAGCTCATGGAGTCATTTAGGTTGGAAAAGACTGGAAAAGATCATCGAGTCCAACCATTGATCCAGCACTGCCAAGTCCCACTAAACCCTGTCCCTAAAAACCAGGGCAGCTCGCAGGACCAACCCCCAACCCAGCCTCCTCTTCCCACAAAGGGAAGCAGGAACACTCAGCCCCTCTGCCAAGCCAGCACCTGCCCACCAGCCGTCTGCTGAACTTTACAGCTAATAATTTCCCTCCTGCTTATTTCCTTAATGCCTGGGAGATTTCTCTTTACGTTTGCTGGGATCAGTTCATTAAAATACTAATTTCTAGCGGTAATTATCTGTGTGCGAGTGCTGCCGCTGGAACCGGCGCGAGCGCTGATGCGCTCTCAGCTGCAAGAGGCTTCACAGATGCCCCGGTCCCTGGAAGCTCTGGGCAGGAGTCACCGTGGTGCTCAGCTGGAGGCTGGCTGGCAGGGATTTTTGAGGGGGGAAATGTTTTAAGAGTTGGAGTTAACTCCGAAGGCTGTTTTGTGTGACAGGGAAAGTGCGTGAACAGAAAACTGCTGTGTCTGTTAGAAGTAAACCTGGCTTTGCTGGAGTTGTCATGAGGTTCTGTACGCCTTGTAAAGTTTAAATTAAAAATCAATTATGGAAGAGCCCTTAATCTCCTCTCTGGAGTTGATTCATGCTTGGATGCGAACTCTGAGACCCCGATGACCTCCCTCAGTGCTAAATGAGACACAGCAAAGGCTGTTTTTTCTCTCTTCCCACTCGTGTGGCATTATTCAATTTTTTACTGCATTAGGAAGAGGAGAGTTTTAATAATCGAGCCAGATTAAAAGAATGAAAGGATGCTTCTGATGAGTTAGAAACACAGAGAAGCTGTGCATTTCTAGCAGATTTCAAGCTCTGTATTATTACAACGCGTAAGAGATGATTAACAAAGAAAAATATTACAGTTATCTACTCCCTTTGAGAGCTTAACTAATGAACCTCTACCAGCTGCTCTTGAAAAATCAGTAACACTATCACTATCAATTTCAAGACAAAGCACAGCTGACAGATGTTTGAAGTGATAAATCAGGCTGCACAAGGATTAAAATAACAAGCCCCAAATGGCCTTTAAAAGACAAAGGTGCTGCAGTGAACTATTTTCAGCCACTTTGGATCCTGTCAAAAGTTAGATCACTGATACAATTATCTTGCAAAACAGTAATGACCAAAGTAATATGTTATGAAAAATCTAACAATGGTGATACTTGAGCCAGGCTTTTGAAAAGAACAGGTTTGATAGTCATTTGTGCTTTTAATGGCAGAACTGAGAATGCCATGCTTCCCTGAATACTACTTCTGGGAATGAGTGATGAAAAGTGAGCACTGGGCTGAAGCATAAAATGTAACTGAATTGCATTTTTGTACATTTTAATTAATCTTTTTTTAAAGCAAGAAGTTACATTTTAATAGGCAATGAACACCATTATTTAAATCAAGCATAAGATTTTTGTGTTTCACTGCAGACTGCATTTTCTAACAACCTGCCGGTGACTTGAGGGAGATAAAGATCCCATTCCCAGAGAACAGCCTGTGTGCTTCCAAACTCTGCTGCCTTTAAAGAGAGACAACTGTAGCCAGGGGAGAGAGATCAGAAAAAAAACCCTGAGTTTCTGGCCTTTGCCTCAGCTTTCAGAGTTTAGTGCGTCTTGTCATAGGGTGCATTTCCTTCCTAACCCTCAGCTGGGATAGGGAGGAAATGCTCTGTTTAAAGCATTAAATAGGTATTTTTCTGGCACCACTCTTGGCTCAGGAAGGGTCACCAGAAAGCCCAGTATAGAAAGCTCCCAGTGGGAAGAACTGCCCTAAGTGCTCTCAGCACTGACATCCCAGGAAAGCTCTGGTCACCCCAAGCTCCTGGGCAAGCTCCTGCTAAAGAACCAGTTAACTGGGGTTATCCGGTCACTCTTGAATTCCTCCTGAATCCTCCTGCTGTTTGAAGGAAGTGTGTGGATGTATCCATCAGCTGAGCAGGGACAGAGGAGACTGACTAATAATTTCAGGTTAAAAGCTCTCTTCCAGAGAATTCTTTTGTTGTTTTCTTCAGGGATGATGTTTCTTCCTGGAAATCCTGCTGCCCACGTGTGCTTTCGTTAATGCACCCTGGGCGGCACAGTCAGACCCGAGCTCTGGGAGCTGCTCGCTGCATTCATGGCGTCTCCCTAAGAAAAATATTTCTGCTTAAAAGCTTTGTGACAGAAACACGTGAGAGGTGCAGGAGCAGGCTGGATTGGTATGGCACAGAGGCACAGAGCGGAGACCCTCTGCCGCTCAAACAGCGCCTGGTGGATGAGATCAGGCTGCCCAGGGAGCACAGCAGGGTAAACCACAGTGCCGAGGCTGCTTTGGAAATGCAGCCCAGGGATGTGAGGAGAGAAGCTCCTCCACATCTTTTCAGTGAGATGGAGGCCCAGGAAAAGCCTGGGGGTGAGCACCACCCCAGGACTGCACCAAAACCTGTCCCTTGCCAGGCAAGCCCTCTCTCGCTGCCTTCCCCACCTGCTCCGGACGGCAGCACAGGTTTGGGATGAAGGGCAGCCTGAGGGTTGTCCTCCTGCCCACCATGCAGCCAGTGTGGAAGCTGGAGCTGTGCTGGAGCTGCCTGTCTCCACGCCTACTCACAGCTTGTGTCCTCCCCACTGAATGTGTAGAAGGCCACAGCAGCTTTCTAAATTAAATTAAAATTCTTTTTCCTTTTCAAACCACTTAGCATGAGGTAGCACACTGGGGCACTTGGAGGCATTTCACTGCTGCCTACACACATGCATGCATGCTGCTTTCCTAAATGAATTACTCTCTTAAAGAAGAGAAAACCATTGACCGAGGCTGCCCGATTATTAAGGTGAAACAGTATTAGCTTTTGCCTGGCAAGAGCCAGCCACGCCTGCAGCCACTGTGTTCCTCAGAACAGTGACTTCATACTGTAAGGTCCTATTGAAACACAATCCTTTTTAATTTATTCAGCCATTTTTTATGTCCACAAGAAGAGGAAAATCAGAATTCCTTTTTGGAAAAAACAAAATGACAGGTTTGAGGCACTTTGAAAATGACATGGTTCAAATTTGAAATCCAGTCACACCAGGTAAGTTTTAAACAGGCTTAATTAGAAGCTGGTCAGTCGTCTGCCCTGATAATAAATCCATGACTTGTGTTTAATAAAGGGAGATGAGTTTGACACCTAGTTCACCTGGAAGAATGTCACAACATGTGCCTGGTTTGTTCCGCTGCAGGAATTTACCAAGATAATTAATATCTAAGATCTCTGTAAACGCAATGAAAGAACAGAAAGAGGATCTGAAGACAGAAAGGCTTAGTTCAGATGAAAATGTTACATTTTAGCACAATAGGAGTTAATACAAATTGCTGTCATTTGCATGCAAAAATATAATTTCAAACCTATTTGCTCCACATCTGTATCAAACAAGAAGGGAGCACATTCAACACATCTTTACATCTTCCAATCTTTCACAGTGAATTACAGTGCACATAACCCCAAGTGTTAATCTGGTCTCATTCCACGATGCATCTGATGTATTCCAATTGGCATATAAAGAATAATATTTCCAGGTTGTGTGAAAGAACTGCACTAGCAGGGTGCTGGCAGTTGGTGAAACAAACCCTGACAGCAGATAAATCATCTGGGGGGGAATACTGAGGGTGAGGGGAATGGCACTTCAGCATGTTGCTTTTATGGCACTCGTGTCTAAAACACATACCCCAGCAGATGTACAGCCCCAGAAACAGGGCAAGAGGAAGTGTTCTCTTTGGAAGCTCACTAAAGGTGTTTCACAGAAAAGACTGTATAAAAGTCTTCCCTGTGTTAGCACAAATAATGCAAACTGGAAGGCAAATATCAGTGGATCCAGCCAGCTGGATCCCAAACCTGCAAAACCCTCAAAGGGCTGAACCTGAAGTCAGTTTAGATAAGCTCTCAGTGAGAAATCTCAGCTCTCCTGGCTTGTTTGTCTTCACTTATAGCAGACTTCTTTTTTCCCAAAAGTTTAGATAATCAAAGAATCACTGAATGGTTTGGATTGGATGGGACTTTAAAGATCATCTTGTTCCAACCCCCTGGACACCTTCAGCCAGGAAGGTTCCATGGATACTCCTGTCCACATTCCCCTAATAATCCCTTTGACTTTTCCCTGCTCCAGGACTTGACCATGCACAGTAAAACCAAAATGTTCCTTACACACCTCGGTGTTCAGATTTCTTTTGCTGCTATTCTTTTTTTCAGCTGACCACAGTCTTGACCTGCTTGGCAAATAATGAATTTGCTTCCAAAACAGACTTTGCTAATTTAAGATTTACTCAGAAAACTACCCCTCTGCAGTAGTCGGTTCTCACTACTATTTAAAAAGCTGAATAAACCAGTTCAGAAGGATCCATAATTGCTAGTAAGACTTATGGTCACTGCTTAATTTACACACTGACTGAACAGGACAAAGTGAGGTGTTTTTCATTAAACTGTCAAATTCTGAGTCTGTATAAGAAACCTAAGCACTGGTCATGCATAGGTTTGGGAATGAGTGTTAACACGTGCCCTGAGTAATCTCACACCCCAAACATGCAGGGGTTAGGAAGAGCAGGTTTTTAGAACAAGAGATGTGAGCTCGTAAAGAGAAGCTACAAGAACTGGGGATGTCTAAGTGATGCCAGGCTTCAAAAGTCACGCAATCCTTCTTGTTTCTAATGTGTGTTTTCCCACAGATTGTGGAGATCAAAGAAGGAAACAAATCTAAATGGTAACTGCCTAGACCAAAGCTGGTAATAAGTGTATGACAGACATAAAAGCAACTCCGCTGTAAATGTTTTAAACTGTCTCCTGTGGATACAAAAGGTGGTTCTACAGGGACAGGAGGTAATTCCCTGTATTAAAATTTAATGTGTTGCCCTATGTGATCAATTACAAAGCTATAAATATGTATGTGTGTGACTGAATCAGTAATAAAAGTGTGATTTTATAAGTCTCTGAATCTCCATGATCAGGCCAATAAACTTGTTACATCAAATTACATTGCACCTCCTGATAGCTACAGAAGTGCAGTTCTTGTGATGAACCATTTCAGGAAGGGCTTGTTTGCCTGTCCTACCTGCCTGCAATGCTGCAGGGATAAGGATAAATTGAGCACAGCCCTGTGCCACTTCCCTGTGTGCCTGGATCAGCCACTGGTGCAAACCTAATCTGGACCAGTCATGACCATCAAATTCACCAGAGTATATGCAAGGTAGTTTGCTACCGATCTTGGCACAGAAGCTGTTAAATAGATGTGGTTTCCCTGTTCTGCTTAGCTGGGTTTGAGGCTGGGAACGTTCCAGCTCCTGTTTCAGGCATTGCAGCTTCTCCTGTCCACAGACCATACATGGAGGAGAGCGGGATGTCTGCACTCAGTGAGAAACAAGGATTGTTGTCACCTACCTTTGGGGAACAAGGAGCTTGATTATGTTACTTCGCTGAGCAGAGTTAGTATTTCCAAATCCTGGTCCAGAAAAGAAGGATCTCAGCAGATCTCCTTCCAGCCAGCAAAGTGCAACACCTCATTAGTGCAGATAAGTTGTATGTCTTAGAAGATAAGCCCTGGTTTGACTTTGCTTGAAATTCTGCAAAAATCCTGACACCTGAATATGGATGAAAACGTCCAAAAACTTCTGATGTGCAGTTCATTGCTGCTCAATGCTCAGGAGGAGATGTCTTCTCTGGAGAGCCAACAACATGCTTCACTTGGCTGCTTTTCTTCATCTCCATGGTCTCTACATGGGATAAACAGGCTAGAGTGGGGAGGGTCACTATGCTGCTGGTTTGCTCCTCTCTCTGGTTTGGGATCCGCTCCCCTGGCCTTGCTATGATGCTGCGTGGAAGTGTGCAAGTACTAAAAGGTCAGGTCAGATGTTCTACATTTAGGGACATAGTTGATTTCCTGTACAATAAGTCCAAAGCTAAACATACTATACCCATGTCATTTCTCTGTAAAAAAAGTCTTGCATTTTGCATGAGTGGACAAGGAAAATATTCCCTACCAGAAGTCAGACCCATGCAGACACCCAGGAGTTTCAGTAGGAAGTAACTGGGAAGCACACTGGCTGCAGGTTTAACTTCCCCTGTCTGACAGCTACAGGCCAGGAACACACAAACAACTGAGAGGTGTGAATGTGGCAAAAGTGAATTGTAGCACCAGAGAGTGCTGAGAGGAAATCCTCTGTTGCAGAGAATGGCAAACCACTGCCTTTGGCTTTAATGATTTATATCATGTGATAAGTGAATGAACAATATACATGTTTTTATTGCTTTACTTATGGCTTCAACAGAGCATCTCTTTTTTTATCCTGTGGCTAATATTACAATTAAACTTTGGTATATGGTCTGAGAATTGATAAAAAACCTTCTCAGCTGTTCTGCACAAAGTACTTCTTACAGAACCATTCCTTTCCTGATTCCCTTCATGCCTATGCTATTTACAGAGAAAAAAAACAGAGGGAATCAAATCATACAACCTACAGAAAGACGGGAAAGCAGGGCCTTACTTGCTCCCAGTAGTGAAGAAATGTAATGTTAAGACTTGAAACTCATTTCCAATTTTCTGTGTTCTACCATGGTCTCTAAACAGCGCATTATCTCACACACCAGATGTGCAGCTGCATCTAGGAACTACAGGGTGTGATAAGTATGGAATTTCAGCCCTATTTCTTCTTTTAAGTCAAATTCTTATTCTGATTTTAATTTAGGTTTTTTTCTTGTTTTTTTTTTTTTTGGTGTGCTTTGTGGGGTGGGAGAGAAGTGGGGAGTTTGGTGTTCAATTATGGAAATGGAAAAAGAAATCATGTGGGACTCAGAGTGTTTTACAACACAAGAGAAATCAACATCCACACCTCTAATTTTATTTAAATTGGTGTAAAATTAGAGTATAGAAACAACTTAAGCTGTTGTGATTAACTCCACTTAAGTGGAATTTGCCCACAAGTCAGCAGTCTCTTAGCTGACACAAGCTGCATCTGGAACTGAAATAAAAATGGACAGATCTTGAAAGTTATTTGAACCACTGCCAAGTGCTATTCTGAAAATACTGCTTGGATGTTAAGTTATTTGAACACATCACAATAAATGTTACTCTTATGGTACTAAGATGTTTATTCTTATTATATTATTATAATAACAAAAATAACAACCATAATGATAATAATAATAATGATAATACTGTTCTGTCTCAGCTGAGAGGTGGTGGCCTCAAGAAGGAGTCAAATGGTGTTGCAAATGGACATTTTTCAATTATGAGTAGCCATTCTGGAAAGAGAGGACATAAAACTTTGCACCAGGATGAATATAAAACCCGGATGCAGCAAGGTAATTTTCTGGGATGTTATTAGTATTTGGGAGGTAGAAGGTGGACTATCAGCTCAAGGGAAAAGAAAGGCCACAGAGGGAGAAAATGAGTTTTTTTCCTCTGATGCCTTGAGAGGCCTCCTAGAAACAGAGACCAGACAGGAGTAAAGGGAATAAAGGTGGGGATTTATTGGAAAGGCCTTCAAAGGTACCCCTGGGGAGCCAGAGGCTGCTGCCAAAATGGACCCCAAGATGGACCCCAGGTCACCAGTTCTTCACACTTTTATAGGTTTGGTTCATTTGCATTATCGGTTAATTCTCCAATTAAATCTTCAGTTTAATAATGGAATTGCCCTCAGCTTGCCCCCCTCAGAGGCTCTTTGGTTGATACTTTTTGGGCCCAGGAGGGGCTGGGTGTCCTTGGAGAGCAGCCCTGGAGAGGCTTTGTTGTGTGTGCCCAGCACAGAGAGCAGCACTGAACAGGGAACAGGAAACTCCAGAGTCACACACTGGGCACTGCAGGGTTTAAAGCTATAAAAGCTAAAACCTAAGACATCATTTCAAGGGATATTTTTGCCTTGCTGTTTCTCCAGCAAGGTTCCTGTGCCTGCCAGGAGTCACAGAGCACTCCTTGGATTCCAAGGAAGGTTTCTGTGGGCTTTGACAACACCCGATCAGCCGTGTGATGCAGTTGTTTCCTGGGTGTGAGTGTGGCTTCCATGGGAGCTGACAAGATTTGGTTCTTTACAGGATCAAATGGCTGCTCTAAAGGAGCTGAGACTGATGTGCAACGCTTGCAGTCATCCACAAACAAATGAGCTAATTAAATTATTTTTTTTGTGCTCTGGTATACTGCATAGTCCAATTAAGTTGCTAAGCCAATCATCTTGAAATAAATCAACCATATTGTTACATAATTCTTTTTAACAATCAGAGACATCATTATATGAACTAGGTTCTAAGGGTGCCAGATGCTCCTAAACAGGGAGTCTAATTTATTTTGTAGATTTTAAGAAGCAACCCATTCATGTGTGATAGCTTTTGTCATCCAAAATGCTAATTCTTGTCTGAGTTTAAAGTATATTTCTGTCTTTCTCATCCATAAATGAGAGCACAGAAGAGCTAAATATGGGCCCTCTTTAATTCCCCCTCATACAATCACATAAAAATCTTGTCCCCAAACACTGACTAAATGTCCTTTTAAACACAGCTAATAGAACTGCAATAGAAATGAGGCCAAAACCACTTCTCAAAATGATTGCACCCAAGATGAAGAAAAAACACCTGATCTCTGAAAACAAAGGTTTTGCTGAAGAAAGAGCACTTGCTGAAATGTTAGCACTGTGTAATGGGAAAAAATGGGATGGATTGGGTTCCTGGGCAGCCCATGGTGCTGCCCAGTAATTACGTCCAACCTCAGAGCAGAACAGAGCAGAGCAGCCTGGCAGAGGGCTCAGAGGCTCTGGCAGACTGAGAAACCTCATTCCTGCTGTAAAAAAAAAAAAAAAGATTATGTGCTTTCGATTTGATTAACGTCTCAAGGATACTATTAAGGGAGACGGGCAGCAGAGATGTTCCCTTCCAACACTGCCAGTGACGCAGGCTCCTCCCGAGGAGAGCAGAATGCACACATCCAACCCGGTAATCAAGCAGGCTTCTTTTTATCTTTTTGCCCTTGGTTAATGCTTCTTTTTCTCCCAGAGAGAAGATTATAGGAAACAAGCGAAAAAAAAGGTGTTGGTTGTTTTTCTGATACATTCATTGGAGGGTTGAGTGAGTCACACAGAAGTCAAGGTATGCAAAGCAGCTTTGGTGGCAGCCCTCTCCTAACCCGCCTCTGAGGGCTTCCTGAAGAAATTGCTCTGGACCATTAATAACCTGCACCCTCAGAGATGCACAACAGCACTGAGGAGAAAGAAATGGGGATTACCGAATGTCTTCTGGGCACCTGTGCTTACCATTCTGATTCGTTCCTGTTTATTTTGGACCACAACAAAACAGCCTTGCTTTGTATTTTCACTTGGCCAGTGATGACTGAAAGTGATTTATCTGGATAAAAGCTGAAGAAAAAAACCCCCGTGGTTTCCATTTGGACATTAGAAGGTTGATGTGTTTTGCTGTCACATTCTATTTTTAAATGCATGACACTGCACAGGTGTTCAGACTCCAAATCCTTAGTGAAATCTGTCATCTCTCCGCGGCTTGTCACCACATCAGCTCACAGACTGAGGGGAGAACAAAGTTCCTGTATGGCAGAAAACTGCAAGTGTTGACTGTAGTTAATGATAATTTCTATCCACAGCTGAAAAATAGCCCTACGTTTGATAAATTTTCAGATGTTATAACTGCTTTGAGGTTCATCTGCCTATCTAGAATTTATCAAATTATTTTTCTACAAGCCCTCAATGTGTAGGACACAAACTAACAGACTAAAAATGTGAATCATTTTTACAGGAGCAAAAAGTTGTTAGTCTGAGTCAAAGAACAGGCTCGAGTTTTACCTCTGTGCTTGCTCTCCATAAAACTCAGAAGTGAATTCAGAAGGATGTGACTTAGAAAGAGTTACAAATTTTCTTCCTGTGTCTGCCTTAAGCATATATTATTTCTGTATCTGTGCGCATTGCTGAAGTGGAACATAGCAAAGAATTTAATGATCAGTATTCTAAGAAAACCATTCTTGAGTTTTTACTCAGAAAAAAAAAATGAGGCTAACCCACACTAATGCTGTTCTTGAAATGCTTGTTGAAGCTTACACAAAGCTAACGTAGAACAGCATCCCACATTTAAACTGCAGAGAAGGCTGGGGAATGAAGCAACTCTTACAGGACTGCCCCAGAGTCAGCAAGCAAGTGCACACTGCTGCCCCACCCCAGGCAGCCTTGTCCACAAGGAACATTTCCTTCTGCCTCCATGGGGCAATTCTCTGCTGAGTATTGGAAGACCAAGCTCAAGACCTACTTTTTAAGTAAAGCTTAGACTTCCTAAAGAGACCTGAAGTGAACCATCCATGTCCTTCTAGCAAAATTAGAGACAAAATTTTGAATGAAAACTGTTCCTTTGCAGATGATTATTTAAATTTTGGCTTGATGATCATTTAGCGTCCATTACTAAACAAAACCAACAGTGCCTGTCTCAGTGATATCATATTGAACTCAAAGGAATCCACTTGGCTCTTGCACAACTAATTCAAGTCCTCTGAAGTTTTATTCTATTCTCTATGCAATCCTTACTATCAGAGCAGGGAATTGGGGTTCCCTGAGCAATCTGAACCCAAACATGGCTTAGAGGGATGGGTGGGTGTCACTCAAATGTGTGATTGTGGGGCTGTTCACTATCAGGTTTGAAAGGTTTTGAAGTCTGGGGAGGGCCCTGACAGCAAGGAAAGACCCCAAATATAGCAACTGTTTTCAAAAAGGCTAAAAACAATCAGGGAGATTACCAGCTGCTCAGACTCGCTGCAGCCCCCAGGGAAATCATGGAGCACATCCTTTCTAAAGTCCTACGTGGTAAGAAAGGGGAAGATGATGACTGGGAATAGACAGCACAGATTTACCGCGGATTTACTAAATTTACCATGATTGACTAAACTGGTTGCCAAATATTTATCAAAAAACTAAATCTGTGGATGAGGAGAAAGCAGAGGAATGTCACCTACTTTGTCCAGGCTTTTCACATAGCCTCCCAAGCACTTCTCTGCCTCCAAGCTGGGATGTTGCTGCCTTGATGAGGAGATGACTGAGTGAAAAGCAGCTGGCCTGAGGCTCAGAAGGGAATGGTTAATGAGTCTCACTCTAAGCAGACATCAGGAGCAAAGGGGGTCCTGCTCTTCTGTAAGACTGCAGACTGAATTCACAGATGGACTTTTGAATCACTCTGTTCATAATCACTAACACCAGTGGAAAGATTTGACATATTTACTGGAAATCACAGTATAAGAGAATAACTCTCCCTGGAAAATAATCTTCCTAGAGATGATTTAAACAATCGTGTTTGCTTCTGATTTCATTAAAAAGTTATTTTCAAAATACATTGTTGACATTGGACCAAAGGTGATTATATGAACTATAGGCTTTGATTGGCAGCATATAATTGAATTTAGTAATTTTTTTTCCCTTGTTTCTAATGTACACATTCCTTGACACAAGTCATATTTGTACTGTGCAGTAAACTTAAAAGACAGCGGTCACCTGCTAACTTCCCAGGATGTGTCTCACATATACATACAGAATATGTCACAGGATGAGATGTTCTCCCTTGCTTGGCAATACAGCCAGGACTGCTTCCTATCTGAGTTGTCAGGAGGACAGAGCACTTCTGGAATAGATGGCTCAAAAGCATTTTGAATAAAACAAAATATTTTCTTGCCTGGTAGGTTTCAAAATGTCACAGAGCAGACATACAATTAGCACCATATGAAAGGAGAATTTAATCTCAAAGGTTAATTTATGATATTTGTATTTATATTTTAAAAGATTAAAAAAATTATTTTAACCCTGTGATCTCCTGGGTTAATCTTTCACCCTACACTTGGTTGTAGCACCTGCAGACCCCATTGCTTCCAGGATAATGACACACCACAGAGAGGGCTCAACCAATTGGCCCCAGAATTGAGACCACATCACAAAATTAGCAACCAGATCAGAAAAAGAGAGACAATTATGGGCTTTTATGAGTTTCATCAATCACTTGGATTTATTCATATTGTCTTACAAAAGATTAATAGATGTATACAACATTAATATACTTTTACAGCAGTGTAATTTATAAAGGGGGGAAAATTTTTCAGGAAAAGCTGTGATGCAATCTACTATTAATATTTTGCTGAGGGGGATGAGACTGTTAAACTACTCACCTTGCAAACACTACTTAAAATTGACAAAGTACAGCCTAGCAAGGTTATTCTGTATCTTATCCTCCAGGGTCAATAATTCTATACTTGGAGCCTCCTCTGAACTGATTTGTCTATATTTCAGATAGGAACACACTTTGATGTTCCTAACCAAATTGATGCATTTTCCCCACACATTTATTGTTCTTATTTCTAACTGCTGAAAGAAAAACTAGCACCTTCTCTAGCTCTTAATGGAAAGCTTATCTATTAAAGATGATGACTTATATGAGAAAAGGTGGTGGTTCCAGGCAAAAGGACTATTTCACAGACTACTCTAAATGTATTTCTTTCAGTAATAGGAAATTTGAAGCAATATCAGGTTTATATCAACAGAACATGTGATTCTTTAATAGCATCTTTCAACAGCTTTTCTTACACACTGACAGCTACAAAGGTTGTCACTTCTTGCAAAGAAACGTCTCCCTCGGGAATTCATGGGGTGTTTCTTTAATAGGAAATTAGAGACCGAGCAAAACATTTAGGTGTGCAATCTGTTTATCTGTATTTCCTGCTGTTATTTTTCTTTTCAGACACTATCAATTTTACTCAGAGCACTGACACCCCTGAAGAGCTTGCAATGGAAATGATTCATTGGAGAGACTGGTAATGTTCTCCCTGAGCTCTGAGCTGACCAAAACCTCCCAGCTGTATTCATCCTACTTTTTGGGGCTGAGCTTGTGAGCTCATGCATGGTGCTAATACAGTCACGTAGTTCACATCTTCAGAATATCCAGAGAGCACACACATTGTCCTGTTCTCATGGGCTGGCTGCAGATGTCCAGGAAAAACCCAAACTGTCTAACATCACATGCCCATAAAAAAAATTTGGCAGTGAAAGCATCACAGTTTGAGGTAGAAAAAATATTCCAAGAGAATTATTCAGAATATAATGCCTTCCTCTCCTGAATCTAGCCCATTTTCTTAACCTGAGAAATTGCCAAATTCTCCAAGACTCCTCTGTTAGGCTTAAAAGATACTATCTAAGCAAATTGGGTCAGCACATATCTTTCCAGTAAGATTTCTGTGAAATCCAACAGGAAAGAGGCAAGAAACAAAAAAGTAAATTACTCCAAACACTCAGAATCAGTAGAAGAGATCAATAAAGAGGCAAAACTTGCTGTGACTCACAGTGCTAATGTTGCAGTTCTTTGAGGAAAAGGTCCCCAGGAACAGGCAAATAATGCAGCCTGAACAAAATGTCCCAAGAGTGACAGAAAAGAAGATAGCTAAGCATAAAGGGAAGGAATTAAGAAAAGTTTGTGCATAGTATTAGGAAAAGCTAAACAATATGATACCATCAGCTGTGATATTTCCTAGGGATTATCATGGGACCTTCTTAAAAAACACTAAGGAAGAGTACTAGGAAGTGTTCAGCATCAGCAATCCTACATCACAGGAAGATACTGGGTAGCTTTTCCAGGTATCCATCTGATAAGGAGAACAACAAAAGCAGGGAGACTGTGACAGACAGCAGATGCAGTTCCTCCCCAGTTTCATAACTGGTGTCTAAACCTATAATCTCTAAAATCACACAGCAAGACATATGACCCAAGTAGCCCTTATATTTTAAGGCTGCAAATTCCCTTTAGTTTGTTTAAGAGCACACATCACCAAGCACCTGAGCTTCTAATCCATGTATGGGTTCTCCCAGGACACAAGCCCAGGCATTCCTTCCTCAATTTCTGTTGAAGGATCCAATCCAGGATGTGGTTTTTACACACTTTTGGCTAAAGTTGTAAAAAGAGGACAAAAATGCTTGCAGTGATGCTCCCACCACATTTTATTTTCTAGTGTCTCTTTGCAGGAGCAAGAACATCCTCGGGGAGGTGCAGGAAAGTCACTTTCCTGCTCTCACTGAATTTGTACATATTCCACCTCCCACCAAAACAAATGGACAAATTGGTACCTATTGTGTCTCTTCAAAAAGTAGATCCAAGCAGACTCCAGTCCTGCTGAGGGCAGGAACTGAGCACCTGCTGTAGAATACTGACTCCCCTGATAAATTTGATACTGACTTGAGACATCCAGGCTCACTTTCCTTCCTGCCATCCTAATTAGGGGATGAGCACTGACTTACTTGCACAGAGAGAATGGAGATACCACCTGTTTATTCATTAGTCATTAAAAGCTGCTCTACCTTGAGCCACCCAGCTACCTTTTAAAAGTCTGCTAGTCCAAGTGAAAGCTGGCATCCCTGCAATCCGTGTTCTGGACCTTTCCTTCTGTGTGGGGAGCTGGCTGAATCTCATTCTCAGGCACCTTACACAAATTGCAGGTGTTTAATTCAAAGTCATGGTATCGATAACCTCTGTATTATCTTTTAATGACTGAATTTTCCAGAAGCATGTGTAGAAAACTCCTGACCACATTTATTAAAGATGTTATTCTCAATTTGAAGAAACAAGAAAAAGAACCCAAACCAACTTATGTAGGTTTTCTTGCCCCACTGAAATTGATCACCACTCCTTTTCAAGGTGACTGTTCTGAGGAGGAGTCTGAGCCAAATGAGTTCTACAACAGCCCATGTTTTTATTACAGCCAAGGAAAGATTAAAAGCTCTTTTGCAGCCTCTCCATGTCTGTTCAAAACACCAACATGTGGCCACCCCAGGAAGTCCTGGTAAACTTCTGATTGCAATGTAGACGTGTTTTGGCTTTCAGACTTGTTTCTATTTCAAATATTATTGTAGCCCACTTCCTAGGAAAATCAAGCTTCCTGTGATGCTGTTGCCCATCACCAAAATAACTGTTCAACCATTCTGCACAGTTAAGTTGGATAGAGCTGGTGATCCCAGGGCTAATTAAATTTCTGTTAAATAATTGTAGTGGATGAGACAGAAATAGGGACATAGGGCACATGTTCAGCAGGCTTTATTAATAATTGATCACGGACTGAGTTTAATCTCAACACTCCCTGAAAGCACGGAAGGGTATCACTGGTGTGGGACAAGTCAGTCAATGACTACTGAGTTGTGTTATCAGGACTATGGTTTCAACATCGAAACAGAACAAAGTTCTATCTCCCTCACAGTTACCAGAGTTACTGAAAAAAATTAAAAATAAATCTAGTAGTTACTCAGGGCTGGACAAGACAATCCAGTCCATCAAAACACAAGGAAGATAAAATAACCATTATATTTGTATTTGTCCCCATATTAACCTTATTATTCCACCAAAAATATAACTGTGCTGTTTATTGAAAGAACATTGCAAACTCACCAGAAGGCAAATTTCTGCAGAATGGTGTCCTTAGCCATCATAAATACAAAGTTTGTTGTTTTAAATTCATTCCTTCCCCCACTGTTCAACATCAAGTATCAAAACCAGCAACACTGAACCATCAGTCTAAGCAAGCAGAGTAACAGATCCCATCCAATACCCACAAAAAGGTTTTGTTAAATAAAATATGGAGTTTAAATTCCCTGGTTACTGCAGTGTTAGGCTGCCCATTGCTGATAACACGTAGGTCACGCGTGTCTGAATAAAAGGATTATGGGGTGAACACCATAAAATGGATCTGAGTATGAGGTATGTCATGTTTTTTCATTCTTACATTTTATTTAATTTAAATCAAATAGGTCCTAAATCAACAATGCATTTATTCTCCTGCCAGACACTCAAAGCATTGGTATTATTTTAAGCTAGCTTAGCTTGGTGCCAGAACGGGACACTGAATTCTAGTGAGAAGAAAAGTAAGAGGAGACTTGAAGAGTGAGATGGATGAGAATGGCTTTCCCACTCTCTAAGAACTTTAAGGAAAGGCATTAACTGTGATTTCACCAAACCTGATGTTAAAAAAACAAAAAAACAAAAAAACCCCCTGGGATTATGGATTCTAGAGAGAAGGAAAAAAAGCATAAAGAAACAGAAAATCTTCTGTGCCCCCAGGATGGTAATGTGGTAGAAATGCAGTTTGTTGCATCTCTTGGTCTGGATCTAAGTTCTACACATCACAGCTCACTGTCAAAAGGTGACCTTCACAGGGAGAGGGTGTCCCTACACAGAGGGGAAAGATATGCCTTTTAGAGACAAATGCTTGGCAGAATCTACAACATCTACAGTTCTATAAAACCTGCTCCTTAAAAACCAATCCCCACATCATATTCCAGTCATGTGCTTTAAAAGTGGGTATCCACTCAGACTTGCGACAAATGAGTCAAAAAATGGGCAATTTGAAATGGAAACACTCTGAAAATACATTATACAACCTAGGACCCAAAGCTGATAAACCTTTGGATGGCTCTGCTACCAGAGAGCTTGGACAGAATGGTGAATGGATGACCACTTAGAGATTCTGGAAAGGTAGCTCGATTTGTTTCCTGCAAAAAAAAATAAATAAAATGTTTTTTAAAATATTTTTTTAACTATTTAAATTTTAAAAAATTGAAGCTGAGTAGTAGAAAGGAAGGCAGTCTTTCTACCTGCTCCTGGGCCACTGTACTTTGGATCAGGGGGCAGTCTCCAGGAGGAAGAGGAAAGCAGGGAAGCTGCTGGTTCTCCCAGAGGAACTGAGCATCCTCTGCTTGGAAAAAAAAAAAAAAAAAACTTTGGGAAGATGGAGCATGGAGGGAGAGGGAAACAGAGGGAGCAAGCAGGCAGCTCACAGCAGAATGCAGCTTAGAAAAAGCTCCCTGGAGGGCCAGAAACTTCTTCGCAGCAGTGAGCAGACCCAAGCCGGGGGAATGCAAAGAAGACTGATGAATTTGTCATTCAGTACAGAAGACAGTGCAGTTTGACTCAGAATTAACTCAAAAATGGATGTTTCCAGCACTGGAAGACTAATTCGATCCCTGGAAATCGACACAGTGTCTCAGCAGAGGGAGGCACCAGAGGCTGGCACACAGCAGTGGCTGTACCACAGGGTTTGTCCCAGCCCCACAAGGAGTTTAGCATTGCTCTTTTCCTTGCCTTAAATAGTGACAGAATTGAAAGCAGTCAATGGGCAAAACTGAATTGGTTTCAAAAAGGAGTCAGATGTTTCAATCACCTAATTTAAAGTTGCCAAGGCTAACACACCCGGTAAGTCAGTGGTGCCACAGTAACATCATCTACTGAGAATCTTTCCACAAAGCTGATTAGCATTTTGATAGTTAAATGAGGGGAAAACAACACAGGCTTTAGCCCTCTCCCTGCCACACTGTTTGGTCCAGAAACTGAAGGACTGCTTATGTCACTCCAAAAATGCCCCTCTTGTCAGCGAGCTAAGATCAGATTCAGCAGCTCTTTGCCTTTGTACAGAGATGGGACAGGGAAGGAAAGAGTTGGTTGTGCAGAATATTCTTCTGGTGTACTGGGGTGAAGATAAGAAATTTGCTTCTAGGCTCGATTTTGTTTCTTTGGTTTTCCAAAATAATGACGACACACATGTAACACATCTTGACTATAAAGTGCTATGAACTCCAATTATAGTGCAATTACAGTGCACTATAAACTTAGTTATATGCCACAATTACATAGGTTTTCTTCTAGGAATCACCCAACTGCCTGGTGTAAGGAGAAAATTCAACTTGGGAACACCTTGCCTGGGTTCAGGCTCCCAGTGGCAGAGAAATACACTCACTAGCAGCAGCTGCAGCTAAAGGATTGAGAACAAACCACTGGCAACGAGACCCTTAAATTCCCACTGGGAACAGGAATTCCAACTTTCCAAACACATGATATGGACAACAGAATCAACCAGCAGGTGCTTGAAGGAAAAGAGAGACAGGCAGCATTAAAGGACAAAAATCTTCAAGGTGCCATATTTCACCCTCCTGGGCTTCACACACAGGTAGAACTCTTGTTATTGTGGGAATATTCCTGGTTACTGTCAGTCTGTCTGTCCTTCTCATCCTCCAGTAACTTCTCAGGTTCACTCCATCTGCCCACAGGGCTCTTTTACATCCATCATCATTCTCTCTCTCATAGTCACCTCTTATTCCCTCAGCAAAGTCCCAGGGCTTTTTTCCCCCCAGGTCAGCCTCAAGCACAGCCAACTCCTTCTCCATTAAAATCCCTTAAATCTACTTAATAGCAGAACAAATATAGCAGCACTTCTATGCACAGTGCTTTATTTTCCCAGGTAATGGGTGAAGTAAGATGAAATTAAGGTTGTATTTATACTAGTGATTGATGATATTAGAAATACCTGGTCATCACCTAAAACAAGTACTATTGGGTCAAGAAACTTGCAACTGATCATAAACATAAACCAAACATGCTGGATCTGGAGAAGCACAATGAGGGCTTTTGGAGTAGGCTCAAATCTGCACTGTAATGATACAATAACCATAATTGGCCCCAATGCACATAAAACCTGATTTTAGAGACATTAGATTCTTCACTTTATTTTTTCATTTCTCCCTATTCTTTCATTTTCCCTTCCCAGCTAATAATAGCTTCTATTACTACCAGTCATTTGGAACAAAGAGAAAACCTATCTCAAGAACTACAGCTCTTACAGCTCTTTAAATCTACCTTAAATTATAGTCAGTCGTTCCAATTCTATATTTACAGTAAGCACCGCCATTCCAGGGAGAGCAGAGCATCACACCAGCACTGAAACCCCTGCTGCAAAGACAAAACAACTCAGTCTTAACTGCTGACCCAACTTCATAGCTGTTCATTTCCTCCCCACTCCTTTCTTTCCTTGAATCTCTTTGTTAGGTGCAACTGAGCTCACAGCTGACACAGAACTCCAGCCCACAAAGAAATTCCCTACAGGAAAGGAATTAGCATTGTTTTTCAAGTCCTGACCTGCAGACTGGACTTACCACACAGTAGCGATGCCCTGCTGGAAGCTAAAACTGCCTAGCAGGTCCACCCCTTATTTTCTTTAACTCTGATTGATTCTTTAAGTACCTAAACACACTACACAAACTATAGCTACAAACACAGTGGGAAATTGAGTGAATGGAAACATGATGGGAACGATGGGTTGGGGAAATAAACATAAACATTTTTAAGATTCTAAGTGAAAGGCCAAAGCTGCCTCAAAATAGGGTGATTAGAAGTCAAATTCAGGATGAATTTATAACAGCCATGTGAATGGGAACTTTCACCTTCGTGTTTTCCAGTTCTGCTAGATTTGATCCACTTCTCTAAGATTTGATCTGATCAAGATTTTATAGGTGGTGTTTGTGCTTTATAACGGCTACAGTGAAGTGGTGTGTTAACGTGGGCAATAATCAGGACAAGTAGCAGAGCAAATGCACTGTCCTGTGAAGTGCAGAGCACAAGCCCCAAAAACCCCCTTCCTTTTTGTCACTGCCTCTGGTTTTGATACATTGACAAGTAGGTGTGAAAGATCCAAAGCGACAGGCTTCCCTGAGCACCAGAACAGGTCACCCTGTTTCTGACCAAGATGCAATCCCCACCTACGGAATCACAGCTTTTTTCTTAAAACCATTCAGCACAGAATAGCACTGATCTTCCCTTACTGCAGCTCTTTACAAGAATTATCACGTCTTATTCAACATTTGGACCAAATAAAGGTCAACACCACCTCACCCACAGACCACAAACAACTTGCTGGCACTCCAGTGCAAATGTCCCGTGTCATGTCGAGCAGCTCCTGCTTCTCCATGTAGTTTTGTTTGCAAAGTGTTGATTAAGGGTAGAAATTTTAACAGTATAGGAGTAATTTGGTGTACCTAGGACAGAGTTGCACCTCTCTGATGCTCTTAATGTCCAGGTCAGCGAGTGGTTTCTGCTGCTCCCTTTCAACTCCCATTCCTGAGACCCCAGTGCAGGAGGAAAACCAGAAAGGGAGGAATGATGAGAGCATCCTATTTTAGCACTGGGGCTTCACCAATCTTTCCACTTCACTTCCCTGTCTACTACACTTAGAACACAGCTCTGATATCTCTCAAAGTGCTTTACAATGGCAGAAAAATTCCTTGTGTGGTACAGATGGAAAACTTGAGACCTGGATTTTATGAGCCCTGTGCTGGGGAAGCCTGGGGTATCCTGTGGCCTACTGGATATGAGTCAAACAAGCCTTGTTGCACAGATTTTACACAGGATCTGTAATCTTCATGTGCCCCAGCCAACCTACAAACAAACTGAAAAATATCAGTTACCAGTTTCACAGAACTAGGTCAAAAGATGTGATGTAAGGACAGGTTGAGTTGTGAACCTCCTGTGTAAACTAAACCCGGCCCCATCCACCTAAAGACACAACTCCTCGTTCAGGAGAATAAATTCCCAATCTGCTGAAACCAGCAATTGTTGATCTGTCTTCAGCTGCAAATTACCCGCAATTCTTGGGTTAACCTAAATTACTTTATTACACAAGAAGGAGATGAAGGCTTACAATGCCTACAGCACCAAAAAAAAAAAAAATACCAAAGTAAGCCAAATGAAAGGTTGGGTCCAATATATTTTATGACAAAGTTCTTCCTGAAATTAAGGGGGGATGGAATTTCATCTGTGCATTTCAAGATGACCAGAGGGAAGCATTTACCTTTCTGAAATGGAGCTGAGAGTCTTGCATGGTGCCTATTTCTGATTCTCACTGTAAGGGCAGGCTACCTGGACCACATTTGCAAGGCTATGGAGACAAAATTAGAGTAGCCAGAAGGAACATATCTCTGTTTCTACACTTCACAAGGTATGCATATTTTAAATGGAAAGGTAGCTTTAGCTCAGCTTCTAAGATATTTCTTCTTATGAAGTGATGTCTTGTACTATAGCAAATATTCTTTCAGCTCAAGTTGTTAAGAACCTTAAGTTCTGTTAAAAAAATCCCCACAAAACTCTGTAAAAATTTTGTTTCATTGACAAAAACTGTTCTGGTTACAGTTAATTTCAGCCCTTGAAATTCCAAGGCAAACAACCTGTCATTCAATTTCACTCATGTCAAATGCTATACTACAAACTTGGTGGGAAAAAATCTTAAATTAACAACCTTCAGGTTTTTTTTTTTCCCCCTAATTTTTTCTTGTCTATATAAACAGTGTTGGGAAAAAAATCAACTGCATTGAAGGGTTTGTAAAATGATTGATTCCTAGATTTCTAATGCAGCAACAACTCTGCCCAATGCTAATGTTAGAAAGGAGTTTATTGATAGAGTGCTGAAGCAACTTTGACTACAGGCACTGGAAAAAGCTGCTGTGATCCTTTCTTAATTTCAGACCACAGAGATGCAAGAATAAACCAATAGTTACAGTGCCTGATTACCCTACAGAACCACAGGTCCTGCCTGGGAGTGTGTGTGTCTGTAACTACGCCTTGCCCAGACACAGGGATAGTGACAGCTCTTTTTTTTTTTTTTTTTCCTAACAAGAATTGTTTTAAATGACAAGTAATATTCCCAGGGAAGTAAAAGCTACCCCCCCTCCCCCCACCTTCCTCACAGGTATTTAAAGCTGACTTAACAAAACACTAGCAGGCATCCTATAAACTGCATTATCCTAATTCTTCACTCACTTCAATTCTCAACATGTAGAATTCCATTACTTCCAAAAAGATAACAGAGAATTCAGCAATTATGTGACAATTGGAAAAGCTTACTGAAAATTAATAGTAAAGCAAGAGTACCTATTAATGATAACACAACACAGCAATTTTTCATCTTCTTATCAATAACAGCCCAGACATGCACTGACTGTGCATTGCGAATAGCTGTTTTGCTCCATATTGTCAACAGAAGGTAAACCTGACTTTAAAAATGAATGTATTTATACAGGAGCAAGTTAGCACCTTAACCTGACTCAACAGCAGCTTTCCTTACTGCTTAATATATCTAGATATGCAAAATATTTTAGGAAATATGTATGTGCTATTGCTGTATGCATACTGGTACCCCATCTATTAATAAAAGTAATAATCTAGAAACATGCCACAAAAATACATCTATGCTGTATTAAAAGTACTAAACGTGAACTTCTGACTGAACAACACTAGATACAACATACAAAGAAACACCTAACATTGCTTTCAGAAATTCAGTGAGACACTCTGCCATAATCTCCTCAAATTTGTGAGGTTTCACATGGATTTCATTCTAATTTATGCATCTTTAAGAAGCAGGTAAGTAGACAGCACACTTTGGTATTTGAAAGGCAAGACAGAATTTGAAGTTCAATCTATTAAAATAAAAAGCACTTTTCCCTTCACTGAAATGCAGTGCCAAAATGTTTCCCATTTCAACACCTCTGATTTTATAAAAAATTAAGATTGCCCCATCAGGAAAGGTTTGATGGCAGCATTTCTGGCTTACTAAAATGCTGCTGTATTGCAACAATTTTTTTTTTTCTTGGCTGAAATGCTGAGCCTTCACTGTAGTATTAATATTATCCATATTGACTTTTGGTTAAAAAAGGAAAGAAAAAGTCAACAATCAGTAATGCCAATGCCTCCCTGCTAAACCTGCTAATCAGACTCCAGGAAGCCACCAGTCCCTCCAAATTCTGGTCAGAGAAGAAAGAATAGCACAGACTTGCATTCAGTGCACTACCACCAACATCAATATTTCTTCATTTATAATAAGCTGTAACTTTAGCCAGATGTTCTGATTAAGACCATGCCAAAATGCATTTACACAAATTTTCAGTAGCAGGTTAGCATTAAAAGGTACACCTAAAATGCCTCAAAAATTTCACACCTTCTCATTTTACTTTACTTTATAATTTGAACTAATTTATACATGCGATAAAATTAATTGACTCCAAAACCTTGTTGGTTTGTATATAAAGAAAGCAGAAAAAAATGAATCTTTGTGGGTGAGCTGAGTGCCACATCCACCTGAGAACCTGCAGTGGCTACTTATGATTTTTGTTTGATTCAAGGCAGCAACTTTGCTTCTTTCAGTCAGTCTTCACTCACAGCATGCAAAACCACAGCAAGCAACTTCCCATCATCATCCATAAACATCGCATAACAAACCCGATCCCTGATGGTACAAGTTTCACTTGATCCCTTTGATAGCTCTAAAAAAAGAAAAAAATAAAAGAAAAAAAAAGATAAAAGGAGGGTGCGAGTGAGTGAGAGAGGTTGTAGGTGTGAGGAAGGAGTTTTTATTTAGTTCCCTTCTGCTCAGCAACTTCGTAATCCATTTGCTGCTCTCCTTTCCCATCTCTCACCCCTGCGCGTTGTTTAGTTGGCAACTGGGCTGCAAGAATGTGAAGAATGTAAACAGCCTTTTATTGTCCAAAAGGATGGGAGTGTGAAAGAAATGTGCGCCTTATCGCAGGGCTGCAGCTCGCTACTTCATTGCTATGATAAAGTGCTGGAGCAAAAAAACATTACACGACAAGCACAATCCAAAACCGGATTAGAATTTGACATAAGCTTCCTCAAAAACTAATCAATCACCTCACGCTGTAATACTAGACTTCAGTTCTTAAAGAGGGTGTTAAATCCCTTCAAGGTTTATTACACACTCCCTATTGACTACTTCGTGACAAACTTTCGCTTCCAAGGCAGCTGGGGAAGAAAGGCGTAACTTTTGCAGCAGAGCTGTTTACGAGAGTAACACCAAAACTCCCCCCAAAACAGCAAGTGCAGTTAAAACGCCCTTTCGAAATAAAAGTGAAGATGGCCAAACTATTTTGCAAATACTTTTTTTTTTTTCTCTTTTTGACCTCTCCCACCTCATGAACACGAGCATCAATCCATTTGTTTCCTACCATCAGCGCCCCACGAACGAGAGGCACTGCGCTGGCGTGGGAGAAGTTGAGCTCCTCGCCCGTCTCCAGCCGCGCACCTCGCTTTGCCTCCTTCCCTTTAGAGTTCCGTATCTCGCAGTCCGCATCGCACCTTGCCGCCACGTCAGTCCCCGCATTCCCCATGCGGGGAATATTCCGCATAACACCAGCAAGACCCACAGTTTCTGATAAAAATTAAGGAAACACATGGGGTGCATTGCAGCAACCCGAAACTAACGGGGGAGCTTCTCGAGCGCAGGTGACTCTACCTGCGCACCCAGTTATGTCTTGCCCACGAAAAAAAAGGCGCTTGAGACCAGCAGAAAACTTTTCGGGAGCGGGCAGTCTCGGCGATGCTCGGCACACGCACATCCCTCCCATCCCTGCCCGCGGTATTATCCAGCTCCGCGGCGGCTCCCGGCGCATCCCGGCGCATCCCGGCCCCGGGGCCGCGCAGCGCTCGGGCACGCGAGCGTCCCGCATCCCAAAACGGGGCGAACACAAGCAAACCCTCTTAATTAAAATAAAATAAGATTTTTTTAAAGAAGGAAAAAAAAAAGATAAAAGAAAGAAAAACCCAGAATATGTTAGCGGCTGTAGGAGGCAGGTCTGGGGGGTCTCCTCGGAACCGGGCTCCAGAGGGGACCGCGCCCGCCGCGCTCCCCGGCGGAAGGCACCGATGTCCCCCAAGCTCTCCATGAGAGCCGGGGGCCGCAGGCATGGAGACTTACGAGCTGGAGGACGCCCTGGACCACGACGAGGGGCAGGGGCTGCAGGGGCACCATCCTGGCTGCCGGTCTAGGCGGCGACTCCCCCGGCGCGGGTCTCGCTCATCGCCGCTCCGGGAGGAGGACGGGGGGCAGGACCGAGCGCAGGGACACGCCGCCCGCTGTCCCCGCTCACGGGGCGCTGCCAGGCAGCGGCCAGACCCCGGCACTGCCACGGCGCTCGGCTCGGCGCCGCTCGGCTCCGCGGGCGGCCATGGCGGGCGGGAGGCGGGATGANGAGCGGTGCCGGGGGGCGGCGCGTCCTCACCGGGCGCCGAGCGAACCCCGCTGCCCCGGGCGGCACGGCCCGGCCCTCACGGCAAGTTTGAAGAGGCGGCGGCCCCTCCTCCGCCCGCGGCCGCCCAGCCGAGCCTGGGGGCGCCTCTGGGAGCCGCCCTGAGCTGCCCGGCCCCTCCGCTGTAGGGAAGGAGAGACAGCTGAAGAGACACTCGACGGCCACCCTCGGTCCCGGCTTTATAGTGCGTCCCTGTCACAGCTCTTTCCTCTGTGGGGATCTGCCCCCCGGCACCCGCAGACGGCTGGGCAGATGCGCTCCTTGTGGGGAAACCAGACGTGATGTCGTTTCCCAGGTGTGAGGAGACACGGCCGGGACGGCCTGGAGATGCTCAGGTTGCCCCGGGGATACTGTGACCCTGTCCTGGAGGCACCGAGCCCGCCCTAGGGACAGCACACACCTGTCACCTGGGGCCGGCCTCCCCTGGAGCGGGCACAGGCACCGGGTCGTGTTCAAATGGGCTCCTTGTGCAGGGCCCGGGCTCTGGGTGATGGTGTCCGAGCTTGCCGGAGGGCTGCAGGACCCATCTCCAAAGAAGTCACTGAGGTTATATGCATTAAATAACGTAATTTAATGAATATTCGCCAGATCCGTTGTTGAGATAGCCATGAGCAGGCTGAAGCAGTTGTCCCTGTGTTTTTGAGCTGCGGGAGTGACAACCTTGTAAGGTGGCAACATCAAAAGGGGAAATAAAGTTCTGGGTGCAGGAGGCTGGGTGGGATGGTGACCCCAGCCAGGTTTGGCACACGTGCCACGCGCACAGGCTGGACTGAAGCAGTGCCACCACAGCAGGCACACCTGTGTCAGGTGTGGCAGTGCCCTGTTTGCTCATCAGTAATTCCATGATGTGATATGTGAGCTCTCTGAAGCTGGGCTGAAGTGCAGGTAGTGGTTTCAGTTTCCAAACCCTGCCTGTCATTTGCAGATTACTTTCCTCTTAATTCTCAGACTCATCTTCTTACTAGGTCTGTGTTCAGGTTACATTTTGACAACCCCTGTATCCTCAGCTGCTAAAATCCTTGTCAGTGGAAACAGCTGTGCAATCCCTCTTGTGGCACTTGAGAGCAGCCATGATTTTACCAGATGTGGTTTTTTGGTTATATCCCATTGGTTCCCTTCCTAGCTCTGCTGCAGTGTCTTGTAAAATGTATCATGTGGATGTGACTGAGCCACAAGTCACAATCACTCATTTGGGTTCAGACAAGATGATTTATGTATATAGCAAAGGAATCTACTTATAAAGGGAACAACTTCAAATGAGTTCATTCAGAGATTCAGAGAAAACTGAAATAGTAATGGTCATGTTATTATAATGGGATTCATTATGTTACTTTTTGTAGCAGTATTCGAAAGTTCTATTTCATAGAATTATAGACTCTCAGGATGATTTGGGTTGGAAGGGACCTTAAAGTTCATCTCATTCCATCCCCTGCCACAGTCAGGGACATGTCCCACTACCCCAGGTTGGTCCAAGCCCCATCCAACCTGGCCTTAAACACTTCCAGGAATGGGGCAGCCACATTTTCTCTTGGCAACCTGTGCCAGGACCTCACCGCCCTCACAGGGAAGAACTTCTTCCTAATCTCTACTCTAACTCTGCTCTCTGTCAGTTTGAAGCCATTCCCCCTTGTCCTGTCACTCCAGACCTGTGTCTAAAGTCCCTCTCCAGCTCTCCTGGAACCCGTTTAGACACTGAAAGGGGCTCTGAGGTCTCTCCAGAACCTTCTCTTCCCCAGACCACCCACCCTCAGCTGCTTCAGTCCTCGGAGCATCATTGTGGCCTTCTCTGGACTTGCTCCAACAGGTCCATGTCCTTTGTACCTTGGGACCACAGAGCTGATGTGATACTGCAGGTGAAATGTCACCGGAGTGGAAGGGGGGAAGATCCCCTTGCTCGACCTGCTGCCCACGCCGCTCTTGAGGCACCACAGGACACGGGAGAATTGCTGGGCTGCCAGAGCACATGGCTGGGTCATGTTGAGCTTTCCATCAACCAACGCCCCCAAGTCCTCCTCCTTGGGGCTGCCTTCGATCCTTTCTCCGCCCAGCCTGTACTTACGCTTGGGGTTGCCCCGAGGTTATTTTAGTGGTCTTCGACCAGTCGTGCCACCATTTGATATCCTGTTTAATACAGACAAATCAGAATAAAATATATCAGGATTTAACCGTATAGAATATAAATCCAAAAAAACTGCCTGGATAGAAAATAGAAAAACGCTGCTATGCGTATGTTTAATACTGAGATATGGTACTTTTCTGGGGCGCCGAAATTGCATTTTTTGCGCTCAATCCTGTGGCGAATGGACACATCTCGGGCGCCCTCTGCCGCCCGCAGGCGGCACCGCCGCCCCGCTCGTGGCGAATCGCTTTGTGCGGCGGCTCAAAAGGCTCCTAAGCCATTAGTCAGAATCGGGAAGGCTAAATTCGGATGAGTATTCAGATAGATCGGGTCTTTAAAAAAAAAAAAAAGAAAAAAGAAAAAAAAGAAAAAAAGAAAATCTGCGCTCTATATATTCAGGGAAAGCTGAATTTCTGTAATTGGCTTTTAATGGAACAATAGTGTTTAAACTAAAGTACTGCAATTCTATCCTATTAAATACAAATGGAGTTGATTCAAATGACATTAACTTTGTCACACAAGCTACCAGAACCCGGCCTAAAATCATACTGTTTTCCAGATTAAGTAGCAAAAAATAATTGTAAAGCTCTTTGAAGATGAGAAGCATCATGCACAGTAAGTGCTAAGTATTATTGTTATTTGTATTACTTGCCAGAAAAGTCACAGTAGTCTGGCTAAGAAGAGAATGTAAGGCCTGAGCTTTGCATTCCCTGCTTTGCCGTATTAGCCTGATCTTCAAACATCATTTAAATGGGGATGGGCAAATTTTCTGGTCTAATTTTAAGGCACAATAACTGATAGTTCATTCATCTCAGGAAATAATGGTTGTATACTGCAAGAAGTAATCCTAACCTCTCTAGAAACAGACTGACAAGCCAGCTGTGGAAAAAAAAAACCTACAACCTCAGGATCCTGCTAAACCATCTTGGCTGCTACAAGACAGTGAAACAATATCTGATTAACACATGCAAAAGTCAGTAGTAATTTTTATTCCTTTATTAAGTAATTTGTCTGCACAAACAAATTAACCTGTAGTTAGCATCAAACCCATCTGTTTTCAACCTCAATTCAAGTCTCAAATATCATTCCTCTGAGTTAATTTAAAGCATTGACATCAACTTCTCTTAGTCCTAAGACTCCTCACTCTGTTTCCAGCTACTGGGAACAGCGGACTGGAAAGAGCTGCCTGGGTCATTCAGCCCATCTCCCTTAATGGTGGACAGTGAAGTGTGGGGTTTTTTGGAAACTCTTCAAGATCCACCTTTGAATTAGCTAGTTAGGAGAAGGGGAGTTTCACACTCCAAGAATTTAACACCTCTGGCATTTAAAAACTTTTTTCTAACCTCTAGTTTTCAAATATATTGTGTTTGATATCTGGCTCCTCTCACAGTCAATGGCTTTATGTTAATGAGCTTCTCTTCCTCCTTATGGCAATATGTACCCCAAAAAATTTATAAAGTATAGAATCCCTCTCAAATTTTATTAATCACATGGGCCAGGCAGTCTCTCTCCGGCAATAGCACTCCATTTCCTGTTTTAGTAAAACTTTTATTTTTCCTGTTCCCATTGGAGGAAGTTTGTTGAGTTTTTTTTTTGAGTGTGGGTGAGCATCCAAATTTAGATGCTGGAGTCTTGTGGAACATCATTAATGTCTCATTTTTCTGTGTTGGAAAGAGAGTCTTTGGTACATGGTGTGGCTGTATTTTCCTTGTCTAGAATGCATCCCCATGTCATTTTCTCTTTATTATTCCCATTGTTCCAATGTGTTATCCAGATCCTTCACACTTCTGCCTGCCTGCCACTTCTGTGTGAGCAGCATATTGCAATAGCAAGGTCCTACCATTTATTCTGGAATTGCTAATTAATTTATTGAACAGTAGTGGTCCCAAAGATCAATCTTTGGAGAACCCTATTAGTTATTTCCTTCCAGACCTTGAACACAACGTGTTAAACCATACCTTACTTCTTCACAACTTTTTCCTAATCACCCTCTTCAGCCTGTCTGTTTCCCCTCCATGACATCCAGTCATATTTTGATTGAAGTGCTGATAAATAACTCTATTTCTTTTGTCTATAAAATTAGAAACCTAATCAAAGGCAGGTAATGAAATATTTGTCATCCTAGAATAATCTCCCTTTCTGAAAAAATACCCTTAAAACAACCCAAAACCCAGATGAATCTATCACGTATTCTATTTCTGTGTGTTTCCAAGCCTTTTCTTCTCCTCCTTCAGGTTGCTTTCAAGAGTTTTGCATATTTCTAAAGCTCGCATTTGCTGATACTGTGTTTCTCTTCATCTTCTTAGGGATTAGATTTGCATTTGCTGTTCTGCATTTATACCATGTCTGATTTCATAGCTTTGTTACTGATCTCTTCTGTCTGACTTGCAGTTTCCCATGTTGGTTATTTCAGAGGTCAGGAGTGAGGATTGTCCACTTCCACATCTCTGCTTGTCTGAGCACATCAGCCTTTGGAATTCTGTTTTACCTGGAGTGTTGCAACTTCCATTGTCTCCTGTTCTTTGGTTAGTAATATTTGCCCTAAGATTCAGGATATTCACTCACGTTGAAAACTAAAGCTGGAGATCAGTTTGAGGGAGATTGATTTCCCTCCAAAGAGAGAATGCCTTGATTTTTTTTCCTTTCCGTGTACTTTTGGACAAAGCTGAAGAGTCCTGGCTACTTTTTCATGTGATTTTTTACGACTCTCAGTTTATTACACTTTCTGACCTCTAATAAATCCATTAACTTCGATTTTCAATATTTTGCCTTATTTTGGCAGTCTGTGCTTATCTTTAAATGCTAAGCTATTTTTTATCTGGTTAGGCCCAGTGCACTTGGCACTGAGACATTAAGAACCCAAATTAAACTTCCAAAGTTTATAAACTATTCTAGAAGTGTCAGAACAGGAAAATGGGAAAGATTTTGGAAGGTACCTTAAAGAGAAGAAGTAATGATGAAAAGTCTCCTTTCAAGGAAAATGGGTTGTCTGTAACTGGTTAAAGAGAGCTATTAAATAAAATTGTTTTTAAAAGTCATACTGGCTACAGTTATTGCAGTGCTGAATATTCACAGAAAGCAATCACAGCATTGGAGGGCACAGCGACTGCATTAACACCCTCAGGGGTTTTTCCCTACCTTCAAAAATTTTAATATGTTTTGCTCATCAGAAATTGATACATTATTTAATCAGTTAATTTCTTGCAAAGGAACATTTTCTCATTTAGAATGAACCCTCATGTGAGATTCATTTATGCTGTGGCTACCCTGTTTAATTTATCTCTAAGGTTCTAAGTTCTAAAATTGCTTTAGTTATGAAGTTTTGTTTTTGTTGTCAGGGTTTTTTTGAGAATCTAATTTTTTAACTATTTCTTTTTGCATAGAATATATATAAACCATAAACCTATACCATGGGCTTTATATTTAACCTGAAAGATAAAATATGCAAATCTGCATTATGACAAAAATATTTTCTGTGTAATTCTATTAAAAAAAATGTAACTTTATAATATGGGGGAAAAAAGTCTCAGAGCTGTGCTAAAATTTTGTCTGAGTTGAGAGATTAAATTTGCTATTGCATTCATTTACTGCTGAGAAAAATACTCTTCAGTAGATGTTTTCTAAGTCATAATCTCTATATAAAAAGATTCTCTTTTTTTTATTGTCACCTTTCATATAAAGAGTGATAAGAAAATATTGATATAAAACGTGTACAGTTACTAATATCAAGGTGAACTCTGGCTAGTTATAAAAGACAACTCAAATATAATATTTTTAACAGAATTTGTGTAAGGTAGGGATAGAAATAGCTTAAAGAGATGATAAGATGCCCAACTGAACTCTTTCAAAGATAGAGAAAAACATACCACATTGTGCTTTAAAGAGACCCCATGTGGTTTTGGCCAAAATAGGAATGTCTTTATTTACATAATTTTCAGCATAAGTGACTTGAATCACTGATGAACACGTTGTGCTCTGCATCTATTTTCACATTGTTTATCAGCAGATGTCAGATTGTGTTACTCTTTTTTTATTGTTCTAAACCTACCCAGGCTAGAGCACAGCACATGTCCCAGTGGCCTTCGGTGCCTCGAGAGATAAAAATGTTCATAAAACATCCAGAACGTGCCTTCTGTTATCAGAACAATTAGAGCAGGTTGACAAATGAATGAGCTCTTTAGGCTGAGTGCATAATTGGTTATTTTTGAAAATTGACACAAATTCTCTATTTTCCTTATCGTCTTCCACAAAGCCAAAGCAATTATTCATGAGATGTTTTTGTATGCCAGAGAAACAGGGAATTTTTTGAGATTTCCTCATGTCAGGCCACTTGGAAGGAACTTGTGTTTCCCAGATCCTGCCTGTAATCTTGTCACTAGGCAGCTGAGGTGGAGAGTCAGCACAATTCCTTCCACCCGCCCTTTCACTTGTGGCCCAGGTGGGGTCAGAGCTGTTGGGAGAGGAGGGAATTAACTCTGGAAGGTTTGGTCAGGAGTGGGGAATCCAAAACAAGCCTCTTTTTGTTTGGAATCCAGACCAGAACCACTGAGGAGCTTTGGATGAACTGATGCTTTGACCCTCTGGAGAAACTGCTTCTCTCTAGGAATGAAGAGTGTGAGAAAGGCAAACTTTAGTTTCTGGCAGAGTTATTTTGGAAAACTGGCAAAGATATTGCAAAGGTGCTCTGTTTGTTCAGCACTGGAATAAATCAGAGGGCCTCTTGAGTCTTCCCTGAAACAAGCTAGTTTATATTGTTGGGGTTTTTTGTTTTCATTTGCTGGGATATTTTTTAAAAAGTCGGTGATCTCTGGAGACCAGGTTCTTGAAACTCAAAAAAATGTGGGTTTAAAGAAACCTGGCTTGGAGAAATTGTTTTGGTTTCTTATTTGACCAGAAACTCAGAGCAGGGCCATGGGTTTGCAATTAAGTTTGGTACATGTTCCATATTCCAGTCAATGCTGTTTTGCTTTGCCTTTTGCTCTGAAACTCACCTCAATGAGGGCAAGATGTCTAAAAACATTACAGTGAGACCAGCTGGGTTATCTCAGGAAAGCAGCAGTGATTGATGAGGGACCTATGGAATTCCTGTATAAGGTCACACCACAGTTCTGTGTTGACCTCAGACTTCACCATCCAGCTCAGCGCAGAGATACGTGTCTGAAAATTGTGATACAGCAGGGAATGTTACATAACCTGTGGGAGAACTGGAGCAGAATGAGTTTCCCCAGTTCTGGAAAGTGTGGTAGAAATCAGCCTAGGCTGGTCTTGAGGTTACAGGAGTCCAAAATTTCATTGTGGGGTATCATCAATATCATCAGGCCTGATGATTCTGGACTGAACAGGAGACGCCCTCACTCTGCTCACAGGAGACAAATCTGTAAACTTGGTGTGACTGGGGGATGAGGAACAGAGTGTTCCTGCTGGTGACTCTGAAGAGCTTTTCTTTCACTTTCAGCAGAATGAGGCATATATACGTCTTGTTGCATTCATTTTTATCCACTGAGTCTTTGACAAATCTATCATGCTCTCATTTTTCTTGCAGAGATCTGTCAATTTTTTATGGTTGTAAAACTAAGTTGAAAAGACCTGTGAAAGCCTCTGCCAGTTTTAAAAGTTTCAGAGTTATAGAAAGAAAGATTTGACAGATCAATTTTTCTTTTCTTTTGAAGAGTGGAATCAGGAGGGACGAAGACAAGAAAATATCTAGGTGGATGAGAAAAGTTAGGTTCAAATCAAAAGACATTCTTCAGCAGTGTTACCAAAATTAAAACCCTAACGTCCTTCTTTGATCTGATGATTAGTGGAGGCAAAAGCTACTGTAACTTTTCAGCCAGCCAATGTCATCAATAAAGTAATGGATTAAGGGAAATAAATTTTGTGGGATTAAATAATCTATAAAGGATTGGGATTTCTTGCAATCATGCAATTCCCTCCCTAATCTCACATCACAGAAGGCACTTTGTAGCCAGATTGCAAATATTTAGGTGTAGCAAGTGGAAAGTTTCAGTGGTGTTTTCAAAATTCCATATAGGAGTCAAACCCTTTGGTAGGTAAACAGGTTTGTTCTTTCTCATCAGCAGTGATGCTCCAGTTATTTCAGAGCAATAGTGGACATAAATACAGACAGGTGGAATCTGACATACACAGACTTCTTCAAAGTGATGTCAGGAAGCTTTGAAGTTACCAGGGATCCTTCCTTAGTAATTGCAATTTCCACAAGATGACAGCATTTGTGACAGCTTTCTAGAAACACTTACCAGAGTTAATCTTCTGTGACAACCAATATTCAGGATAAAATCAATTGATACAAGTGCTTAACAGAAGAGATTTTGCAAGACAAACCTTACTGCAAGGAGTAGATGGGTGCTGGGGCATTAAAAAGAGAAAAAACAGTTATGGTGAGTAGGCTTATGTCTGCTCTGTTTGTCTGACCTGCTGTCCAGAGATTTACATATTTCTTTTCAAGGGCCAAGAAGAATAGCTGGGAAAACAGAGAAGTTATGTTTAGAAGTTGGCTTACATTTACAGTGTTGGAATATTGGAACATTTTTAGAGCCTTCCATCCCAGAAAAGGTAGAAAACAATTTTTTACCTGTGCAACTGAACAAAGCAGTGGGGTCATGCAGTTAGATGTGATTACATGGTGGGATATGGAAATTTCGTCGTCTCGCAAGACAAACAGAGTGCCACACATGAGGTTGTTATATCTATGATGACTTTTTTATTTCCTGTGCTTTTCCTGCAGTGTCACATCTGGCACATGTTGCCTAGGCTGCTTGCATACACAAAACTTTTCTTGTTGCTGCATTCCCAGAGTGTGCAGGTTCTTATCCATGAGGGCTGGCAGTGGTTTATCCTGCAATTGCTCATCAGGGCAGGGAGAGTTAGCTAGTGCCTCTTCCCTTCCATTTGTGACTGCCTAATGAGACTCAGAATATGATCAGTCACTCTGTAGATCGTGTTCAGTATTAAAAGCAAATCACTGACTGTAGGCAGGAGGTCATTCAGCTCTTCCACTAACAGCTTTTGATATTTCTGCATTAAAACCCAAGCCAAGCATTATAGGCACTGAACCATCTGCAGGCCTAAGTAGGCTTATTGTTGCTTAACTTCTTAGTGCAGATGAAGAGGCCTGTTATGTACTTCTGTCTGCTTTTGTGTGATCACTGCTCCCAAGCAGTGAATCCTCTGCTGCTCTCACTGCTGTGTCAGAGTTGAACGAGATGCAAAGAGGTTCTTTTATTTTATTAAGTGTGTGTTGCTGCTCTCTGCTCCCTTGCAGCAACGTGATCTGACAATAAAAGCAATGGCTCTTCGTAAGAGAATGCCAATAGTTTTCCAGAATAGCCTGTTGTCCCTGTAACCCTCCTCCCAGTGGTTCAGCTGTCTGTGATCCAAGATCCAGCATGCACACAGCAACATTTGTGCAGCCCCAGCTCAGACTTCTGAGAAACCAGCTGACCTGGTGGCAAGAGCTGGAAAAACCTACACAGAACAGAGCTGTGCCAAGAAACAAGGTGAAACTGCAGAGATAAGGTGGGTGAGAAGGGCATAATTGGCAGCTCAAGGATTCAAAAGAGAAAAACCTTGGAAAAGATTCACAGTGCTAAGAAGAAAACAAGGAGACCTGAGATGGCAGCTCTGCAGCACCAAGGTTCAACCTGTCCCAAGGACAAACAGAGAAAAGCCTCCTCACATGATCCAGCTGGCTGGCAAAATGTTGTTTGCAGCAGTCATCTGGAGCCATCTCTGGAGCAGGGAACTTCTCAGCATTGGATTGGTAGCTCATTAATCCCAGCAATCATTTTTGTGTATCGGACAATAAGGAACTGGGTTGTACTTTTACATGGTGTGTCCCCTGCTTCCCAAATCTCTTTGTGCCCGTTAGAAGTTGCCTAAAGTGACCCAGAGTGTGAGTGTTCTGGACCAAATAATTTGACTGCAGAGCAAAGTGAATCAAATCATGCCTTTGGTTTACCTAAGCTGATTATCTTATGCCTCATCTTTTTTTTTCCTTTTTAATTCCTACTTCTCCTTCAGGATGAGGCCAGGTTATTAACAACAGTCTTCAGACCTTTTGTGGTTTTGAAGCTCAGTACATCACCTCTGGCTTCTGCAGCTGCGCTGCCTCTTTGTAATTCAGGCCTGATTTTTGAGGTGTGGCTTCATCTCCAAAGCACTGGTGAATGCAGGGAAAGTGCAAGAGGGACAGATGCAGTATTTGAAACTTTTCTGGCAGTGTCAGAACTGAGAAGCTGTTTTAAAAGTAGTTAAATGAAATAGTTTTTAGGTACAAGAACTTGCACAAGGACAGGGGCTGCCTGATACAGGCAGTGTCAGAAAATACATTGTTAAAGACTGGATGAAACCTGAGACATTTTATTTAACAGTAAAATTATGAAGGCTTAAACAGGAGAGTGAAGTATTTTTGATGTGGAACAGCTCTAACCTTCTAGCTGTGGTAATGCTGGTTATATGGTGCATGAAGTGCATTTCCACCTCCAGCACTGCCACACAAAGCAAGTTTCCAACAACTTTCCAAAGTTAAATCTCACCTGAGGTTTCTGTGTCTGTAACAGAGACTTCATCAGGGCAACACTCACTTCTAGGTCTGGTTGTATTGCTGAACTGAAGGTGCTTCATTGCCAAAACCTTCCACTGATGGCATCTGGCACAGCTGTGGAAGCTTGCTGGAAGTGTGGTACACTGTATATGTTATTAATCTAAGAAAATTACAAGGACTGTGGAGCCAAAAGATTCTTTTAAGGGAGCAGTCATATAACGCCTCTTGGGTGAAAAATGCCCTAACTAAATACCAGCTCATCTGAGCAGAATTTAAGACAATTTTTTTTATGATACCAAACTTCTTTTGCTGAAGGTCTGAAGGAAAACTGGGAGATACAGGCACAGCAGGCTGCCAAAGATTTTGTCCCAGGAGGTTATCCAAGACAAGACTAAATCCTTTCCAGACACAGACTCAACCAAGAAAAATGTTACATGTAATAGCCTAAAAAAGCTGATTGCAGACACTAGAAGTTGCACATCCATATGAACATTGCCAAAATTAAATATACACATTCTTCCTATGCACACACTTCTCTAGAAATTCATTCTCTTTCTAATTTGTCGATCCTATTTTTGCTTCTTAATAGTGAGGTCAGAGAATGAGAATGTGACTCCTCATAAATTTTGATCTGTTGTTTTTTATCTGCATTTAGGTGCCAATTAACCTAAACATTTGAAACTGTCTGGATCAGATATCATTACCTGCAACTCAATGGCTGTTCTTTTGGAGACAGAACAATTATCTTATTGCCTCTGCTAAATTGTGCCTTTATTTCTTACATGTTTCTATGTCCAGAACTATTTCCCATATAGGGATACCCATTCAAATTTATGCCAAATTCTGCTTATTTTGATGGTATCATAGTTTGTCCATACAGAAAATATTAGTTATATATCAGTTTTATTATATAGATAAATACTCATATACATCCATATAAATATCTATAATATGTATATTATATATACATATAAATATCTATACAGATATCTATTCCATATACATATAGATATCTGTGAAGAATCATCATCTGTTATGCAACTTCATCCACTCTTAACTGCACATCTTTGTTTCATCTTGAATTTCTAACTCTACAGAAAAACTCTGGGTGTTTCTGAGGGCAGATGACTTACACTGGTTCCAGTGAAGGAGGTTTTACAATCTATTTGTGCTGAGATATGTTCCAGCAGAGGTTAAACTGGGCTATAATGTGAGGAGGCAGAAAGCTGGCTAGTAGCTTTAGGGACAGCTGGTGAATTCTGGCATGCCTGCTCGTGCACTATTAGCACTATTTAAATATATAATGACATTAGATCCCGTTGCCCCTCTTTTAACCTTATCTTTGCTAAATGCTGCTTCAGAGAACCATCCCTCCCCCCAGTGTTATGATGCATTGAATTTATTAAGACCTGAAGAAACAGGGGAGAAAACATCTGTAAAGAGAAGTCAGGGGGGAAATAGAGATTAATGGTAATAAGGAAAAAGAGGTCATAAAAAACCAGATCAGAGGATGGGAAGAATATTTATCAAAGACATAAAGAATTGTGTTGCCAGTTGCCATGTTGAGTATGAGGTGTGCTCAGAAACTGTAAAGCAAGAATTGCAAGTAGGGTATGTTATGGCAACATTATAGAATTATGGAACCTGGAGAAGTGGAAAATGTCCTGTGTTTTCCTGTGTTTACAGTTTTAGGTTGATGCAGACTTTTCACTGCCATTCTTTGCTATAATTGATGCTTTTTAAATTGTCATTACCTTGGGATCTTTAAATCCCATCATCATCATTTTACTCCATTAATACTGTTTAGCAATACAAAGGATTTCTGCAGCCTTATTTGTAGTTCATCTGTTGCAATTCAAAGCACGCTGAATTTCAAAGGCATATTGAAATTTGGGCTTTTTTGAGATAATCTGTGGCAATAATTGCCTAGTGATACTCTCCATGGATGAGCAGCTGGTCTCAACTTCTGTTCCTTGACAGATGGATTTTTGGAGATTAAATAATCCGAGGAGCTGCTGGGGGAAGCCTGGGGGAGCACAGGCTCCTGCTGACAGACACTGGGAGTCCTGGGGCAGCAGGACTGGGTAGGGAGAGGCCCTGATCTGAGTGTCCAGAGCTCAGAAGTTGGAGGACCCTGTGGCTCAAGCACATGAGCCCCCCCAGGAGCACAGGATTCCCAGGCAGCGCTTCCATCAGTGCTGTGCACTCCAGCTACCCTGCCTCTGGCATGGGAGCCATGTCCACTACCCTCACAGGCTAAAAAAAAAAAAAAAAATGCACTTGATGCTTTAAAAACATCTATGAGCTCTCACTTGTCAGAAGGCCCTTCTGAGGCCTTGTTTGATTAAGATCACTTGTGAGATATATTGTAATTTAAAAGCACGACGTTGTTTGACAGAAGGGTTTTCTTTCCCCACAGTGCTGAAGCAGCTCCTACTCGCAACATGGAAAAAGTGGAGTTTTAGCTGCTTCTGAGGGACAGAATAAGGCTAATGAAATCATGTCAGGTAAGAAAAACACAACAGAGACCAAACATAGGTTCCTGTTTCTTTAGGATTTATTTTGAAATGGGCAAGTAATTCTGGCTGTAGAACCTACAGGACACAGAGGATGCATGAGCTGTTTGTGGATTCTTTGCACTTTTATAAAATTTTCAGGAAAAATACACTGTTAAACTTCTACTTTGTCAGAAGCTGAAGAGGATATATCCAGGTAGGAGAGGGGATGTTTCTATCCCCTGTGAAAACTGTTGTATATACACCCTAAACTTCCTAACCTGAAAGAACCAAATCACATGGATTGAAATAAACCTTGCATTCAGAAATATACTTTTGTTATGTTGCCCACAGCATTCAATATAATTACTTACTCAGAGAAGCAAACTGCAGATTGCAAGTGCAAATAGCAGTGCACATTTTCTCAAGCCCACTTTCATCTTGGGAATGTAAAGAATTAGGAAATTAGGATGACTGAAATCTGTACATAGTACTTACTTGGAATTTGTTTCCATTTAAATTATCAAATAAAAACCACTTGAGACAGCAGTGAAATTTTGGAATTCATTGTTTTAAATTTTGTTAGGTATATCGTTTTATACAGGTAGGAAAGAAAATATTTTGAATGTGTGCATATTATTTGATAACAGGAAAAAAGTACCTTGTGTAGTCAAGAACTGTGAAGAGGCAGGGATAAAAGAATTGGTTTTGTTGGTAGAACTGAGGGCTTGAACTTCAGATACAGGGCCGGAATTCCAAATTTACAAACCTTTCTGAGTAGCTATGCCAATGGACTTTGTCCAGACTATCTCTGCTTTACAGAAATCTTTTAATTTCTGCTACACATTTGTTTGGGGAAAAAAAAATCTCCACCATACACCAAACAAAGAATCAAGGAAAATGTCACAGTTTGAATCAGGCCCTGAAGGATTTTGTAAGAGACATCACTACAGTATTTTGCTGGAAAAGATATGCAGGGATAGAGGCTTGCAAAGACCCAGCTGGAAGTTTCCAGACCCTGTCTGGAAGTTTGTTTCCCCTGTAAGGATTTTGGCAGAGTCTGTGAGCTAAGCAGCCACATGCTGCCATCTACTGACAACAGGCCTCTGCAACAAATAGTGTCACGGAATTCCAGAACTTCTTTAAATTCATATGCTGTAGGAGAAAATCCAGTAATTGAAATAAAAAGTCGAACAAAACAAAACAAAATGTTTGGAGTAAAAAAACCTTGCAATGAAAGTGAGTGAAATGGGTGCTATAAATCACAATTCTACACAACTCCTCAACATGCAGGATGTAAAAGATGTATTTCACATGAGTGTAAAAATATGGGAGAGAAGAAACAATTTCATTATGAATAAGTTTCATGTCCTTCCCAACACACTGAAAACAAGAGAAATATTCTTCATTTCCCTCCAGGAAGGTGCTTGAAGCTGAGATGGTTCTACGACTGTGCAGCCAAAGGGGACGGTTGTGAGAAGGGGTGCAGCAAACGGGGCTCAGCATGGAAGGGGTTCAGTGGGGAAAATGACATTTGTTATCCCCTCTGAACGCTTTCAGCTTTTCCTGCTTGGATGAGTAATGTGTCTTCCCACTTCTAACCCTCTCTTGGGACCAGGTCTGTAAGGAATGAGGGCTGGCAGAGATGATGTGCAGTCAACACATTATCTGGGGAGATAATGAAAGCAACAAGCACTCTTCAGTGCTTTTAATGAATTGTTCTGAAAACTGTTTTTCAATGCATGACCTGTTTTGGTTTCCCAGGCTGCTGTACAACATGCTAAGTCAGGGAGCAGGGGGGAAGATGCTCTGTTTCTATGACAGTTTCCTGCTAATTTTTCCTAAATATTTTGTATGTGAATGAAGAAATAGATGCAAATCTGCCTTCATTTCAATGAGAAAGGAACCTATATAAAAATCCTGACAACTGGATATTGACCAGAGAGTAAAATCCTTCTGTTTATGATCACTCCTGCCATCTGCCATTGGAGAGCTGATGTAGTTGCATTTGCAGAAGAGGAATTGCTCTCCAAACTGGTGGATGTGGAACAAGCATTTTCCTAAAACAGCTTAAAATCTCTGTGTTCAGTTAAATATTTTTTGTCATGAAGGTCACATTCTGTCCTGCTTCTTGTTTAGGACATACCCATTTTTGGAGCTTCCTGTGCACTAGTGAATGCATGTTTTCGAATGAATGTGTGCAATGCTGACACAGGTTCTCCTATAATTTGAAAAAGTGAATTTATTTGATGAAACTTACAATTCTGACCAATGAGGAACACTGGCAAGTACTTTCATAAGTAACCTTCATTGTTTTGTTTTCCTCATCTCAATCAGAATACCATTAGAAACACTAACTGCATTTTAGACAGCAGTAGAAAATATCTGTGGTTGGATGGAAGAGTAAATTCTTTGATAAGGAATAAGACTTGTAGGCTGACAAGGAATAAGACTTGTAGGCTGACTTTCCTTTGATGCATGTTGTCTCCCTATTAATTTTTTGGTGTTATTTTACCATGCCAATACCTAGATTTTGTGACACTACTTTACAACTGGGTGTTGGTAGTGTCCAGTGTGTAGCCTGGGCAAAAGCTGGAGAATTGGAAACTGGACTTCCATGTGCTCAAAGTTTGGTTGAGGAAAGGCTGAGTTGAGAAAGGAGTGTGTTCTGTGGTTCTGTGTTTCTAAATGTTGCCAGCAAGGTTTGTAACCACAGCTGTTTAAATTCCTGACACTTCTGGCTGCCTACAGACTGCTAAATCACAGCAGTCATTTGGGAAAGGTGTTGATTATGGAAGGTTCCTCCCTTTTTGGTGGCTTTCTCTTCCATCCTTGTTTGGTTAAAGGAGCACAACAATTCCTGACTGATATCCAGCTGCTTATCCAACTTTTCCATAGGAACTCAGCACTGCTGTGAGGGACCAGTTACCCAGGGCTGTGTCCTGATTCAGTTTCAGAGTAGAGCTGCACAGGATGTGTGGACTGGTCAGCAGGCAAACCTGGCTGCCATCCAGGTGGATTTCTTCCCGTGTATTTGTTTGTATCTGTTTGGAGGTTAAAGGATTTGGCTCAGAGATGTCTGAATGGGGGCAACCTGCTGCCCTCAGACAGCAGAGTCCTGTGCTGCTATGGCATAAAAAGACCCCAAGCAACCAGCAGACCCTTTTCCTTGTCTACCCCTTTGGGCCCTTGCTTTTCTTCCTGCTGGAAGCTGACTGTTGGAGTTGCCTGTATAAAGTTTATCACTCTATTCAGACTTTCAGGGTGAGGGTGAGGACATATGAGTATCTTCCCTACTCTTTTTGGGTGAAGTCCAAAATTGGGTGGCACCTGTTTTCTAGATCTGGATGGGCTGCAATCCAAGTTGATGGTTGATGGAAATGTCATGAACAGCTGATCGGGAAGCAAGGACTGTCAAAACACTCATGGCTTACAACCTTAAGGCCATTTTTAGCACCAAACAAGTAATGTTCTATTATACTGAACTGCAACAGCAAACCTTCTGTTTTCTTTCTGTGATTTTATCCTGAAATTTTGTTGTGAACTGTATCAAATATGGCTGCTTTCACATGTCAAATGTATGTAAAAGTACAGGCATAAAATTAAGCCTTGATCTGAACCTGCCCTGCACCTGAACTCAGGTCTGATTCAGGTTATTTCTGATGAACAAAAATAGTAGGAGTTGGATTATGAAAAAGATAACAAACTTGTTCTAAATTGACCTCTTACTGAAGAATATTTTGAAAGAAGTAAAACCCTATGCCATGATTTTTGAAAGTCTTGCTATAAAGGTACAGATCAGCCAGGTACAGAAACATATAAGGTTTTATTGCTGTGCCCAGCCCTAGATAACTTCAACACGACTTTGTTCTGTATTAGAGCCTGTGCTTTCTCATGCTAAATATTTCCTCAACTTTTGTATGTGGCCTCATGGAAAAAAAAAAAAAAAGAAAAATATAAGGGAAGAGATGCCATGGTGGTGAAAATGTTATAGAAGTGTTGCTATCTTGTCTGAATTTTATCAGACCCTTTGGATACTGGCTTGGTGGGCTTCTCTGGTAACAAGGCAAGCTCCTTCTATTGCTAATCAGGTTTTAAGCTGAGGGTTTGGTTAAATTTATGGGGCAGAGTATTTTATTGATAGAAGAGCTTGCCAGACCTCTTTGGCAATGCTCTCTTTTCACTTAAAGACCTTGGTGTAAATCTTTTTAATGCTTCAGCTACAAAAAAATCTGAAAGGATCTTTCCCCACTTCTTACCATTGCACTATCATCTGTGTAAATCATCTTGCTTACTCATTCTCTTAGCTACTTTAGATTGTTAGTCTTAATGACAGAACTGCAGTAAAAGTGGGGAAAAAAGTATTTTAAACTGTCATTAGTCCATAAAACTTTGGTCATTTATAGTAAGTGGGAATCCATCTTGGACTTTTAAGAGAAGGGAGAGGTCAGTCAGAACATCCCTACTCAACTGTGCACCTGTAATGAAGCACACCTCAAGGGAAAAATAGAAGGTGGAAATGTAATTATTAAATGCTCTAAGACTTGGATACAGCTAATTTTTGATTTATAAAATATGATGCAAGGATAAGAACCCAGGGTTTTTCTCCTTGAACTTTTTCTGTACTTGAGAATTGCATATTTAGAGTAAAAGTTATTTTAGTGAACCAAATTTTGCAGTAAATAATTTCAGAGTTATGGTTGTTATCATTCAGCAGTTCCTGAAATGTAAATGCTGTGCATATTGTAGTAGTGCAGGAGGGCTTTTTATTTTATATTCATTACTTGCATTTATGTTTATTATCTGTGACAATGTGCGGGAAACTCTTGCAGGGTGAATGTGGGTGCAGTGCAGAGCAATCTTACAATAGCATTAGCATTTTTCTAGTTAAATCTTTAGAAAAGCTTTTAGTGAGACAAAACCTCCCTTTTTTTCCTGGACCTTGTGCTATATTGACATGAACTTCTACCACAGCCTCTGTGTTTGCCAAGCTTTACTGCTATCGATAAACTGCAATGCATGACCAGACCAAAGTATCCTAAAAAGAGATTTTTGCTGTAGTTTTTAAGACATATCATTTGACAGGTTAAGAGCTGGCCACTTGAAATGCCAATACTTTATGTATGAATCTCTTTGAACTTTCAGATCAATTTTGGATTCCCTGAAAACATTTAGGTCCTGCTGAAGTGTGCAGGTCTCTTTCAATTAAAAGACTTTCAGAGTTCAAAGCACTGCATAAGTATTTAGGAACTTGTCTCTTAAAACAGAGAGAGGTGCTTTGTGGTCATTAATGGATATAAGTTGTTTTATATGCTGAACTATTGGGCTAGAAGTATGTGTGTATTCTGGGTGGTTTGTTGGTTTCTTTTCTTTTTAATGCATATATTCTATAGCACACCTGTAGATTCATTCCTGCCATTCTGTCAAGCATTACTCCAGTTCACTCAGTGACTTTATCCCAAAAGTTTTTGTCCAAAACCCATTTAGACTATTTTTATAGTGCTCAGTTTCAGCACCAAGAGATAATTGTAATAATCAGACGAAAATCTGAATATCCCTTTTAAATGAGTAGAATATATAAAATACACTGTTTTACCTGCTACAAAGTGTTGATTCTGGGATACTGCTGGACTTTGTGTAGCTGCTACATTTGTGAAGCTGTGCAGCATGAGACTTTGGTGTTCTGTGCTTTCATTTTGCTGTTGCTCTCACATAAAAATCAGCAAGGTTTAACAGGAGTAACCACCCATGCAAATGGAAGATAACAGCATGAACTCTCTTCCTTAAATATACCTGTAACTTTTGGGCAAATGCAGGCATTGTTTTGAGCAGAGCAGTACATGGTGTGCACTATGCTGAAGAGCTTTGCCATGCTTCTCTTTCCCTGATCATTTATAAGAAGTCAGGCTGCACAAAAGAAGAGGTAAGCACTGGGTAAATATCCTTATTGAATCTCAGCCTGGATTATGAATAATTATTTTGAAGTATTACAACTCAGTTTACAATATATGTGTTTCAAAGGTCTTGTTCCTTGCTTGCTTTATTTAGCATCCTCACAAATAGTTTTTCATTATTGATTTTGTTGTTGTGCTTTCCTACAAGGTTTACTGGATGCACTGGAGGTGTCCTTCATACAATTTCATTTTCTTTTATTGTCTCCCCTAGGACATCATTATCCTTCGAATAAGCACAGAAAACTATGTTCTCCTTCTCCTCTTTGGATTTATTCCATACTCTTTATTTCTATTTGAATGACAAGATTACTCAGGGAATTCAGAATCAAGACTTTCACATTCTCTTCTTTGCCTAACTGTATTGCAACAAATATTGTCCTCAAGGTATTTAATAAAGTGAGACAGGAATGCATCCTGACAAAACAGTGAGGCCACATGTGAGTGTCTGCAGTGCATCAGATCACAAATGATGTGAAAATGTTCCTAAACTCAAAAGTGATGATTTGAAAAGGTTTGCAGTCAGAATTGCTCTATGAGGAGAAAGGATGTCAGAGTAAGATATCTACAAAGTAGGAGAAAATTCTTTTGAAGTTTATTCTTCTTGTGGATCCCTTATCCTCTTCTATGTCTATCTTTCTATGTAGTCTGAATACTACTTTGCATTTATTAAGAAAACCCCTTTAAAATGAAGTTTTAATCCAGTGGTGCAAGCAATTTCACTTCAGTCATGGGAAAGAGAACAAAAGAAAGTCTTCTTTCAGCTTGTTTATCCCAAAGGGATGGATGGTTTCTGCCATGGTTTCGGGAAAAAGAGATACTTGTATGGCACATTTATTACCGACCCTAAGATTTCAATGAAATAAAAAAAAAAAAAAAAAAAAAAAGAAAAAAAAAAGAAACAAACCCAAAAGAAGCAGAAAAACCTTTAAATTAAAAAGCTGAGCAAGAAGAACTTTTCATCCTCATTTATTTGTTCTCTAAAGCTTTGACTGCTGGAAAGAGAAAAAAAAATCCATATTTCAGCTGGAGTAGGAATGAAAGAGAAAATTGTCAGACCTTTCAAAAAAAAAAAAAACAAACCCAAAAGCAACCTGAAAGGCATCCTCTTAGTGCAGGATGTCAGGGATGAGCTCTGCCTTAATTGCAAGGAAGCAAACAGCAAATTGCAGAGCAGCTTGAAATTGGTGTGTCACATAAAAGCCGAGCCAGACCTTGCCATTGCAAAGAGTATTTTTTTAATTTTCAATTGTTTTCTAATATAAACCAGGCTTACTCAGATTTAATTGTTTGCTGCTGGTCCTGGTTTAAGCCATGAATTCTCCACTCTACTGGAAGCATCAGAGAAAGGTTGAAGTGAGAAGCACTTTTAGTAGAACTATTGCTGTTCCTCTGCTTTGGTATAGTGTCAAACCCCTAATGTTTACTGCTTTATTTTGCATTTGTGTTGGAATGAGCAGCTTAGCGAGGCTCCATCTGCTCCCTCCTGGTGGAGTCCAGGAGGATGTGAAGGATTCGGTTTCAGTGTTTGAAGAGTAGTAGATGACTCCAGTGCTGTGGCCAGCACTGCCTTCCCTCCCTCCACAGCTCTGCAGATTAACTGGCATTAGTGCAGGCACTCACAGCTGCACATGGAATATTACAGAAAACACCAGGGCTCCCTCTTCCACCTCCATATGCTCATTTGCCTACAGATATGGGTAGAGGCTTGTTCTGGTTTTCCTTTTTTCCTCTTTTTCTTTATTTTTTTTCCTTTTGTATTTTCACTTTCGATAAAGTACACAAGCAGAAGCTCTTCTGGTCTGTACAGGATCATCCTTTTTGTCTCCATTTGTCTGCATTACACCTGCATTATATAAAACCTTTCAAAGTGTGTTCTGAAGATTCACAAACTACTGAGGTCAGACTCGTGAATTTGTAGCTCCCAAGTGGCTCCACTCAACCTTTTAAAACACACACAGTGTGTTTTCTCCTTTCAACCCTGAATTAGATTTATTAAAAAAATCATGCTATCAGACTTTATTAATGGTGACTGTTGGACATGTTCAGTTTGAAAGCATCTAGCTTTACATTCCCTTTGGAAACATCCTTTGTTTCCCTTTGGGAACATCCATTCCTCAGTCTCATTGCAGTTCAGTACCTTTACTCAGACCCTGAGTAAGGTCATCCTGGTGAGTGTTCAGAGGTTAACTTGGGTGTCTCAATCTAGAACTCTAAAATGATGCTTATTTCCTTGTTCTCTTACATATTACTGAAGAAAATGTCTAAATTTTGCTGCAGACTCTCGTTCTGTGTAATTTTTTATAGTTTTCACCATTTTCTCTTGGATCACATTTGATGCTGAGAAGGAAGCAGCTTTCTTCACTGAAAGAAAGGTCTTCTTTTTTGTTTTTATTCCCCATAGCCTCTGCATATTTATAACACCACTCTGGGGTGGGTTTAGCTCAGTGTGAGACTCTTTTTTACCAGCTTTTAATCTTTACTTGAAACAGAAGTGACAAGTATATTTTGAATTTAAACCCCTTTTAAACCTAAAAGATGGTTTTGGCCCAGTAATAGGTAGTAGTTTCAAAAGGTTAAGCTGCCTGGAAAATGTGACAAGATGTACTTATAAAATTAGGGATGAATCCAGCCTGTAAAAACGCGGGTTTTTGATGTACATTTTAAATGTACCTTATCATGCAATTTTAAATCAGTCTTCCATGCTGGCATCCAGAACTGGCATAGATGACAGGCAGCTGCTGAGTCCAGCTCTTGTTTGTACTCCTGCAACCTTTGCAGAAATGTCATGGCTGGGGCACAGTGTTTGGTGCATTGCAAAGAACCCTTCTTCCTCTGAAAGGAGGCGTGAAGAATATCTCAAAATTAAGTGGATTTTCCCACTTTGGACCAGATCTAGGCATAGCTGGTGCTGTGACAGCGGCCTGAGTCTTCAGCCAGTCTGAAACATCACCTTGGTGCTGTGACCTGCATTGCACAAGCCCTGAGATATTGGGGTGTCCTGCCTGCTGCCAAGCCAGAGCTCCTCCATGTGCAGCTTTCCTTGTGTCATTTCACTCAGTTCTTCCTCGGTGATGAGGGACACAGACCTCTCCTCCCTCTCTGAAGGACAGGCCACCAGCAGGGAATCACTGCCCTGCTGCGGTCTGCAGCCTTGCTCCGAAGGCACTGGGAGTATGTGAGTGCTGGCTTTGAGGGACAAACAGGAATCCAACCATCAGCTACCTAATTTCATCCTTTGGCTGCCTTGGCTGTGTCTGATAGCACAAGGAGAGCCAGCAAAGTGTAGTTTTGCAGCCTGCTGGGACACAATCCAATTTGGGATGGATTCTGTGTACTGCTGCAGGGAGCTGTCGAATTATTGTGCCATTGCTGGTTGTACTGTTTTGCTTGAGGATGTGCTCAGATTCTGTCTAAACAATAATTAAATTTCATTTGCAGGGGATGGCTGAATGTGTGGAAAGAGAAATAAAATAATCAAGGACACAATTATTCACAAAATCAATAGAAATTCTAATAGTCTTATAAAGTGCCTCTTCATTTCTTTCATAAATCTGCTGGGTTGCTTATACTTCATATTTTTCTCCTGTACAGGTCAATTAAATTTTAGGCTATTAAATACACTTTGTCACTCTTACTCACCTTCAAAGGCTACTGTACATCCCAATTTATATAAACTCCACTTGCACAGGCTATTTTTAACTTTCCATACTTGAACAAAGTGCCTGGCTGTTGACCTTTGCAGGGTCACACCTGTGCATATTACTGAGTAATAGCCAATTTGTTGCTCTGATCTGTTATGTGTTCTACATGTTTGATTAAACCTGCAACCTAATCTGAGTTAATTTTATTTGAAGATACAGAATTATTTTTGCTGTAAGATCAGGGAGGTCTGTGTTAACAAATCAGAAATTTTTGCTGGGACTTAAAAGTGCCTGACAATCTTAAGAGGAAATATCACTGTTCTATTATTTTGTGACTTTTTAAATACTAAAATTTATTTCAGAATTGTAGCACCTCCATATATTTGAAAATCTAAAACAGTGAAGCTCTTAATTTAAAAATATTAAACCTCCGTAATTTCAGTGCAGTATAACAGATTAAAATTTATCTTTATGCATGAACTAATGATATCTAATTATCAAATGCCTCCTGATATTGTCTTCTTTTACTGAAAGTGAATGTCTAAATAGATTATATAATGTATAAATATTTTCAGATCGTCTATTCATCTGTCAGTGCTTCTCTTTCCACAGGTCTACTTGCCAGACAGAAACAGGCCCCAAAATAAAAGCATATAATTCAATTTCTTCATTTTAATTATGTATACAGTTATAAAAAGCAGAATGATACAAAGATTAACATAAAGAAATATATTTATTTTTTTCATGAGCTATTAGGCATCAAGTTATTTCATGGAATGGTGGGGTATGAAGATGGGCAGAACACATAGTCCAACTAAGGCAATAGACTGCAGCACTGCTGTTACTGTCAGTCACAGGTTTAAAATACTCCTCATCACAAGCCTTTCTGTCAGCAACCTCGAATTAAATTCCACAAAGCTCCTAATTAACACAGAAATGTACAGTGGTCTCTTGGAACTGGAGATTTGTTGCTGTACAAAGGACTTGCTAAATCTTGCATTGATTTCATTTAGAGATGAGCACCTAAAGTAAGAGCTGTGAGTTAGTGTGTGTATTATTATTACTCACATTATGCTGCCTGCATTAAAATTATTCATTTTGGCAGTGCCAAAGCCAAAATATACAAAACAAGCCCTCACAAAACCAGATGATTTCTTTCTGCTAGATTACAAACAACCATCCAAGAACCATCTGCAGAGGGCTCAGGCACCTCAGAATATTGAATGCTTCAATTTCCTCTCCGTTACCACATCACAGTGCTCAAGGCCACTTCAGTGCCTATTTGTCATGCTTGTGAGCACCCGAAATCTGATTTTTCTTACTCACCGTGCAGCCTACGCAAACACCAATCTAGAAAGATCCATAATGGGATTGGAAAGTTTAGTGAACACGACACTTAATCAGTGCCGTGAAATTTGTTTTAGCAATACTTTCATATACAATCAGAACAAGAGGTACTGTTTTAATTTTCCAAGGTGACACAGAGTTATTAGAAACCTATCCTTACATATTGAGGCAAACTGGGCTGTGGGCTTCCTTTCTGCCTAAAATGGGAGCATAATGGAGCACCAGCCCTGAAGAAAATATTGGGATTGAGACATTATCTGGTGTAATATTCCAATTCTGCTTGGTAGCTGACCTGACAGGGATTCACAAGGAAGCTCAAACCATATGTCATCAAGTAGCCAAACAGAAGGGGTTTTGTTATTTTCCCTGCACTGAGATTTCCCTTTTCCTTCCAGGCTCCTGAGCTGTCCCTTTCCCTCCCAGGCCTGTGTGTGGCTCAGCTGCTCTGCTGACATTTGGCTGTGGAGCAGCAGTTGTGCATTGGGGACCTGCTTGGTGGAAATCGCAGAGAGTGCTGTTTTCAGCTAAGTTACTGAAACGTGCCTTTCAATTCTGTGTCTTGGGAGTGGAAAAAGGAACAAACACACACTGAGCAGAGCATCTTCTTTCCCATCTCCTCCTCCCTGTGCATGGCTGGTCCCATTCAGCAGGGATGCAGTAGGACATTCTGTCAGTGTCTTTATGGAAATAAGAAACATTTAGAAAACATTTTCTCTGTTCATCACTTCTTAGCATTATTCTGCAAATTATTCTGCATTACTTTGATATTTTTTTCAATTTGGAATACACAAAGATGGTTCCTCTGTTTCTGCTCCTCTTGTGTGGCTCAGGTAATGGTTGATCTGGAAGTACATGCACAGAAGGAGGTCTGTGTGTGTGTAGATGTTGATGCTCGTATGCATTGTGATTTTTACTCAGCATCTGAGTCCTAGCAAATTTTTCCCCATAAAGCCTTAGCTTCATTTTCAAAGTCCCAAATCTTGTTGAAAATCAAATGAATTTGGATATTGAGAGGTAAGTTCTGGCAATTCCCAACTGCACAGTTTTAGAAGGTATTGTCTTTGCCCATGGCAGACTAAGGGACTGGCAGAGCTGGCAAAGGGAACCAGAGCCTGAACCACCAGAACTGTCTCAGGCACTCTTTGAAACTGCCACGGATGTGTTCTAAGGTGGTTTATTAGGAGCAGTGCTACTTACAAGATTTGATCTGTTTCTGCTGGTACAGACAGAAACTTTCAGCAGATGGAGGTGGTGAGCAACAAATTCTGAATCACTGGTTCAGCAATTACCCAACCTTGTCTTTTAACAGCTTTGATTTTCTGCATTGCTTTGACTCTTAATCTTTCTTTTCACTTTTTATTTTTTTTTTTTTTTTAAATTTTTGGCATCTGTTAAACTACTTGTGAAAGAGAAGCAGATCTGGAGGGTAATGGAGTGAAATTATTAGCCTTTTAGAATCAGATGATAATTAAGCCAATATAAGAAGATCACTAATTGTAAATAATGCCAGTGAAAATAAATTCACTAATTCTTATTTACATTATGGAGACTTTTGGATCCGTTTGCACTCTTTGAGGCCATAAGACCTTTAAAGTCTTTAATGGAAATGAGAATAGGCCTTTTAAATTGTTTTAATTAAGCAGTTTAACCAGCTTAATTAAAACATTTCAAGAGTGGCGGTGTTTTCCTAACAGCAGTGATTTTTCAACTCATTTTTCCTGTGCATTTCCCCTCCTGGGGAGGGCTGGGCCACTTGAGTATGAGCAAACACACCAAGATGGCAGAGAGAAGCAATCTCTGCAGAGGAGAGGATGTGCTCGTTTGCAGTGCACTGGTGACAGCTGCCATGTGCCAGAGGATTGTCTCGTGTGGTGCAGGGCACGGCAAGGTTGCAGCATTTGCCGGAATGCAGAGGCTCCCTCTCCATAACATGCATTTTGTTTCTGCTCCATCTCATTTGCAGAGGGTAAAATAAGCACTAATGTGTTTTATGTAGCAGAAAAGCTGTCTTTGGTTTTTCTCCCTCTGGTTTTTCTCCAGCCTCTGGCTGGATCCAGCTCTATTCTGTGCAGTGAGGGAGTGTTGTGGTTTGTAGGTGCTGAAAGGGCTTTAGCAGTGAATTTCTTCAGCTCTCTAGCATTTTGTGAGAGCTCTGTCTTTCCCATGCAAGCTAACCAAAACAAAGTTAGTGGTTTATCAAATATCCACACCTCTGACTTGGTTTTGCTGGACTGTTACAGCTTCAAAAAGAAAAACACTTGGGAATGGATGTCTTAGAGTCGGGCCAACCCCCTCGAGGGGTGGATGGCCAGAGGACCAATTACTTTATGCCATCTAATTCACTTTTTGTGAACTAACATATAAAAACCTCAGGAAAAAAGCCATTAAACTGGTCTTGCTGCCATTTCTACCTGACCCTGGACTTTGTGTGTTTTTTCTACGCGTCTGCGTTACAACAGCGACAGCGGTTTGCTGTTCTTGGCCCTTTCTCTTTGGGTCTGTCTTGCTGGCCACTGCTGGTGCTTCAGTGGGCCTGACCTATGCTTGGCTGCTCCAGGGCTGGTGTTTAACACTGCTGTAGATACTGAGCGTTCCAGAGGCTGCCTCTTACATCAGCCAGAAACTCTCACTTATGCTGTTATCTTTCACAGCACCTGTTATTAAAGCCTGTCATTTCCACTCAGGTTTTCTTTGAGCAGTGTGGCAAATAAAAATAATCGGTTGCAGTGGTAACAAAACAACACACAGTAGGACCTCGGTCCCTGCAGCCTGGCCCCTGTTTCCCATGGTTATATCTTGAATCACTTTTTTATACCTCTTACCACGATGTTAAAACTTCTATTGTTCTTTTCTGATATTCTGATTGTAGTATATGAATGTATTTAGCATATTCTCAGGCTCCAGTCACTAGCAGCACCACAGGTTCTTTAAATATTACCCTTGAAAACATCAGGGTCTCATAACTTGTTTTTATACAACTGCTGGTGTCTTTGGGAGACATTTATTAGTTAATAAGTACAGATATCTTCTTTCACTGTTACCTAGTTTGGCATTCACCATCTCAAGTCCCTCTCCATCATTTCATTTGCACAGACACAGTAGTTAATATATTCCTCTCTATTTGTAGTATTCTTCAAGTTACAACTTTTAACAGATTTCCCACCTAGCCAGACATTTCAGACAGAACTCAAGGAAGTTGTAATAATTATAGAAAATATTTCCAAAAGGCGTCTTGGTGACATATGCACTCAGTGTGAGGTTTGCTTTTCTTGCAAAGGCTTGTCATGCTTGTCATATGCAACACCTCAAAAATAATGTTTTGCCTGTCGTTTTCCATCGCATGTTTGTGTGGTGTGTTATTCCTGCCAGGTGTGGCACCGCCTACAGTTCTACATTGAAATGCATCTTTTTAAGAAAATTTCTTGTTTTATTTTTCTGTGAGTTAATCTTTGATTCTAATCATCCCTTCAAAGTTGTGACCTGTAAATGTAACCATCTACCAAACAAATATAAAAAACCTCTTTACTAATTCAGATCTGAGAGGTCCTTCTGATAGAAACAGGCCCGTGGCTCTGATTGTTTCTATTTTTAGAAATCCCCTTTATAAGCCTGTTGAATTTCTCCTTTCTCCAGGAATCTTTTTTGCTCTCCTCTTTATATGCATACCTGAATGTCCCTCATCTTGTCTGGAGTAATAGATCCTGGCACTGACCAAAGTATAGGTTTTTCCTGTAAAGTCCTTGCATTTTTCAAGTCTTTCTTATTATTCTGTTCTACAAACTTCCTTTCCAGACAACCCTAAGCTCATAATTCCATAAAATCATGGGGAAAAAACTAGATTGAAAAGGACCTTTTGAGTTATTCAATACATCTTCCATTTTCAAAGCAAGGCTGACTTCAAAGTCAGGCGAAACTGGGGCCTTTCTCTCTGAAGTTCTGAGACTCTCTAAGGAAGAGGCTTCCTCAGCCTCCCTGGATGACCTGTTCCAGTGCTTCACTGTGCTTGTGGTGAGAAGCATTCTTCCTTAAGTAAAAGAAAATAAAGATTACATTATTGCAACTTGTGATTTTTGCTGCTTGTACTTCCACTGTGTGTCCCTTGGAAAAGCCTGGCTCCACCATTCTGTTGTGAGACTGCTGTTGGATTTCCACCTGCTTGGCTTTCCTGTCTCCATTTTAACCACCTCTCTTCCCACAGCCTGTCCTGGGTGTCCTGTGTTCCAGCCCTCTTACTGTCCCAGGGGCTTCCTCCAGGGATTATTGTTGCTAAAGTCACTTTTTTTTTCTAATATAAAGGATTAATTTGATTGAGACTACAGAGTGAAATGATCCTCCTGCCCTTCAGTTTTTACTGTTTGGTAAAGGTGTTATCCTCGTCTCATCCTGTGGTTTTTTTCGCCTGATATAGAGTTGGTATTTTAGATTAAAATGAGCTCTGAGAGTTCATGTTTTCTCTACTTATTGCTTTGGAGAGTTCACTTCATTGCTGCTTTTCATGCTGAAGATGTTATTTCCCTAGGAAAACTGAGCTTCATGGCACCCTTTCAGGATAGAGCACAGCTGTCTGATCTTATCTGGGCCTGACAGATGCCTTCTCTTCCCACCAAGCTCCACTGTCTCATTGGAAAAATTACCTGTTCCTGCAATCTTTGCATTTAAAAATGATCTGCATACATATGCTTGGAAAGTAGGGCTTATTTTAATAATGTGAGGGAAACACAATAAGATGTTGGAGAGAGATGCTATAACAAGTAGAATTACTTTTATCACTTCCTTGTTTCATCACCCATTTCAGTGTAATTGTCTTATTTGTATTGGCTTCTCCTTTGGAAGAGCACATAGCAATTTCCAAATGTTTAATTAAAGCCTCACAACACTACTGTGATGTGAACGTAGTAAATGAAAGAGAGTAGATAAGGCCTTTCTAAAGTAACTTTTGTCTTAAGTTTATTTTGTTACATTTTATCTATCAGCAAAACAGGGATCGCTTTCTTGGTGCACCATAGTTTACTTGTGCCAAGATGTCAAATCCTTGCAAGGAGGGAGATTTCTTGGCATCACAGGGAATATCCTCCGTGGTGGGCTACTGGTTACCCTCCTCTATTCATCCATGCCTTCCCTTTCTCCCTCCTGTCCTGAGGAAGCCCGTGTTCCTTGCTGTACAATGTCAAAAGTGGGATGAATTTTCAAGGTTTCTCAAACTCTGTATTATGTCGTAACAGCTAAAGGATTTCACTTGAAATAAGAACCTGGGCTGCCTGGATATGAACATATATTCAAATTCTGAGAAGGGGTTTTTGAAGAAATATGTCCAGAGCAGCCAGTTTAGTTCTTCTCACCATTAAGTAATGTCTTTTCCCCCCTCTAAGCTGTTATGAAACTCTAAGGTATTTTTTATGTCAGTAATAATCTTCTCTTCTTCCCCCACAATCCTCATGTTGATTCTTTAGAAACATTTTTCTTCAGCCTTCAAAGGATTCCTGGTGTAAGAGATCTCCCAGATCTCTTGCCTTTGTAGCATGCTGTCTATTTTAGCTAATTTTATATAAATTCTTTCTCCTCACCTTGTCTTATTCAGTAGCTCTTACTATTAATCAAGACATTACCACTCTCTTTTCGAAGGTGTTATTTAGGCAGTCAGTTTATGTTTTATATAACTTATGGTGATATTCTTTCAGTGTAGTGCCAGCAGTCACACGGTGCACCAGGCCACAGCACAGAACCATGGCAGGGACTGCTCACACTCTGGGCTCTTTTGCTTGCCCTGATGAACTTCCATTGATAAATCAACCTCTCCCTTTCTTCTCCCTCCGTTTTGCCTCCATCCTTTCCCTCCCTCCAGCTCCTCTTGCATTTGGCACTTGGGATGTTATACAGGCCCTGAGCAGAGAAACTCGCTTTTCATTTTCCCAAGCTCTCCACCCACTCCCCTGCTCTCCTGCCAATGCACACATGGTGCATCCATACACATCAATATGCTGCTGAAATCTTTTAGAGATAGATTCAAAAAAGGTAAAGGAAAAGATTAAATACTTGTATTTTGAGATGGCTGTAGAAGAGAACGACCATCTTAGTGTTTGCAGTTTATTGCTTAAATTAGTAACAAAAATACTGTTTATTTTAGCAAATATAATCACATTTTGCAAACAAATACAGATTTTTGGAAAGAAGCAGATTTTCCATGAAAGGAAACTTCTGTTTTGTAGAACAGAAGTGAAAATAGAAGCCAACATATGAAACTACTTTGAGTTACATCATGATTAATTCATAAATAACCAAGAACTATGTTCGAATGCTTCTTTAAACTTAACCAGTAAAATCAACCAACATGATTTATTCACTTTGCTTGGTGCTGTTTTTATACAGTGATGTAGCAGGCTAAGAACAATGATTTATGCAAAGTACTATGCTTGGATTATTTTAACAATAATTTAATAGGATCTGAGACCAAATGGTGTATATCTCACAGTTTCTGCTTCATTCATGTATCATGTAAATTGAATTGAAGTGTTTACAGGAAAATAAAGCTGGGATTGGCATCAGGCATGCCTCTGTTCGTACACTCAGAACAGAATGCACTCACAAATAAGTCAGAACCCCAATATCTGCAGAACAAGAGGCTGTTTGGCACCTCTGGAAAAACTCACATCATTCCCATGCCTCCCCATCAAGTGCTCTCAGACACCCTCAAGATTTTGAGTTGTATATTTGTGCATGCCATGAATAACACTGCTCCGTGATTAAGAAAATAGGACTGATAAGACACACAAGCTCATACAGTAAAAACTCAATAAAACACCTAATGATGATGAGCTCTTTACATGTGCAATCTGAGCCCTCAATTCATCTGTGTCTCCAGAAATTAAACCCTTTTTCCCTTGATTTATAGAAAAACCATTACAGAGTTACAGCTCAATCCTGCATCTTCTTTTTTTTTTTTTTTTTTTTTGCTCTTGGGGTTAGAGAAGTTTTCCATGACAAATAAATTTCAGCAAAGTTAAGGATTTGTCCCCAATTTTCCTCATTTAAATACATACAGTTGCACATATATATAAATGTTCCTCAGAGAAATCACTGTTATAATTGCTTTGGATAGATATTATCTGTCTATGCTACAAATATTTGGGCCACAGTACCCTGGGGTCTAACTTCTGCCACGATCAATCAGTGTTACTGAAATTCCTGAATTATTTAGTAATTGAAACCCTGAGAAAATCTTCAAGCCCAGCTGAATTCAACAGTTTATCCTGAGTAAAGAGAGAAGAATTTAATGTTACACTGAGCCACATTAAACAGGAGAGAAGGCCAAATTGCAAGGGCCAGTTCCTGCTCTTGTCACTGAAAAGCATTCTGGACAAACCCCTTACAAAACTAGGGAGATAAAATCCCCTTTAAAAGGAGAACACTTAACTCCTAGAGAATTGTAGAAATTATTCATGAGAGTTCCAAGCCATGAGTTTTCAACTCATACTTTGGTACAAAAGCGGACCTCATATTTTGTACTCATTTCCTTTATTAACTAAGTATAAATATATCCTATTAAGTCCAAATGTGCTTCATTTGCCAAGAACTATGCTAAAATCTCTTAAAACAAATAAAATCTTGAAATAAATAATTTTATTGTCCTTCCTATCAATTTCAAAATTCAGAGCATACTCAATGCAAAATTTTCCTAAAATTTTTTGAAACTGCATTAAGTTTTGCCATTTTAGGGTATGATAAGAAATGATACAGCTAAATGAATAAATTGGTGTTAATTGTCTATAAAGACGTCAGATGCTTTGGTTTAATGTGTTCATAAGAATGTAGGGCCCAACTGTAAGATCAGCTTTAATTGTAGAGCAAATAACTTTTTAAAAGACAAATGTTTTCAAATAATTAAAAAAAATCCAGGAAGATGTTTGTAGATCTCTGTACCCGCACACACAGGCCGACACAACTCAAAAATTAAAAAGCACTTTGTACGAAGCTGTAAAGAGTTCCAGCTTCACAAATCAGTGCCAAAGCAAACAAAGACCATAAACTGGCAGCAATTTAAAGTTCCCCATTAAAAAAAGATAGATAATAAAAACCTTCTAAGAACAAAAAAAACCTCCTCTCAATCCAGGAAAATACAGCCTGTAGCTTTTAATAACTGAAGAGACTGACATGATGTGGAATTGCTGGGACTTTGCTTGGGTGTTTTTCTTTGTTAGAATTGGAAGGACGACTTAATTGCATTTCTGTAGGCACAGCAGATTTTTCCTCATTGTGCTCCACAAAAGGTGGTCACTGTGTGTTGGGGAGGGGAGAAGGGACACTAAAACCTTGAAGTTGTGTGAGCAGTACACCACAACCTTGCTCTTCCCAAGTGCTTCATAACGACTGCCAGAATTTGCTTTGCACTTGTGTGGGAGAAGAAGGGAAAACTCTGTACAGAAAAGAAAGTGAACAACACCGTGCTGCTTGCTCAGCCCTCACCTCTGGCTAAAGCAGCCAGGCAGGAGCACTGCACGGATGGCACCAGGGGAGGGAAAAGGAGACGAGTGGCACAGTTACCAAGCTTTTAAAACAGTACAGAATGCCTCCCAAAGTAACAAGTTAAGATCAATTAAAGCCTAATTAATTTTCTTATAAGTAGCTATAAAAAACATTGCAAAATTAACCTCTGTGTTTCTTACAATCCAGCATTACTGGGTTTTAAGATTTTAGCCTGCTGCTTCACTAATGTCCAAAACTGAAAACATATCATGCTTATTTGCCTTTAGAGTTACTTCTGAAAAAATAATACAAGTTAGTAAACTGAGGGGAGATAAACAACCTCAGTGATGTACAGGCACAATTTGGGAACGACTTGGGTGATGGGTAAAAGCCCTCGGGAAACCCTCCTACCCCGTGCTTGCCAGACAGATTTAGGAGTATCCCGTGCTATTTAAAGGACTGGCACGACTCGCACTGCTAATAAGAAAAGAGCCTCTCTTACACTGCACTTCTCCCCTTTCCTCTCCTGCGCTGGCTACGTCCCGTGCCGCTGGGCTGCTGTGCCTGTGCGCAGCCAACGGTGCTGCTTTCACTGGAAGTTTTCCGACTTTCTGTGGACACCTCAAAATAATCTTCCAGCATCGCTGAGACCTCTCAAGCATGTCAGCTGTCGGCATCAGCCGCCGTCCCCCAGGACTGGCGTGCGGCTGGAGGAGTGGGCGGCAGCGCTGCGTGCAGCCCGGGCTGGGCTGGAGGCGTCGGGCACGGCGTGTTCATGACAGCTTCCCCTGACAGGGGACACTGTGTGTTTGGAAGTTCAAGTTTCATCATGCGACGCAGGTTTAGGAGGTATCAGGATCAGGGCTTGGCTGCTGAGGTTTAACATTTCTCGCGCTAAAATAGCTGCCGCACCAGGTGCAACCGTCTCAACAGAGGCAGTGAATTTCACTTGCAAAACACCCTGAATAAACCTCTCACGACATGAAACAAAGTGCATAGGCTTAAAAAGTAACTCTTTTAGGACTGTGCTATTTAAATGTAAACATGCAGCATGAGTGAGGCGATGTTACCCAGAGCAGTGGTACAGTCAGAGCAGGAGTGGTGCGAGACCCTCAGCCTGTTCAGAGTCCGGTTACGGCGGGACCAGTTGATGGTTTCTCTCTTTCTCGGCGCTGTTCGAGGGACAGAAATACAGGTTAGGGGGCACCAAGGACAGCACCAAACCGTTGGCTGGGTCAATCCCAAACCTGCGGGGGCCACCAAAAACCACCCTCCCCAGGAGAGAGCTCCAAGAGAGGCGTGCGGAAGCCGGCCCTTACCCGCTGCCGCTGGTCGCTGAGGCAGAAGGTGCAGATGGACCGAGGCACGGAGGCGCCCGGTGGCGAGCAGGGCTGCGGGGGCTGAGCGGGCTGCGGACAGGGCTGCGGGCAGGGCTGCGGGCAGGGCTGC